>OY776117.1:10418593-10851093 GCA_963675035.1 Allygus modestus | reverse complement strand
ACCTTGATACCAAACAACCTTTGTTGTATCTACCTCTGGCATTATATAACGCGCTATCCACTAGTATTACGAAGCCCAAATTGAACCATACACATCGGATAAGTCAATGAACCGTATCAGTGACGTAACCAAGGTCACCGAGGTTGCGCACGACCTTGATTACACCAAGGTCTCGGTCGTTCAGACACGGTGCGCCCTGCCACAACTATACAAGCGAATACGTGCTAATGTACATTTGCCACTCGACTCGCTGTTAACAAGCCACTTGTTCTCTAACAGTTGCTTCCTCTGTAATTATTGCTTCCTGTTTGTACAACACGAAGGAGACATTTGTTAGTGTTTTGTTGAAGAGTAAACTGTTCAATTTACTACACTTACTATGAGTAAATGGACCAATTGAACAACAAATATTTTTAGTTTTAGTTTTCTCTCTGCTCATTTATTAAAGTGGTATTTTTTTACTAGACGTATTTTGGTCATTTTGGTCGTACAACGGTACTTAAAAGGTTCTTAAATTTTACGAAACCTGATAAGTAAAATCACTACTCGGAGCAGTTTTTGTATATTTTAGGGGAAATTGTGCCAGTATATTTTGTTTAAACGAACATACAATATTAATAACACACTTTAAATCAGAGCAAATAAGTTGATAATGTGAGGAATTTGTATTTAAAATTAAATAATATTTTGTAGAATTAAACAAATACATATAATTTGTGTAATTTATTAAAAAATGTTCAAGCCTTATTCATGTAATCTTAAAGAGTTTATGTTTTATTTTATTATTTTTCAGTGTTGAAGAGCTTTAAAATAGAATTTTTTTAAATTACAAAATTAAATGAAACAGTATAAATAAAAAAACGTCTTAAAACTCTGCTAAGTATATTTACACTTATACTGTACTTACATACAAGACGGTAAAATATACCGATTGGGCCTGATGATGACCGGTGTAGCTGGTTGAAATCTATCGCCTTGTACCATCTTTTGTGTGTATTTTACCGTCTTGTAAGTAAGTACAGTATAAGTGTAAATATACTTTGTAGTGTTGTAAGACGTATTTGAACTATCCTGTTTAGTTGTAACAACAAGTATCATGCTACTAAAGAAATTATTTAATATGAAATTGTACTTAACAATAACTACATTCAACAAAATAACGCAAAAAGGAAGTTTAAGTTCAAGTTCAAGTTGTTTATTTAGCATGTTGACTAATATTACAATGCATACGCCAAGTCATGGTTACAAATCATAAAATAAAATCTGTTGTTACAATGGGTAATAGGTACATAAAAACTAATTAATTATTCTATCTAATAAACAAGTTAATGGGATTTTCTATCAGCTAAGAAATCTTTCACACTATGAAAAGCCTTATCAATTAGTAAGCTTTTTATTTGCCTTCTAAACCTACTATAGTCTTGTTCTACCTTTACAATCAGGGACAGACTATTGTACAGTTTCACCGCGGAGTACTTTAAATGCTTTTGGAAAAAAGAGGTGGAGTTTGATGGTATACTTATTATGCGTCCAGGTTTATTTCCGGTACTATAACTATGAATAGGAAACAAATTTTGAAAGAGAAAGAAGTTTTTGTGAAGAAAAGACAAAGTTTCAAGGATATAAATGGAAGGAAATGTCAGAATTTTATTAGTCACGAAACGGTCTGCACATGAGTTCTGCGCTGGTATCTGAAAGATTGTTCTCAGGGCCCTTTTCTGCAATCTAAATACCAGCTTTGTTTTACTGCTTTCACAACCCAAATGGGAACTCCATAAGACATATACGGGTATATGATCCCATAGTAATAAATATCTTCGGGCAGCAATAAGAATCTCAACAAAGGCAAAACAAGACAACTTTCGAAGCACAAAAATACCTTGACTCAGCTTCTTGCACACGTGATCTATGTGCAAGTCAAATGATAGGTTATAATTAATAATTAGACCAAGAAATCTTACACAACTCGTTGAGGAAACTGGCTCAACACCAAGGCAAACACTAAGTAAACTATCATTTGGATGTTTCCTAATATAAAACTCAATAAGAGTGGTCTTTGAGATATTTGCTTTGAGTTGGTTTCGTTCTACCCAATCAAGGAGACAATTCCCCTGGAAGAATGTCTCAAATTAAAAGCAATTTCTAGAAGGGTTAGAAAATGTGAGGGAAATGTCGTCTGCGTAAAGACAAACGTTTGAACTATTTACACTCTGATGAAAATCATTGACAAAAATCAAAAATAGTACAAGTCCGATAATTGATCCCTGTGGCACACCCCTCTTAGCGATCCCCTTCTTTGAAAACCTACTTTATTTGGTTCTTGATTGATCTATTCAGGTAACTTTGGCACACTGAACTCTGCCTGTGAGACACGATAGAAACCATTCATGAGCTTTACCTCGGACACCCATGATGTACATTTTGTTAAGCAACAGATCATGGTCTACAAGGTCGAAGGCTTTACTGAGATCAAAGAGTAAGCCAGAGGAAAAGTCACCCAAGTCCAGCGCTCGACAATATTAGTAGTGGTGAAACCAGAAAGAGGCATCACTTCCGGCGCTTTTTTCCCATGTTATTCTTATGGGGATCAGTTTTTGCGCCGACGCCCGATCCCACCCTACACAAATTTTCTTTTTGGCCCTTGCCTTATTTTCCCCCATTTAAAATTTGCATTAATTTTAATACATCCTTTGCAGAAATCCACGAGTTCAAAAATAACTCCACACTAAATAAACAACACATGTAAACAACTTAGAAGTTATTGTGTAGTAGTGGTGAATTACCGGTTTAACATCACTTCCGGCGCTTTTTCCCCATGTTATTCTTATGGGGAGCCGTTTTTGCGCCAACGCCAGCTCCCGCCCTACACAAGTTTCCTTGTTAGCCTATACTAACGTCCAACCCTTGCCTATATTAAATATATTGTCCCCATCCCCATCCCTCCTCTATATTTTTTAAAATTAATTTTCAAATTCAGGCTAAAAAACTATCTTTGGTGTTTATGGTCCGATTTGTCTGCAATTTGGATATGTTATTGTCCTAGGCAAGTGTTTTAATAAATTTCACTTACATTTCCCAAATTCACTATAACAGTCAAAAATATTTTTGAAAAATACTGCCGCCACCTTCTTTATTTACTGTCCGATTTGTCTTCAATTTGGATATGTTATTGGTGTTTTAATAAATTCCCCCAAATTCCAAACTGCCAATTTTGACCCTAAAATTTATTTTAATACATCCTTTGCAGAAATCCACGAGTTCTGGCTACTTGGGAACCCGAGCCATTTGACATATAATAAATCACCCTTCCTCCTAATTACCTTCTCTACCAAATACATGTCTTTATATTTAGTCTTTAACAATTCTTCTGTATAAAATCCTCCTTTGATTATATTGCCATTCTCATCTTTCAAAATATAAGTCACAGGCTTTGTTTTCTTAACTTCTGCTATTGTAAAAAGCTCTCCCGTCCAGTTAGGGGTATATCCTTTACTAAATACATGTTTATATTTAGATATCCTTACACTATCCCCCACCTTATATTTTGGCTTTTTAACTTGTACTTTAGATGCTAACCTTTCGTGTACATCTTTAGAGTTCTTAGCACTTACTTGGTTAGGTTTCATGCCTATGGATCTATGTACTTTATTATTATATATCCTTATTAACTTTGGAAGTAAATCCAACCACTTGTAACTCCCTTGTGCACTAAACTCTCTATACAACCAATTCTTTAAAGTTCTCTGGAACCTTTCCACAATAGCTGCCTTAGTTGTAGAGTAAGTGTGGTAGTGATTAATATTTAGAATTTTCATTAGTTTGGTAAAATGTTCATTAAAAAATTCTTTTCCGTTATCAGATTGAATATTTTTAACTCCCTTTGGGAGAATAGTTTTTATAGCTTCTGTGACTACTAATCCAGTTTTATTCTTTAGTGGAGCAGCATAAGCTTTTTTAGAAAATGTGTCTATTAAAGTTAAAATATATTTATTCCCAGAATTCTCTCTAGCATAATTCCGCATATCTATTAAATCGATTTGAACAGTTTCGTTTATACCCAACACCTTAAAAGACCTTCTAACAAAGTTCTTTCTCGCGGGCTTATGCAATTCGTAAGCAATTTTTTCCATTTTTTATTCTTTATTTTTAATGTTAACGTATCTGCCAGTCTCTGTCGTTTCAAAAACACCTCCATTGCTACCAACTAACATACCATCACTCATTCTTTGATATACATAGTTTTTTGGCAAATATGCCTCTCCATCTAAAGTCTTAAATCCGCTTAAAGATGTAGGGTCTGCAACCAACAATTTAGGATTGTACATCATCAAATCGATTTCATTATTGTCTTGCATAAATTTATTAGTTTTATTGTTAAACCTTAATGCGTGTGATTTTAAACAAATATCAAATTTAATATTGTCTTGTCTAAAAGTTTTAATATTATCGTCATACCTCAAAACCTGCGACATTAAACAAACATCACTCCTATCTTTGCCTTCAGGTATATTCTTTATTAATTTGTCCTCTGCATCCCACACATCGCCATCTAATGTTAATACATTATAATATTTATCCCCCTGTTTTATTATGCTTTTCTCACCCTTTGTTAATATTTGCTTAACAACAGCCACATCATTTGGCAATGTCCCAGGTAAAATGTTTGTTAATTGCTTATTTTTACCATCAAATTTAAGACCGTCTAAAGTCACAGTCTGATGTTTTGTAACACAATCGTTCTCATCAACAGCGGGTTTAACACGAACTAGCCTTTTATTATTAAAATCCCAAAAGTTTAGATCCATTTTTGGTACTTGAGAGACGTTTACAACATCATCGCTTTCTTTACCAGCCAACAAATTACTTATTTTTCGCTTTTTGGCATTCCAAACACCATTCTCCGATTCCAAAAATTCATAATTATTTTTGTCTTGTACAAAGACACCATCTTTTCTTATTAAAGTTTGCTCTAATGTGGGCACATCGGTTGAGCTTTCACCTCGTTTAACATTAGTAATTTTGCGTTTATTAGCGTTCCAATTATTATTCTTGGATTCTAAAAACTTATATTTAGTATTACCTTGTACAAAAACATCACCTTTCCTGGTTAACGTCTGCCCCAAAGTCGATACATCGTCAGTAAACTCCCCACCTTTAACATTACTAATTTTATAATTTAAAGCATTCCAACCATCATCTTTTAGATTTAAAGTAGTTTCTTTAAAACTTCTAGCTTCTGGTTTACTATACGGGTTATATACGCGATAAAATTTATCTATCATATTTTTATTTAATAAACAATTCCACTTTCCCTCAATTCTTCTATGATAGAATCTATCTCATTATCCACTCCAGAATTTCCCGCCAATCGGCTTAACCAAAGCAGTCTTAACCTATCTACAAGCTCATTAGGATCGTCCCAATAAACATAGTCTATTTTATTACCAGTTACCTGCCTTAAACCTTCACCAACAGTCTTAAACAGGGGTTTAATTATATTAAGATATTTAGTGTGTTTATTGCTTGACATCGCCGCACCTGTTTTATAACCCTTTAAATGTGCATTTGTAGCTTCCAAAATCTCTTTATAATTTTGCAAATCAGCCTGACTATAGTTTACGGGTTCTTTTAAAGTTAACAATTCCCACAATCCCTTTGTCCCTTTATAAATTTTTTCTCCAACTGTAACATCATCATTGGCAATTTGAACTTCCTGATTCCCAATAAAAAATTTATTTCCTTCTCGCCTAATACCATATGTGGTGTCTGTCATACTACTTCTACTAAGGTAATTTCCTAAATAGTCTGATGCTAAAAGACCAAAATCTAATTTGTGCGGTGTTATCTGTGTTATTCTTGGTATTCTAGACGGGGTCTTTTCTAAAATCATTGGGAGAACTGGCCTCTCTGTTTTTGTGGCTAAATTTTTTAATTCTTGCAAAGGCTCTATTAACGGTTGGAATGTTTGGAACCTCTCTTCAGCCTCTAGAAATTTACCACGTTTTAACGCCCTATATTTTTCTCTTATTTGTTTTGCAGACTCTACCAATTCTTGTTGAATATTTGTTTTCATTTTATTTACATTTTATTTATCTCATTTGTCAAAGGATTATACTCAAACACCTTATCGTGTATTATTAGGCAATATGCAGATGTGTTTGAAGGGACGTTTTCTGCAGTTTCAATTTCTAATTTAATATCTACAACCCCCTCTTTGATTGATTCATTCTGCCTAGAACAATCTATTACAATTAGAGGATATTTATTTATAAAGTCAGCTCTGTTAAACATAGGATCGGGGACGGTGTTGTAGTAACTCTCCCTAAACCTCACAAACATCTCATAAGCTTTAGAGGCATCTCCATTTTCAAAGTCGAGATTTAAATCACTATAAGGATAATATTCAGAGTTTAAAAACACTTTGAGATTTTTCAATTTACAGTGATCAAATTCATCAGTTCTTTTTCGTGCACTGTTGTCCCTACCTGTTTGGAAACCAAATATAACATACCTGGGCTTCTCCAAACTCGAAGACGTCTTAACTGACCATGTGTGTCTCTTGGTTTCGGGGTATTATGGGAGTTCGTGTAGCTCCAAACTTCTAAATGCAATTTGCAAATTTTTATTTTGCAATAACATCTTTTGTAATTGAAGCTTCTCCCCATCAGATGGTACCACGTGCGGCATCACCCACTGAATCGATTTAAGTGTAATTTTAGGAATAGGATCGACACCAGTTGGAGCATTAGATGTTGTTAATATACAATTTAAGTCGTTTTTGGATCTTTTCAACACCAATTCTTGTTTAACATTTACTAAAACCTTATTAAAATCCTCAAACACACCCATTAACAGCTCTAACGGGACACAAGTACTAAACTTGCCGCTTTTATGGAACTCCTTTAAATTTTCATCAGAATCAAATGCTACATTTGACAATTTAGTTGTTTTATTGTAAGAGCACAATATTTTCATAAGACTGGAAATTCCCGGATTTCTTACAATATCTATTTCTTTACCAGCAACTTCGTATCTAATTTCGTCAAATAAGAATGCAAATGCATTATTTATAAAATGTCCTTTATCATGATTCTCTATTTCTCCTTTAATATACAAATAACTCCTACATGGGAGTGTTAGTAAATCTTGATTATTTATGCATATTCGAATTTCATCGGAATTATTTATTGCTAAAGTGTTGTGTGGAACATAGGAGTGATTTGTAATTTTAACCAAGCTATCATCGTATTGGAATTTTCCTGCAACGTCTAGAAAATCTTCCATTTTTATTAATAGAAAATTTTAACTTCAACCCAATTGATCGCAGAAACCTGGCATTTTGCACACTCAGTCCGTTCTTGTAAATTCTCATATCTTTTTTATATGACAAGTAATTGTAGTTTCTTCTTTATTAAAGTCAATTGGCTTGTCGTGTTGATCTGCAAATGTAATGCTAACAACATCTAAACTTCTCTTATTTACAGGGAAGTATATAATATTTCTGGGGACCTCAATAATCTTGTAGCCCGGAGGAGCTTCTGGGTAAAAACTGTGTATGGTGTGTGATTTGTCACCATTTAAATAAGACCCATTCGCAATATTGCATTTTACTCTAATCACATTTACATTATTTATGTTGATTTTATTTACGGATTTAAACGCAATATCTGGAGTAGAAAATCCTTTAAATCCCAATAATTCAGACCCTAAACACGGTTTTGTAAAATCAAACACATGGCCAGAATGTAATGTGGCTTTCATAGTTTTATTATCGGCTATAAGTACAAAATCTGGGAGTTGCTTTTGAATTTCCTTCGCAAGCTCAAACACTTCGTATGTACCTTCAGCAATTTCAATTACATCTGGAGCTTTGTGATCATAATAATACACATCCTCACCCTCGTCTATAGTTAATTTTGTGTCTTTAAGTTTATTTAATTTTGGAACTAGCCCTTTGTAAAATATAAGTTTGACTTTTGTATTAATTAATGCTACTTTATTTTGTATAATAACTTCAACTTTACCATCTAATGCCCGGTTTAATTCGTCAATTGTAACCTCCCCTTTTGGGGTTGTAATTTTGTGCATTTTGTAATATGTCAAAGTATTTAGAGGTTTTTTAACATTAAATATAGAATTATAACTTTGAAAATCTACCAGTCCAATTACATAATCACCATTTAATTCTATAGGAGGAAAGAACACCGACTTCAACTCTGGCTCTGTGCCCGTAAATGTTATAGTAAATGAATCCATTTTTATAAACTAAAATTTTTCAGAAATGATAAACATAAAATTCCACAAATGGAACTGTTTAAATCTTGTATTTGATCAGTTGTATAGTAGATTTTAGATGGTACAAAATATTCAATTACCTCTTTTGGAGGCTGTATTCCGAAAGGGTCAAAATATATTACAACATCTTTATTTTTACGATATGCTGTCCAATGTGTGCCCCTGTCACTGTCTAAATTAATAATTCCACATTCTTTTACTTTTGGTCTCAGTTTTCTTAGCTCGTTTTTTAGGTACACTCCTCGAAAGTGAGGCGCGTCTCTTGCGGCCTCTAACAGCTGAAAGTTGTCCATCTTTTTTATTAAATTTTAATCCCATTCCCATTTTTGCCTTAGCCTTCATCAAATTTGTCACTGCATAAGCTGCTGCTTTTTCGGCCAGACTGGCGTCCTTTGCCGAAACCCTAGTCCAAGCCTGGTCCGCTAATCTCATATCTGCCTTGTTCCGGGCGGCTGTATCAGGATTATTCATGTAGAATATGTCGTGCTCTTTACAATAAGAGTCTAGCTTATTTTTTGGAGGTACATTTTTGGCTAAATTTTCACGTATATTAGTTCCTGGACCACAATATGAATACGACGGGATGTGGAGGGGGAAAGGAAGGTTGTTTATAAGGGTATTTAACAAGCCACGGACTCTATATGGCTTTAAGAATAATCCCTTACCCTTCTTACACTTTCTCTTTGCCATTTTTATTATATAAAAAAATTAACAAACATAACACATAAAGAAAATACACCATTATATAAAAAATGTCATTTATTCAACAAAAGAACAAATTTAAAATAGCACATAAAGAAAATACACCAAAGAAGTTGGGTCTATTTCCTAATAATATTCGCTGTCTTATAATAGGGCCCAGTGGTTCGGGGAAGACTGTTGTAATTTATAACTTAATTGTAAAAAAACAAGGATTAAAGTTTACAAATTTATATATAATATCCAAATCTTTAGAACAAGAAAAATATAAAAAAATAATTGAAATATTCCGTCTGTGTGATGAAGTTAAATTACACACATATTCAAACTGTGAAATCACACCAAATGATGTAGAATCACACTCAATAGTTGTATTTGACGACATAAATAGTCCAAATATCACACAATTTTTCTCAATGGGCAGACACAAAAATGTTAACAGTTTTTACTTGTGTCAATCTTACAGTAAAGTACACAAACATTTACGTGACAATGTTAATTTCCTAATATTATTTAAACAAGACGATTTAAATTTAAAACATGTGTATAACAATCATGTGGGAAATGATTTTTCATTTAACCAATTTAGAAATCTCTGCCATCAATGCTGGGATAGGTCTAAATATGGCTTTTTTGTAATAGACAAGGAAAGGCCAAAGAATAATGGCAAATACAGATTTATGTTTGACCAATTTTATAGTGACCAAGGGCAAGGGTGTTGATGCCATCCACAATAAACCTCTTGTCGTCATCAAAAGAGAGCACCTTTTTGTTCATCGTTAATGTTTGCAGATGGTGGTTTGTGGATTTAATTCTTGTAACATTCTCGTAGTAATCTTCTCCGGTTGCAAGACAGTGTAAGTAATGTTGGTGTCTTAAGAGATGTTTAACTGTAGCGCCGTCAGCTCCTTTTGCCTTTTTAACCTCTAACTGCTTTTCTTTTTCGTATAACCACTGTAGAGGAATGAAAGAGTATAATTTTGGCCTTAAACCACAATATTCATACATAATTTGACCATTTAATTCGTCTTTAAACTTGCCCGTAACTTTTTTGTTTTTATCAGAGTATAAGAAATGATCTTTACTGTATGCAGAGGTGTCAAAACGGTCCAAGTCACATTGTATTTCCTTGTAAAAGTCCTCTGTTACTATAGAATAAAGAAGGCTGTCTGTGTCTGTCATTAAGAACTTTTTATTCTTAAATTTTGACATATAATTATAGTGGAAATCATACATTATTACTTTGCTGATATCCAAAATGGTCATTCCTAAATATATTGGTTTATCAAACTTTACAATTAATTTATTTAAATGCACAGCATGCAAGTTGTTATCGAACATTTTGCTGCAGTCAAATCTTGGCTTTGTAACATACTTTGTTAACTTAGACTCGTCTACAAGATGTATATCACGAAACTTGCGTTGGTTCATAATTGTTCGACCAAAGAGACTGTTATTTAACAGTTTGTAAAAGTCTTTTTCAAAATCATGTTCAGCTTTTTGTCGCTTTTCAATATTAAAATTAATATAGGGCGCGAGCCATTTTTATTGTCTGAATTTTAAGATTCTGTGGTATTTTGTAACTACCAAACCCAGTTCTTCGTATTTTTTTAGTGCTTTATAATGCAAAATATATTTGGTTTTGTCATTTAAGTTTGGTATTAATTTTCCATTCATTTTTTCTGGTGCGAGCGGGTAGTCGTTGTGCAAATCGTGTAAACTTTTATCGTATTTTAAATCAACTTCCAAAATAAATCCAAAGTTTTCATTTTTATTGGCTTTATAATCTTTCTCGTTTGTCCATCTAAAGCCATCAACGGGCAACGACTCGCACATTGCTGTAGAGTATAGCGAGTTGCAGTCTAAGTATACAAGATAGGTGCTTTCTTGATTTGGGTCATAATGTTCGCCCATGTACTTATTGTTGGCTTTAGCGTAGCGTGTGGAAATCATGCTTACACCGCCTCTAATGGCGTGTTCTATAAACAAATGCATGTCAATGTCACTAAATAACTGTAATTTTATGCCAGTCATTCTAAGACACGCCTCCCATGTTAGTCCAGGCAATGAGTACATGTGGACGGGGTCGAGTTTATAATCCTTTAAACTCAAGTCCCTAAATGTCTCAAACACATCAGCCAATAACAACACATCTGTTTTAAGGTATAAATCGTGATATTCTTTTAAATTCTTTATATTAAAATGATTCCATACGTTTTTAGCATGTTCATATTGTGCAGGAGATATACATTCTTTAGTTAGACTGCTGTAAAATGCCTCTATGGGTGGTAGGGGCTCTAAAAACTTTTCTGGTCCTGTCATGTATTCGTACGGAAATTCACCCTTGCGTTGTAGTAGTGGATTGTCTATAAATCTAAACGTATTTAAATTGGAAGCTAATTTGCTTAAGGGAAGAGACAGAAAGTTGTATGAATCCAAAAATACCAAATCATCAACAGAGAACGATATATATTTTTCCATGTCTTTGGCTATGCAATTCAATTTGCGATTGAGTTTTCCCAAGTGTTGCATTATTAAATGACCATCATAGTTTTTAAGGTTGTGGAAGAATATTGGAATTTTCTTGGTTACTTTATAGTTTAAATTGCAAGCGTTGTGGGAGGGTCCTCGGAATTTGCCTGTTAGATGGCAATGGTCGCGCACTTTATCACCCAGTAACAGCTGGTGGCATATGTGGCAGCGTGTAGAGTTTTTGAAGGATGCCTCTTGCTCTGGAGTCATTACAAGGGGAACATATACTTCCATCTGACTTTTAATAAAGTCATAGGTTTTAAATAACTTTTCAAAAAATACATCCATTACATTTTCACCGCTGTACAACTCTTCGTAAATAATTTTAGAGTCTCTCACCACAACATAAGCAAATCCAGAAGGAGTGTGTTTGCCGCAGTTTATAAAACATTCGAAATCTGCATAAATCACAAAGGGAGCTTTAAGTTGATATTTGTAATTCGTAAATTGTAGTGTATCTTTTTCAGACATTTGTACTCTTTGAGCATCAAAGGTTTTACAGTGTGTTGTGTGACGTTCCAATATATCTTTGGTGCCAAAATGTTGCAAACAGAACTTGCAAAAATATTTCTTATTGTTGTCTTTTGTAGACCGCAACATTAACTTGTCAAAATCACGAATTAAACAGTAATGTGATTTCTGACCGTGTTTTAGAAGCAGCAGATTGACGTGAGTATTGCCATTTAGTTTAGTTATTCTCAATGGATATATTGTTTTTCCTTCAATTCCATTAACATTAACACTTATGTTATTTTGTTTTTCAAATTTATCAATGTCAGATATTTTTACTGGATATTTTATATTTGTCATATTTAACTGGCCTTCATAGGGTTCGTAGTGAACTACTCGATTTGCATTTTCTTTACTATTCCTTGGATTCAGGCTTGCTAAAACACTCCACACGAAACATTTATTATCACTATTTTTAATATTTAAAACGGCGTGTTTTGATTTTATATTTTCTGGTGTGGGGATGTATGATTTGGGAGTTAGGGGCTTATATTTGTAAACATACAACTGCCAGTATTTGGTGCGGTCATATATCCATCCACTGCCTTGAGCTTGATACTTGTGCATGGAGGTATCGATTTTTAAAAGTGAATTTTCAATTTGAGTCTTTAGCTGTGCTTTCTCAATTGATAAATTAGTTAAACTTCGAAAATCAGCAATACATTCTTTGTCAATGATTAAATCACCATTATTGTCCACTGTGTGTTTGATAAATTTCACTCTCCTAATAAGAATCCATTTGATAGGTAAAGGACAAGATTGAAGTGTGTCTAATATATCCGCGGACTCGCCGTAAAACTTAAACACATTATAGGGCCGCTTGTCACATCGTAGGTGGTGGCGTTTCTTGTCACGGGTGATGACTCTCTTACACACATTACAAGTATAGTGGTTCTCTAGCATATGCATTTTAAAATGATTGTTATTATCAAATATTTGATGGCATTTTTTACAAATTTTAGGAATAACTTTGTGAACAAGTCGATAATGGCGTAATAAATTGCTTCTGTTGGAGTAAGACATAAAACAGACTGCACAGGTCAACATTTTGTGTTGAAATGACTGTAGAGATGTCATGCTCTGCTTTTTATAAACAAAAATTACCATTTTAAAAATTTAAATACGATCAAAATTCAAAATATGAAGATTTAAAAAAAAAAACACAAATTCAAAATTTTTATAAAAACTAAGCCCTTTATCAAAAATCTGAGAAACTACTTTTTAGATAATTGTATAAAGTACCTACAAACCTCCAGAGTAAAAAAATCATATTTTAGACGAAATTATTTTAACCACTAAATTTTTCTAAGTCCAGAGTAAAAAAGCATATTTTAGCCGAAATTATTTTAATCACTAAATTTTTCTAAGTCCAGAGTAAAAAAAACATATTTTCGCCGAAATTATTTTAATCACTAAATTTTTCTAAGTCCAGAGTAAAAAAAACATATTTTCGCCGAAATTATTCTAACCACTAAATTTTTCTAAGTCCAGAGTAAAAAAAACATATTTTCGCCGAAATTATTTTAATCACTAAATTTTAAGTTAAAATCTGCAACAGGTCTTGTTGATGCTGGGGCTGTAGGATATGAATGAGACAACTCATAAACATTCAACAATAATCACTCATTCATTTCACGCAATATGATATAGCATAAAAATAGAATAATTAAAGTTTCAAGCATATAGGCCTATTAAATATTTTGTCACATGTTTTTTTTCTTTTAATTAAATGTTTGCTTATTTTAGTTATTTATTTCATTATCACCCCTCAGAAAATTTAAATTTAAAATAATTATTCATTATTTTGTGATTTAATAAAATATTTAAAGTCATATTTCATAATTTAAGCCTACATGTACAAAATTACCTCATAATTAACTTAATATAATATAACTAAATTCAAAATTGATCTCAAACTTTCCCCCAGCTGAAGTGTTTTGTGACTAATGTATTTTGGTTCCAAGATTATTGGAAAATTGTGTTTTGAAAATAATTATGTGAACCCCATAGCATCATCTGGAGTTTTCTGAAGAAAGAAGGGTATGCTGATAAAAAAAATGGCTGGTGTTAGATGCTTTGATTGAGCATTGTCTCATTCAAATAAATTTCCCCTTTTAAAAAGTTTTTTTCTGTAACCTGCGAAACTCAGAGCAACCCTTATTTAGCCCATCAAGATTCGTGAAGAGCTGACTCTTGAGTGAAGAAATTGTTTGTGTGGTGAGATCTTTCCATTTTTTTAAACTACCTATCTGGAACCACTTACAACCTATATAGCAACTTACAATCCCTAGGACTTTAAACAAAACAAAAAAATCAATTCCTCTTTATCAACGATTTGTTTAATCAAAATTTAATACAAGTTCCCAACCTAAGTTAATCAAGAAGATACTTTATTTTTTTGGACAAAAATAACTTCAAAAACTTAACTAGGCCCTCAGCCTAAATTTCAAGAAGAAGCTGCCATTTTGAACTTTAAATTATACACCTCAAGATCCCACAACCATAATTATAGATCAATAGTAAATTTTTATCGAATAGTTTAAATTCACATAAATTGGACCTTTTTTTTAAATTTCTAATGATTTTTATTCATATGAAACAAAGTTATTCTGACCTTTAAGCCTCAGCACGATCACCCCGACCCTGTATTATAAATGACTCATGTTATAAATTATCATCTTTATGAAATATAGCTGTGTATAATACTTTGGACTTTGATATCATCTAAATTGAAAATTACATTCTTATAATCTTATTTTCTCTCCCCAACATTGTACATCTATTGTAACCCTTATTCATTTAACCATAATTTGTCTGCAATCTATAAATGTAAAATAATGAATAAATGTCCACCATTACTTTGTTAATTGTATTTATGAGTTTTCATTTTAATTTAGATAAAACAGCTGTTAGGCCTAAATAGTAAACCTGTGAATTTAGTCATCTAATCAAGGATCAAGTTACGAATAGTTGAAAGGGAATTATTACTGTATTTACAATAAACTCTTAGTCGAACAGTCGATTGTTATTAACCAAAAATTATGCAAGAGAGCTGTAATAGCAATAGTGTTAGTTTTGTTTCAATGGCGCCCAATTCGTGAGGCTTAAAGTAATCAGAATAACTTTGATGAGGTAATTTTAACTAGAAATAGTATAGATTTAACCTATATTTGTTTACCTACCTTGTTAAGCTAAGTTATCCACCATGTCTGAAGGTTATAATTTACGTCCCAACCCCAAACCATCTGCAAAGAACTTAGAAAATAACCCAAATGTTAGGTCCCTACGACGAGCAAATGTAACATTAGAATCTCAAAGTGTAGGCGGTGAAAGTGAACTTAACCTTAAATCTGACAACACAACACCCATACCACATATCGAACATTCATCAACCAATGATACTTCGGACAATAGCTCCCACGACAGTTTTGCGTTATTTAATGAGCCCCTAAGTGACGATGAAACCCCAAATGATTTTGTGATGTTAATAACACGAGTAGGCCCTTTAACAGCAGACAGTACTGACATTAGCAAAAACGTAAACATCTCGGATTCGGCTGACTCACACATTCGCTCAGATCCCTCTCTCCCAGCAACTAGCGCTGCACAACACGTAACGGTGGACAACGGAACTACCGACAACACAACACATACACCTGAATCGCCCATTTCCACGGCTGCCTCGGAACACGGAACGTCTCAAAACAGACAAAATAATGACCTATTACGACAAATTGCTGCGCTTTTAGAAATTAACAGTGCGTCCCTTGAGGCTAAAATAGAAAATAACAACGCATCGCTAAAATCTGCCCTTGAAATCAAAATAGAAACTAACAGTGCCTTATTTAAATCTGAACTAAAATCACATTGTGAATCCCTCAAAACGGAATTAAAATCTGAAATAATCCACATCTTTGAAGACCAAATTAAAAATTTACGCCACAATCAAGAAACTGTTCAAACAGAATTAACACAGATCCGTGACACTCAACAAGAACATACTAACAAGCTCAAGAAAATTAAACAAGAAATCGAAACTAAGTTTGAAAACTGTGAAACTGAAATTCGACAACACTTAATTCTCGATTTAACTAAACAAGAAAAATCCCTAACAGAACAAATTAATCATAAAACATGTAAAATCGAAAATCAACTCACATCTAAATTACAAGAACACTGCTACAATACCAGCACCCAAATCAAACAAATTCAAAATGAAAACATAAAATACATTAATCACAGCGTTCAATCCCAAACAAATAAAGTACAAGAAGCACTAATGCCTAACATAAAAGCAAACCAGGCCCTAATTAATGAGAACACATCTAAACTTCATGAATTAAATCAATCAATACAAACTCATGAATCAAAGATCGAAGATTTAGAACACCGTATTAGCACACATCATGCCACATACCCGTCAAACATTTATATTACTTGCAATGGGAACTCTGGCCTTGTACCGGACATGACATTACCTAAATTTCATGGTAGATCACACAACCCGAAAGAATATTTAGCTAAACTAAGAAAATATTATGACCGAGGATCGCTACAACTCCCACCCCAACAAAGTAAACACGAGTATCTAATCGATCTAATTGGTAACAGCTTAGAACAACACGCTTCACGTTGGTTTTGCCTTATCAAGGACGACATTAAGTCTTGGGAGGATTTTCAAATCGCGTTCGAAAATAAGTATTGGAATCGGGAAGTTCAGAAACACATTAGGCAACGCCTTGAAAGTGAAAAATACCGACCTAATGGGACACTGACTCGTTCAGAATATTTTATCGAACGTGTTATTACTTTACAATCCTTCACACCCTCACTAAGCGAAGAAGAAATAGTCACATGTCTCGCGGAACATTTCAATGATCTTATACAAGATGCTCGTAGAGTTCAGAACATAACCACAATCGGTGATTTTGCGGAGTTACTCCAACGAGAAGACCTGAGGAAACCAAAAGAAAATTCCCATCAAAATGTCCCAAACTCGTCAAACCGAGATAAACGACACTTTAGCCTTGATAATTCACAAAACTATGACCACCGTAACAATCACCAGCACCAAGGATCTAACTCATACAATCCGAGACACAATTTCGACTATCGGGCATACCAACCAGGAAATAACCCACACCAATACCACAACAACTCCGGAAACCAAAACTCATACACAAATAATAGATCAACTAACCAACAACAACAATATAACCACAACCAAAACAACAATTACAGGAACGAAAGAAACAGCCCACCATTCCCTAATAAGAATTACCCCCATAATAACCCTAATTCAGCAGAGAAAAAATATCCGACTCGAGATCAGGCTCAAGTGTGTAGCACACTCGCAGAGCGCAGCATGCCTTTAAGTCAATATCTGCCAGACCAATCAAAACCATCTTTAAACCCGTAAGCACTGGACTTACTCAGAGGCCTTCTTTTAAGGATGTAAATAGTGATTTAAATTCAGTATTTTCAGTGCTACCTACGAATCTCGGATGTCAAAGGCCTAACCAAAACTGCATTAATAATCATATTAATCAGAATAATAATAATAGTAATAACAAAAACATTTCCCCACCATTAACAAATGAATTAATTGTTAGTAATATTTATTGTGATCATGAATTTTTATTATCTGAGGAAACTGAAACTACCCCAAATCAAGAAGAGAAGCAATTCATAGCATGCCCAGAAATTCCCATCCAAATTAATCAAATACATTTAAAGGCTTTAGTTGACACAGGATCCAACGTATCATGTATGTCAGAGCAATGGTATATGGAAAATCAAATCAAAATAGGTAAACATGAACAATTGCCAGTAACTAACACATATATCAAGACAGCCACCAATGATAAATCACGAAGAGTATCACACATAGTAATGATTCCTCTAACTATACAAGACTACACTACTCATGTTCAAATTTTATTAATACCGAATTTAATTAGACCTCTAATACTCGGAACAGATGTGCTTAGCGAATGGGAAATGGTTATGGACTTTAATAATGAACAAATTAAATTAAACATTAATAACAATAATGTCATATTGAAGTTCGGCAAGGTAAACGAAGTTGGAATTTTATGTTATTTAATGACTAATAATGGCCATAGGCAAAATAATAATCATGATAATATAAATAATAGTAATCAATACGGGTCTACCAATAGTATAAATCGAGTGGTTAGTGAAATTTCTCCAAACATAGTAATGGAATCCAATAATAATGGTATTATCCATGATGAACAGAAGCAACAATTAAGTGATTTATTGTTAAAATTCAACAATTTATTTTCTGATAAACCTGGCTTGTGTAATGTATATCAACATTCTCTGAGAACCCACAAAATTTTAAACGCAATACATGTCCCGTCCACTTATCACATCAACAGTTTAGACGACCGGCATACTTTCGGCCCATTCCACGTTTCGTCTATGAAAAGATACATACAACCTTTGAACCCCTGAGGACATCCACATCATCGATTAACATTACATCATTAAAAGAACCGACTTCAGTAACATCATCACATCAGTGTACATACTCCATAGTAAGTTTTAATCCCTTGTAAAACATTCTCCATAAAATAAATAAATATATGAATTCTACCCTTAAATAAACTGCTAGATAAACTTTTAAGTGAATTTTAATATTCAGTTATATTAAACGATAGGAGGGGATAAAATGACTGTGAAAATTGTACAGCAAGGTGTCACGCATGAACACTTTTTCCTCTTTTCTCAGTGCAGTGCCGCGAATTTTGAACAGTGCAAAACATTTCGGACCCCAACCATCACAAATATAAATGACCAATATTCCCTTACTTATTCAATATGTGTTGTCTTAATTAATTGTTTACTTGTGTGTTCTCTTCCCATGTTTTGTTATGTTTCATTCTAAGTTTCATTCCATATGTTTGTATTCATTTAGATTTAATAAATATTCATATATTTGTGTTTCATGTTTATTCATTGTCATACCGAAATAATGATTTTCATTCATTCCATCATTATTTCTGAGGGGATATTGAGACAACTCATAAACATTCAACAATAATCACTCATTCATTTCACGCAATATGATATAGCATAAAAATAGAATAATTAAAGTTTCAAGCATATAGGCCTATTAAATATTTTGTCACATGTTTTTTTTCTTTTAATTAAATGTTTGCTTATTTTAGTTATTTATTTCATTATCACCCCTCAGAAAATTTAAATTTAAAATAATTATTCATTATTTTGTGATTTAATAAAATATTTAAAGTCATATTTCATAATTTAAGCCTACATGTACAAAATTACCTCATAATTAACTTAATATAATATAACTAAATTCAAAATTGATCTCAAACTTTCCCCCAGCTGAAGTGTTTTGTGACTAATGTATTTTGGTTCCAAGATTATTGGAAAATTGTGTTTTGAAAATAATTATGTGAACCCCATAGCATCATCTGGAGTTTTCTGAAGAAAGAAGGGTATGCTGATAAAAAAAATGGCTGGTGTTAGATGCTTTGATTGAGCATTGTCTCATTCAAATAAATTTCCCCTTTTAAAAAGTTTTTTTCTGTAACCTGCGAAACTCAGAGCAACCCTTATTTAGCCCATCAAGATTCGTGAAGAGCTGACTCTTGAGTGAAGAAATTGTTTGTGTGGTGAGATCTTTCCATTTTTTTAAACTACCTATCTGGAACCACTTACAACCTATATAGCAACTTACAATCCCTAGGACTTTAAACAAAACAAAAAAATCAATTCCTCTTTATCAACGATTTGTTTAATCAAAATTTAATACAAGTTCCCAACCTAAGTTAATCAAGAAGATACTTTATTTTTTTGGACAAAAATAACTTCAAAAACTTAACTAGGCCCTCAGCCTAAATTTCAAGAAGAAGCTGCCATTTTGAACTTTAAATTATACACCTCAAGATCCCACAACCATAATTATAGATCAATAGTAAATTTTTATCGAATAGTTTAAATTCACATAAATTGGACCTTTTTTTTAAATTTCTAATGATTTTTATTCATATGAAACAAAGTTATTCTGACCTTTAAGCCTCAGCACGATCACCCCGACCCTGTATTATAAATGACTCATGTTATAAATTATCATCTTTATGAAATATAGCTGTGTATAATACTTTGGACTTTGATATCATCTAAATTGAAAATTACATTCTTATAATCTTATTTTCTCTCCCCAACATTGTACATCTATTGTAACCCTTATTCATTTAACCATAATTTGTCTGCAATCTATAAATGTAAAATAATGAATAAATGTCCACCATTACTTTGTTAATTGTATTTATGAGTTTTCATTTTAATTTAGATAAAACAGCTGTTAGGCCTAAATAGTAAACCTGTGAATTTAGTCATCTAATCAAGGATCAAGTTACGAATAGTTGAAAGGGAATTATTACTGTATTTACAATAAACTCTTAGTCGAACAGTCGATTGTTATTAACCAAAAATTATGCAAGAGAGCTGTAATAGCAATAGTGTTAGTTTTGTTTCAGAAGTGAGGACCCTGGCCTGCAACAGCTCTTTATATAGCCGACAATTCACACAATTTGTAAAATTACGCATCGGTTACTATGCATCGGTCGCTGTGTCCTTGGTGCCGATCTTGCAGAATCTCCTTCAAGGTTGATTGTCGCGCTAGTGGCGATAACCGAGTGCACTTCTAAGTTGTTTACATGTGTTGTTTATTTAGTGTGGAGTTATTTTTGAACTCGTGGATTTCTGCAAAGGATGTATTAAAATGAATTTTAAATAGTTTGGATTAAAACACAAATTTCAGTTGGCGGCAGTATTTTTCAAAAAATATTTTTGACTGTTATAGTGAATTTGGGAAATGTAAGTGAAATTTATTAAAACACTTGCCTAGGACAATAACATATCCAAATTGCAGACAAATCGGACCATAAACACCAAAGATAGTTTTTTAGCCTGAATTTGAAAATTAATTTTAAAAAATATAGAGGAGGGATGGGGATGGGGACAATATATTTAATATAGGCAAGGGTTGGACGTTAGTATAGGCTAACAAGGAAACTTGTGTAGGGCGGGAGCTGGCGTTGGCGCAAAAACGGCTCCCCATAAGAATAACATGGGGAAAAAGCGCCGGAAGTGATGTTAAACCGGTAATTCACCACTACTACACAATAACTTCTAAGTTGTTTACATGTGTTGTTTATTTAGTGTGGAGTTATTTTTGAACTCGTGGATTTCTGCAAAGGATGTATTAAAATTAATGCAAATTTTAAATGGGGGAAAATAAGGCAAGGGCCAAAAAGAAAATTTGTGTAGGGTGGGATCGGGCGTCGGCGCAAAAACTGATCCCCATAAGAATAACATGGGAAAAAAGCGCCGGAAGTGATGCCTCTTTCTGGTTTCACCACTACTAATATTTTGAACAACAGAAAACATAGCATCAGCCGTACTTTTCCCCTTGACAAATCCGAATTGTTGAGCGAACAACAACCTGTAATTATCAAGGAAATTCAACAGTCTATTCAAAACAATTCTTTTACACACTTTTGAAAAAGTAGAGATGATTGAAATTGACCTGCAATGTGAACAATCTAGTGTACTACCCTTTTTGTGTAGTGGTTTAACGATAGCAAGTTTTAAGGAATCTGGAAAAGTACCTGTTGAAAAAGATTCATTTATCAAGCTGCAAAGTGGTTTTGCAAGTTCGAAAGTTTACTTTTTCAGTAGGGCTGATGATATTCCTTCCGCACCAGAGGACAACTTACTCTTTAATGAACGGATTGCATCTATTACTTCTTGAGTACTGGTGGGAAACAGAAAAAGAGAATTCAGTGGAGTTGAACTTCTGTTTGAGAACAAAGTGTTGCTAGAGACCCTGTTACAATCATCTCCAACATTGAGAAAATATTCGTTAAAGATATTGCCAATATCAATAGGATCCTTCATAACATTGCCTGCCCGTCCTCCTTACGGACGTTCACTAAACCTCTATTCTGTTTAACAATTTCCCAAAGAGTTTTGGCCTTGTTAGATGAACTTCCAAGTTTCCTCATCACATAATCATATTTGAGCTTTAGAATTAGGTTCCGATACAGCTTTTTGAGGGAAGTATACTTTTCCCTCATTGGATGGGACGAAGGTAGGTCTTCTGAGTTGATATAGGAGTTCCTTAGTTCTTCTCTAACCTTCAAAGCCTCACTACTCAGTTTGACTTTATGTGTGGAATCTTTGCTCAAACCTGACTTTATTTTAACTGAAGGGAAGCAAATACTGAAATAATAGTCCAGGACCTTAACAAACAAGTCAAATCTGTTATTTACATCGGTCAAAGAATATACTTCAGCCCAATTTGCTTTGCGAAGGAATAATCCAAAGGGCTTGATGTCTTCTTCCGAGGATATTATTTTATAATGATACAAAATTGAAGGAGGCGTAAGGGATTTTTTTTTTTATCCAAAACAGCGACTTGAGCGTGATGATCGGTCTGGTAGGATACCAATATAGAGCTCCAAAATTCACTCTCAGGGAAATCAGTGAAGACGTGGTCTATTAAAGTTCTAGAACCTTTAAACTCTCGTGAATAGGAGCGTATCATTTGTCGTAAGCCAAAAGAAGACATATCATGCTCCAGCATTTCTGAATAGATTGACGAAACGGCCAGGTCAATATTTAAATCTCTAAGAAAAACAGTGCCACTGTTAACCTTCATGATATTCGACAAACACTCATAGATATTTTAGAATAATACCTCCTTACTTGCCGTCGGAGGCCTATAAACCCCGACAACATGGAACCTCATTCCTTTTAAGTCAACAGCAATGGCTGCCAACTCACAAAGACCTTCTACACAATATTCATTTACATCATTACAAGCAAACGAGATATCTGGTTTTACGAATATTGCCACTCCGCCCTTTTGCATGTTAGATCTACAGAATGTGCTTGCAGTCACATAGCCACCAATCTGCAAAACCTCAAGGTGAGTAATATGATGTTCACCAACACAAATCACATCCGGACTTTCCTCCTCCAGAAAAAGCTTGAAAGCGTCATGATTCGCAAACAAACCACGTATATTCTGATGTAAAATCCTACCAAACGAGAAGGCGGGAGTACTCATATCAGAAGTAGGACCATGCACCACTGTTTCACCGTTACCTTCTGTTACGTTGAGGGTTGAGGAAAACTGATAATCTCGTTTCCCGAAGGGAGAACTGAAGATAGAACTGGTTCAGGAGAACGATTCTTATGGTGAAAATTATACACATTGAAAATAACCTGACACATAAGGTATCCCAATAAATAATTACCCTCCCTGTCGAGGTGTCTACCGTCTCTTGCAAGGTGATACCAACTTAAAAAATCATTTACCTCAAATACTGCACTCCAAAATTAAAACACATTAATTCTATTTTTACTTTCAGTTGGTATAGAGACTTTTTTTCTACAGCTCTCCTTAATGGAATGGTATTAAAAAATCCTTTAGAATTAGGAAATTTGGTTTTCGTCATGACAATAGGTCATGACGCCGCCAATGAATCCAGAACAGCCCGTTTGCCTCCTCCGCCATTGTAACCTGGCCCACCATTATACCGTAAAGGTACATCATTTGTTCCGATATTAAAATAAATCATTTCAGGTTGTTTGTTTACATAGGATACAAGTTTATGCTTGATTGAACCAATTTTGGCACCAGGATTCATATCAAGTACAGCACTATTGTCAGAACATTGTTTGCCCGAGTATCGGAGCAAAGAATCACCAATAATCAAGCATTTTGTTAAAGGCGGCTCCTTACAGTGATTGAAGGGCACTCTCGTTGCCGTAGAGTGTCATGCAAGTATGGGAGCCGCTGCTTAAGATCAATAATCTCACCATCAGTCTCATTCAGAATTTTAAAAGAGCGGTTCATTTATTTCTTCTCTGATCATTTTCAATTTCGAGTTTTGAAGATAATATTTGAAGTTGGAAAAAACAGCTTCTCATTTTTAACACTAAACCAACCCCATTTTCGCTTTCTTTAATCCGATACCTTTTTCCGGAAGCACCGGTCTACCCTACGAAAAAATCTTCGCCGCCGCGCCGTGCGAAAATACATTGTTAAGATCGGGAAAAGGGGCGTTGCGGAGGTCCACGGATCTGATAATTATGTCATCAAAAAACTATAAACAGGATTTGATCAAAGAGGGTTAATACAACTCATACTATTTTTATAATTTCAAAATAATATTTTTGTCTTAAGTTGTAGTTTGAAACAGCTCATTTTTATACATTTAAAAGGACTTTTAAATGCAACTCAATTAAACAAGTTAATAAGGAAAAACATATTTGTAAATAATATTGTCCTCTTTGGTTATATATATATATATATATATATATATATTAACTTTAGTTAAAGTGATTTTGTAGCAGCTGTAAAGAGAGATTCCGCAAACCCTTTCCTAGCGCTGCGCGGAATGGGTAGACCGGAGGCTTAAGCTTTTTAATAACTGCAAATTATGATATTGGTTTGCTAGCTGGCGCAGGATTGCTCGTCTCATACTGATTACCGATTTGATCTTGAGCTAATATTTTACAATTTGTCTATCATCTATCTGGAACAGCAGTATTGTAGCTGGCTATAAGTAACATGCTAAGTAGAGACCGACCTGAGATAAAAACGAACCATGTTACAGCCGTCCACTAGCGTTCAACGTACAGCCCTTTCTACTTAAAATACAGCACTACATCTATTAATTGCCACTTAATGTTCCAAGCGCAGACTTGGTTGCGCCAGTGTAATGTAGTTTATAGGATTTTTTTCATTCCTTTTAAAGTAAGTAGTGGAAATGATCAAGTAATTAGCATCTGAGGCGGGACTACTGAAGATTATGAGCTACTTGATGACTGAAACACTCTTAATGTCTTCTGACACATGAGCAGTAGCTGCAACTTGCCGTGCTGGGCTCCTGACAGCTGTTTAACATAATCATGCTCTTTAGCAAGGTGTTTTACATAATTGCAGATCCCACTAAGCGGCCGATTGCGGAAACTTTGAACCTGCGAAAGGCCGTAATTTACTAGGAAGACTCCTGGCTGGTTTCTGAGCGTACCCTAAAGTTTGTTTGAATAAAATTACAATTGATATTTGCATACGAAGGCCTTTTTTGAAAAACTTTGATCACTTTTAAGTTGTTTTTTTTATGGGGAATCCTAATATTTAATACACAAGCAGATGTTGAGTCACGTTGAGATCTCAGGAACCACTAGACCGATTGTTATGATTGAAGTATCTATGCAAAAGTCTCGATGCATAGGTTTGCAGAGAATCATTAAAATTAACATCGGTCCTCAGGGCTACGCCCTACAGGCCTTCAAAGCTGCAATGTTAATCTTATGGAAGAAGAGTAATCATTTTAATTGATCATTTGACAGCTGTTGAAGGGAACAAAACACAGTACAGAAGCAAGATCGGCTGTTTTAAGCTAACTTCTGAAATGGCATCACAATTTTAACTAACAAAACCGTATATCTATAATATAAGCTGTTATGGTTCTGAAATGTAAACACTTCAGAAATGTTAGAAAATTCCTTAATACATCGTCTTTTATTCATTTAAGATTCAATTTCCACATGTCAGAAATGGAATATATTGGACTGAATTATATTTTACTAGATTAAACATTAAAGTTGTTTAGCTTGCACTATAGAACGCAGGATAAACATTTGTCCTACCTCTACGAAAGCTTAGGGAAATTTAAAATAGTTTTATCGGTGAAACCTGGATCGTCAGGATTATTGTAATCAAATGAACGACTGAAATGACAACACAATCTTCACGATTCCATGACCTACCAAATGTTTTTACATGGTCATAAATTATGAAGTGTCGACTTTGTGATTTGTCTTACCCTATCACGCTTGATTGGACCTACTAATACTTAGTAAGGAGTATCAGTTTTCTGTAGTGAACACCTCTCCGTTCTCTGCCTTGTCCAGGTCAAGAATAGTGAGTGGCTCCATGACGTAACAAAAAACTGATCCTACCAGAGACCTTGCTGTGGATTTGTCTTACCCTATCACGCTTGATTGGACCTACTAATACTTAGTAAGGAGTATCAGTTTTCTGTAGTGAACACCTCTCCGTTCTCTGCCTGGTCCAGGTCAAGAATAGTGAGTGGCTCCATGACGTAACAAAAAACTGATCCTACCAGAGACCTTGCTGTGGATTTGTCTTACCCTATCACGCTTGATTGGACCTACTAATACTTAGTAAGGAGTATCAGTTTTCTGTAGTGAACACCTCTCCGTTCTCTGCCTTGTCCAGGTCAAGAATAGTGAGTGGCTCCATGACGTAACAAAAAACTGATCCTACCAGAGACCTTGCTGTGGATTTCTTATCGATGCATCTCTTATACATTTAAGAGCCTTCGTGTTTTATAGACAACACGCTGTGACCCACGGCTTCGCTCGCGACAAATTCAATCTCCTCAATTTAAATATTATCCTGGCCAGCACTGTCAAACCTTTGTTCACGTTTTACCATATAATTTATTTTGTAGTAACTGACAAACATCTTAACTACAGCTTGTAATTGTTTAAAATTCATCCGAGTTGCATTGGAACTTACAGGGCCCGTGGGGTGAAGCCCTAAGGTTGGATGTAGACATTATCAGGCCTATATGTTAATGTGATACGTAAGCTATGTTCATGAACAATTTTAGCTGAATAGGTCCAGTAGTTTTAGCATGATTTCTTAGACATGACCTTTGCATCCATCCATCCATATCCATCCAGATATATCCAAACTTTAACATTGATAATATTAGTAGGCTATAGAATTGAAATTTTAAAAGCCAATATAGATAAGCATGAGGCAATTAAGTAGTAGTATCTTTCCGATCATTACGTCTCTACTTGATCTTCTTCAAAGCTACAAAATAGACTCTTTAACAACCAAAGCCTCACCGATTTCTTGAAGTTCCGTCCCATGTGCGTTTTTTGATCATCTGGCAGGTTGTTCCATGTATTAGACCTTATCCTCATGGAAGAATAGGATAGAATTATGGTTGGATCAGGGAGAATAACCGTGGATGGAGACAGATTTCGGGCTCTCCTTTGCCTTCGGCACTTCATCCCGGCTGGTTTGATCCGTGCAGTTGGGCAACAACTCAATAACTATCGTACAATGCAGAATGCAGTATACATATGTTAAACCGTTCTTTCATTTAACGTCGATGTAAAGCAATATTTCCTCTGGTACTCGAAAACCATTCAACAGTTGTAGTACCAAATGTAATAGTAATGGAACATATCTGGAGCACAGCCTCCTGCAAGGTTAAAATACCCCCGTCGCAGCAAACCTGCGTACTCAGCGAATTTCCAATGCATAATATACGACTTAATACCACATAAAACCGCATACCAAGTTTCATAAAAAATATATTCAAAAATAAGCGATATATACAATTTTAATTATTCTCTATAAGAATAACATTGGGGATGAGTGCATAGGTTTGCTGAAACATGGAACATAAGCAATTGGTTTTTATGCAAATATCAATATAACTCAACTAGGTGAAGCCACATACCTAGTTTCATCAATATACATTCATAAATAAGCGATATATTCCATTTTGATTAATCTCCATAAGAATAACGTGGGGGATGAGTACGCAGGTTTGCTACAACAAGGAACGAAAAAATGGGTATTTATGCAAATGTCAATATAACTCAACTAGGTGAAGTCATATAAGAGGTTTTATTAATTTATGTTCATAATTAAGTGAGAACAACTTGTTCACAAAATAAAATATATCACTATGTATATGTACATATATATATATATATATATATATATATATATATATATATATATATATATATATATATATAAATATATATATATACAGTTTCGAACGAATGGTGTTTTTGGGGTCTGGGGACCTCAAAACGAAAAGTTATTATGGTCCCGGGCCTAACTCTTACCATGCCGACTACGGTAATAGCTTCTTCCCTATAGGGGAAATTCGCTAAAAGCAAGACTTTCATACCCAGATTGATGAAAGAGACTACGGGTTCAATTCCCGGTGACATCATATGACTTTTGAAAAGCATCGGCAATACTCTAAAGTTTTTAAGTTGAACTTACGCAGAAAATCAAAATTACCGTTTAAAAAATTTCGTTACTTAAAATAAACACCAAATTCTGGCAATTTAAGGATGGCGTGCATCGGATTAGCAGAACCTTAGCTCTTACATACGCAGGAAGTATGCTATTACTATCATTATACAACTTTTAAGAATTATTTGTTGCGATTATTTTGTTGGCATGTAGTTATCTATATATTAATACGCTAGGGGTTTTTTCTTCACAGTCATAACTCGATAACGGCAGGACGGATTTTAACGTTTGAGGTGCCCAATTAAAGGTATTTTTACGTAGATTTACCAATACGTCTCAAAATTTTAAGAAATGGCATCACCTAAACACAGAAAGGGCTGAATTTTTGGAACAGTGGCGCTATCAAGACGGACGACTGAACTACATGTTGATTGAAAGTACGTTGTTATCATCCGTTTTAATATCAGATGTTTTGTTATGTTTGTTTACAACTGAAGAAACCTTTCGTTGGGTACAAACTTGCTCGGATTCGAGCAACATGACAACTAGTAGTTATAATTAATTACTAGAAGAATGTGTACCCATTCTTCGCACGGGTAACAGCTGTAATACAAGCAAATGTTTCAGCTGTTGGAAATTAAATACCTTTAAGTGAGTTTAAACTCACCCGTTTTCTTTATATTTGTGCCCTCAGGAACAATTTTATCAAACAACTAAAAATATTTCTCCTCCAATTTGCTCACCGAGTCCTTTCATTCAAGTATGGGGTTGATGGGTGTCAGACGTATGGTTTGCTCAAAAGTTCCTGGGTAAATGAGGCTTTATATATAGATAAGAAAAATTACTGCAACCACAGATTACACATGGTGCAACCATATAACTGTGAATGAAGAAATATTTTCAAAACCTTAAATATGTTAAATACGTCACTGTTAACTTTATATGTATTGTAGATTTATTGATCCTCATAGATGAGATTCCTTCCTCACAGATTTTTAGTATTAGGTTTCTTGAAAAACTTCGTAGAATACAAATTTCTTAAACATAGGGAATAACAAAAATAAAAAAAAAACTGTACCAAAAGTTTAACTAGGTGCTGAAGTGGCCACTAGATGACTATACAGCAGGTGTTGTGTGGCTGGACTGGGGGCGGGAGTTCAGGTGACTGTGTGAGTTCCCACACCTTCCCAAGCAGAAAAATTATAGAAGTATCGTTTACCACACATGGGATATTGTGATACAATGAAATATGATGATATTATCTTGACCGATTATCATGCAGGAAACCGCTCCGTCAGTGTCTAAGTAAGAGGGTCAAGTGTAAGCGCAGCGCGGCGCACGATCGTGGGGCGTGCAAGGTGACTGGGGCGATATTTTTATTGGAACCTTGGACTTAAGCGGGTGCGGGACTGTTTACAAGTTCTCCAGTACCTTGTGGGCTGGCAAAGATCAGCTGGGATAGAGATTGTCTGGGTGGCACAGTGGTTAGCGTTCTTGCTTCATACTCTAAAGTTCGCCAAATCGCTCCTGAGCAAAATCCTGAGAAAATGTTGTGAAGGTTCGATACTGGATTCAGCTGCCATTGGTAATTGGGCTATTAGTTAAATGATCCTGGCTAAATAATCAGTCGGTATTAGTCAGTAACAAGGCTACACAAGGCATCTCACCCATTCTACACTCATCGTTCATTCCCATTCGCCTAGTTGCGTCGGCGTCTTACAGAGAGATTAGAGAGAGATTCCTTAGAGCTTAGAGCTCTAAATTCTCACCTCAGTAGCAAGTCAGGATACTAGCTAATTACTGCACTGATTGTCTCTCTCTACCAAACCTTCAGGAACTTGTTTCTGGGGTCAAAACGAAGAAAACATGTTAAATAAACTTAAGGCCTCTCTCGCTCAGTTACCCGTCTGTTATGTATGCATTTTTAGTCAATGCATGATATATTAGATTAATAAATCATTTTACTTGAAATTTGTCACGTGTGTTGATCTTTTTTGGACTAATTTGTTACAACTATTGAATTTGACTTTTGTTACCTTTTTCTATTTTAAAATGGAGGCCTTTAATTTTGTAAAATTTGAAGTTTGCTACAAAATCTAACTATTAAAAAATGGGGTAGTTTTTAGCTAGAGAAGTTGGTATAAGTATTTTGAAGATCCCTAAACCCGAAGTTGAGTAATTGCAATCTTTATTAATAAAATCGTCAACATTTCAATAAATTACGAAATAATTTTTTTACATTTCAATTACTCTGTTACGGGTACTACGACCTTTAAAATATACCTTTTTTCTTAAGATTTAACATTTTTCTAATGACTAGATAATTATTTATAAATTGCCGTTTTCTAGATACAAAGCTTTGACGATTTTTAACGCTCACCGTTTTTAAATGGCAAAAGGTAAATTCAATGTCAATTTCGCACTAAACAAGTATATCTCACTTGTTAGGTTTCAAGTCAGTACCTAAAATAGTTACTAAGATATGATGTATTGAATAAACAAACGAGTTTGCACGCAGCACGCTGACGTGAGGGAGGTGAATTTCCGCATAAAAACCTTTAAAACTCAAAATCAGTGTAAAAACATTCATTTGTACAATTTTTATTGAAATCTGAAAACATTGATTTTTTGGCTGTTCTGATACTCCTGGTTTCATTTACTTGCAAAGCTGGGAATACAATTTTACGCATTATAAGGTTAGGAGAAGGTCCAGACTGGCTTGAAAGTAGTGGTGAGGTTGCTGGAGATGATAAAAGTACTCTAACAAAGGAATAACAGGCTTTTCTAGCCTAAAACCCCCATGAGACAGCGTACTGTGTTTAGTCGATACACATTTTCTTTGATAACTCGGTCAATATTTATGCTAGAATGACGAGGGAGGGCTTAAACCTTTCGCCTCTCTAATCCCCATCTTTCTGCATGTATTTATTTTACATCAGGAGATTTTCTGACCCTTTTTGGGCCTAAAAACTCGAAATGCGAAAGATTAATCCCACAAAAAGGGGTTTAGAGTTTTCCGATTGTTTTGCCCAACGAACTTGTCCAACTAATTACAGAAAGTAACGTCCCTACCAAATTTGAAGTAAATCGGACTAAAAATGCAACCGCTAGAGTGCAAACATATATATATATATATATATATATATATATACATATATATATATATATATATATATATATATATATATATATATATATACATACAATATATAATTTTTAACGGCCCCCAAAACGTGTTCAGGGGGTCACGTTAGGAACTTCTATGGTGGTCTCGGGCTTACGTTTCACCGTGCGGGTCATGCTAATAGTTCACTTTCCAAAGGAAATTCACTAATAGACATACAGACGATTTTATGTTTATCTAAACCCAGGGAACAAGTTTCTAAAGTTTCGGTCGAGAGTTTGGAAACACCCTGTGTGTGATGAATATTAATTTCTCTATAGCGTATATACGATTAGGGGCTGTGTGTTTATACAACTTGGAGAAAAAAGTAAAATATTTTGGATTGCCATTAAGAACTGGAGATTTTAATCACACATAGTATAGTCACTCAAAGGAGAGAAAGTTTGAAAATATAATTTGGATAAAACGTCAATTTCATAGGCTATTATTTTTGATAAAGGTTTAATTTAAGAAAACCTAAATTGTTTACATCAGATTATAACGTTTCTAATGTCTTACATTACTAATACAATTATGGATATACAATTTCAGAAGAATCAGTATTACATACCTAGAATTTAATTATCATTCTTTCTCAAGCTAGAGATAATTGTTAACACAGTAATAACATCGTATTTTCTCAAAACATAATTAGATTCACCATCAAAACAACTTGTTTAGGCCGTAAGGATAATCAATTTATACAATTTGAAAAATTTTTAGTTCCCTTTAAATCTGTATGGCTCTGATTCAAAGATTTATATTGTGAAAAGTTAGTTATTTTCTGTACAGTTGCTCTAATACGGACTTTTTAGATTTTTTGTAGTAAGATGTAAGTTGTTAGGTAAATAATTATTTACTTGACATTTCATCGACAAATGCCTAATCACTAGGTACCGTCTGACTTTGATGAATACATTTTCCATTTTACCTTTATTTTTTGTGTTATCAATTCGTATCTATCTTCTTATTCTTCTTCTATATCTATAAAAGGCAAAGCCCAGGCTGACTGACTCACTCATCACTAATTCTCCACCTTCCCATGTAGGTAGAGAGCTGACATTTTGTACACTGATTCTTTAGGCATAAAATAAGAAACTAAATGGTTTTCATCCTGATCTGACCAAAGGTCTCCACCAGAAACACCAACAAAGTTCCCATTTATTCCTTATATAAATTCAATTTTGTTTGAGCTGATGAAAATACAAACAGCTGATCTTGATTCGTAGTAGTTCCACGGGCTAACCACAGAATGCTGCACACACAACTGTAATAGTTTTTATAAATCATTTGCGGGGCGAAGACTGCGTCTATCAGCTAGTTATGTATATTCGTGGGAAACTGATTGACACTTCTATGTAATCACCAAGATTTTAATTAATCCCCAACTTCCAAGCAGCGTTAACCAACTTCACAAAACAAGTGAATAGAACGAATAGATTCCCTTTAACAAGATGCATATGCAAACTGCTGTGCTAATTGGCAGCTATTCAGACTAATTTGACCTCGATGGTCTTAATTAGCCTGACTTCATCATACAAATATAAATAGAATTATTTAACTCGTGCTTCTCTTTATTAACTTTATGGAAATTATTTTAATTTTAAATTGTAGACAAAATATAAGATTGAAATGCTTTTGATAGTGAAAGGCCTAGTCCGTTATAATTTAATACTTATTGGAATTTGATGCGTTTTAGCGAATTTCCCCTATAGGGAAGAAGCTATTACCGTAGGTCTCATGGTAAGACTTAAGCCCGAGACCGTGATAACTTTTTGTTTTGAGGTCCCCAGATACCAAAAACACTATTCGTTCAAATTTATATATGTGTATATGTGAATGCGATAACTTGAGTAAAAAACGTCCAATTTCGATGAAATTTGGCTCAAATGTGTAATGACATTCATGACTTTCATTTCGAAAACCAGAAAAATCGGATCATGGGAAAGGAGGTTTATGGGGTTTTAGAATTTTCCAAAAATCAGTCTTTTGCAATTTTCACCCTGAAGTTTTTAAAACACACAATTTTTGTTTTAACCATTTTATAGAGCTTAAAAAAACAAATAATTTAGTATTTTGAATCATTAACCTACGTTAAGTGGTTGCGGAGAAAATCCAAAAAACGTGTTCATAAAATCTCCCATGTTAATCTTATGGGAAAATGGCTTTTAGCTTTTCCTTAATTAATTTTACTGTACACTTCACATTTGCTTTTACCAATCAGTTTAGCTCTACAAAACAATCATTTTGGTGTTTAAATTGTGATTCTATGTCCAACCGTTGCCGAGATATGCAAAGTGTTAAACACAGTACGTTGTCCAATGTTATCCTTATGGAGAATATTTAAAATGTTATATCTCGATTATTTATGAACGTATATTGATGAAACTTGGTATGTGGCTTCACCTAGTACTGATATATTGATATTTGCACAAAAAATTTATTTGTTGTTGATTGTCCTCTTAGCAGCAAACCTGCATACTCATCCCTAATGTTATTCTTATGGAGAATACGTAAAGCTTTATATCTCCCTTAATTATGAACATAAATCATTAAAACTTGGTATGTAGCTTCACCTGGTTGATTTATAATGATAATTGCAAAAAAAACACTTTTTTATTTTCCTCGTTGCAGCAAACCTGCGTTCTCAGCCTTAATTTTATTCTTATGGGGAATAAATCAAATGCTATACATCACTTATTTGTTTAATTATTTTATGAAACTTGGTAAGTGGCTTTATGTGGTAGTAAGAAATATATTCATGCATAGGGAATTCGCTGAGTACGCAGGTTTGCTGCGACGGGGGTATTTACTTACGCCTTACTCATGATGACTCTTACCAACACACTGCATCCTATTAACAATGCACATGCTACGTACTCCAATATAATATGATTTTTAAGTAATCAAGTTGATGTACAGTGTATTCAAGCCCGCTTCCCGGCAATGGAAGCACGTTTTAAATATATATTGATAATATAAGTCTCAAAATCGTGAATAAAAGCTAATTTCGTATTTTAAAATATTTAACAACATATATTAAAATACCCCCGTCACAGCAAACCTGCCTACTAAGCGAATTTCCAATGCATGTAAACGTTTCTTACTTCCACATAAAGCCATTTACCAAGTTTCACAAAAATACATTTATAAATAAGAGATAATTAGCAATTTATTTATTCTCCATAAGAATAAAATAAGGGCTGATTATGCAGGATTTCTGCAACAAGAAGTATAAGAAATGTGTTTTTATCCAATTAACAATACAACTCAACCAGGTGAAGCTACGTACCAAGTTTTAATCATTTATGTTCATAATCAAAGAAGATATAAAACTGTACTTATTGTCCATAAGAATAACATTAGGGCTGAATATGCAGGTTTGCTGCTACTGGGAAAATCAACAAAAAATAATTTTTTTGTGCACATATCAATATACCAGTAATAGTTGAAGCCACATACCAAGTTTCATCAATATACATTCATAAATAATCGAGATATCAAATTTTAATTATTTTCCATAAGGATAACATTGGACAACGTACTGTGTTTAGCACTTTGAATATCTCTGCAACGAATGGACATAGAATCACAATTTAAACACCAAAATGATTATTTTGTAGAGCTGAACCGATTGGTATCAGCAAATGCCAAGTTTACAGTAAAATTAACTGTGGAAATGCTAAAAACCTTTTATCTATAAGATTAACATGGGAGATTTTATGAACACATTTTTTGGAGTTTCTCCGCAACAACTTAACCTAGGTTAATAGTTCAAAATACCATGTTATTGTTTTTTTATGCTCTATAAAATGGTCAAAACCAAAATTGAGTGTTTTAAAAATTTTAGGGTAAAAAATTCAAAAACAGAATTTCTGGAAATTTAAAACCCCCATAAAACCCTCTTCCCATGGTCCGATCTTTCTGGTTTTCGAAATGAAAGTCATAATTGACACTTTACACGTTTGTGCAAAATTTCATCGAAATCAGATGTTTTTTACTCAAGATATCGAGTTAACGGACACATATACTTATATATGAATTTGAACGAATAGTGTTTTTGGCGTCTGGGGACCTCAAAACAAAAAGTTATCATGGTCTCGGGCTTAAATCTTACCATGAGACCTACGGTAATAGCTTCTTCCCTATAGGTTAAATTCGCTAAAATCTAAAAATATCTTGATTTTGTCGAACACCACACGTGATGTGTTAGGTAACTTTCGTAAAATGCCTTTATTTAAGACCACGATGCTAAAGATGTTGTAAGCAATAAACCATCATTAACTTGAAGGCTGATAAATTACTTCGGATAAGCTAATGATTAATCGTTAATCAGGAAAGTTATCTATCGGTGATGAACTAAGCCTTAACACAGTTAAGTTAATTAAGTTAATTATCACATGCCTAAGATACAACTTAATAATTATCTGGATATATTGCACTACCAATTAAATAAGCCTCAATTGCACTACCTACTAATTATCTAGTTTCATTCAAATTTGATTGTTTAATCAAAAGAATCCTGATGAATCAAAACTCGAATCGTAATTAAAGTTATTCCAAACTTTTACCCGTATCCCTTACCAAACTAAAAGAATAGGTTCAGTTTGGTAATGTCATTTAATTTTAAGCTAGATGTGATATTCTATTTTGTTATTTTAACTTTTATTGCCTTATTTATTAAGTTTTACGAAAGCATTAATAATGATATTAAGATGTTTTAAAATTAAAAGCATTTGATTTATTTTGAGTTTAAGTACAAGTACAAAATTACCTGTAGCATTTTTAATCCACACTTTAGGTGTAATGAAAATAAAAACTGAGGTGTCTTATACTACAGTATTGAAGAGACGAGGAAATAAATTATTTCCTCTTCAATACTGTAGTATAAGAATCTCAGTTTTTATTTTCATTACACCTAACCTGTGGAAGTTATAAAGGGAGTCTGTTCCGTTTATATGTTACTAAAATGAGGCTAAAATACCTTTTTAATCGTTAAATTTTCTTGGCTTTCAGCACTTTTTTCTTTTGCTCTTTAATGCCTCTTACATTATAGTTCCAAACAGTTTACAGATTCAAAAACAAACGCATGATCTTGCATATGCTTTGTTAAAACCCTCTTTGCAGCTAAGATATAGATTTTTTATAGCATTTTTGTGGTAGCCATGTTTTGAGCTGTATTTGAAGTATAAATTACACGTATGAACGTAAAACCAACATTCAGATTTGGTATTATAACCATTATTGTCTTCATAAAAATGAAATACAAAAAGTGCAAATAGTTGAACACAGAGCTAACTGATATATTTATTTGATTTAGAAAGTCAGATGTTGTTATACGTTTTATGCAGTAAATGTATGGCTCATTCGTTATAAGTGACGGTTTCTTAAATTAAATTGCAATAACTGTTAATGTTTGGGTATTATTTGGCTATTTTAAAACACATCTGATAGATAGTTAAAAGTGTTGTAATAATTTCGTATATTCCTCTGCATGGTAACAGAGAGGACGCACATTTATGTGCAAACTTATACAAAAGGACAAAAGTGGTTCGTGATGACACATAATACCCCTTTGTAATTAAAAAACACTAATGAACTTCAACTTCTGTCGGAATTTTTTGATGATGGCCGCGATCCCAAAAGTCAAACAAGAGAGCTTAATAGGCTCGTCGTGGGGGGGGAGCGAGGCCATCAATAAGGAGGGGGGTTGGCGGGGCGAAGGGGGGTCTGATATCTATGGCCTTACGAAGGACGGGATGGTAGACTGATACGATCAGTCTGCTGGGAGGAAGGATACCTTCTCCCCCCCCCATTCACCTCGACCCCCCCCATCACCCTCATCCCCCTTAACCCCCTCATCGCATAAAGGCCTCGCGATTCGTCTAGCCCCTTTCTCGTTCCGATTCTTCATATATTCAATCAAATATTTTACAGATATATTTTATTTTATTCGGATAACTCTGTTATTGAATTCAGTAATGATTAACATTGTATCAATATTATCTTTTGTATTTTATCTTAAACTTTCTGCATTTGTACTTAATCAAGGAAAAATTCATTCTTTGTTTGAGAAATTTACAATGTGAGAAAAATAAATTCCCAAAGTTTTTGTGTTTAGTAATACATTTCTGAAGGCGTTCATTAAACTAAACTTTTTTATAACTTCATTAGACAATTTTTTTAGTTTTTAACTTCAAAATTGTTTGTATTATGACCTAGTACCTGGGGGCCGAGCTTTGCTCGGGGAAAGGTCAGTCAGTATGTTTAGATGACTTGGAGTAATATTTCACCACTTCCCCTACTGATAATCAGATTTGTATAACTAATTTGCCTCTTTTCTACATTTTTAAGGTCACTCCAGTTCTTATTTATAGCTCAACGTCCCTTTGATTTATTTTACTACTCTATTTATGTAATCTTTACTCAAATATTGTAATCTCTGCTCTCAGGAAACCACGTGTTAATAATCATATACAACATGAGTATTACTTTGACAGTTCCCTGGTTGATTATGAACAGCTGTTACAATTCTTTTGTTTTGATTTGAAACTCCATAAGCCCAATGTTAATTTTTTTAACTTTTCATTTTAGTTTTTTTACATTATTTGATTTTTTCTGGGGATGAGGCCTGTCTAGAACTTATTTTTATCCCATAAATTAGTTATTTCGAACATTTGAAGGAAATCGTTGGAGCCGTTTTAGAGATCAGTGTCGCAAGCAAGCAAGCAAGCAAGCATGCAAGCAAGCAAGCAAGCAAACCTTACTCATATTAGAGTATAAGATATTACATTTATTAAGGTGGTTGATAACATAACGAATAACTGTTTCCACTTAAGTTAAAGACTAATTCATAAACTATTAAAATCTAGAAATAGTTAGAATTCCATTCCTGTTTAAATACATCTACAGCTTTAAAGGAAGAGCTACTAAGGTTAATTTTCCCAAATGTTACATTTTTGCTAAACATTTCCTTAATTGATTGATCTAAAAAGGATTTCAGTTTTCGTTCCCATGATACAAAACAATTGGGATACGAAGACTAATTTTGAATATCAAAGTTATTTATTCATCTGAATTAATACTATTTTTAATTAATAATCTGTTTTATTCCATTAAAAAAATTATGTATAACATAAAAATTTTAATTAAAATTAATTTTCAATTGGCTATACCTCTTGGTATCAAAAGGCATCATTGACAGGTCAAATATACAAATGCTTAGTTTTTAATTCAAGTTAATTCCAATAACAAGCTCTTAGTACAGTGTAGATGAATCAGTATGTTATTGATTTATATGCCTTAGTTTTCAATAATGCAATTTTGACACCGTAAAAAATTGGATGAATTCTAAGACAGAATAGTTTCTGTTTTACTACAAAAAAGTAAAATGTGAGCGGCATATATATATCCGAATATGCTCGTTCAAATTAATAGCACATCATATTTTTTTGATCGTGGTGCGTTACACAAGATTAACATCACTGTAGATGTGTCTGATTACTTTAATTGCGACCTATTAACACAATATACGACTACACGTGTAATACGACGGTGATTAGCACAAATATAAACCTTGGGTTTGAACCCGAAACCTTGAATAGATAATTTAAGACACGGTTGTTTGCTCCTAGGTTTACATTAAACGCCCAACATAAGAATGTAATACTACGATTATCTGTTGATTTTTTTGGATATTTAGTGACTTAATTATCTCTGAAACTGATGAAGCAATGCACCAATAGATAAATGTTATAAAGTTAAACGGTTTGCTTTATTAGTGAATTTCCTATGGAAAGTGAACTATTAGCATGACTCGCACGGTGAAACTTAAGCCCGGGACCACCATAGAAGTTCCTAACGAGACCCCCTGAACACGTTTTGGGGGTTTATTCAAAATTGTATATATATATATATATATATATATATATGTGTGTGTGTGTGTGTGTGTGTGTGTGTGTGTGTATGCACTCTAGCGGCCGCATTCATTGCCCGATTTACTTCAAATTTGTTAGGGAAATTCCTTTCTATAATCAGTTGAACAAGTTCGTTGGGCAAAACAATCGGAAAACTAAACCCCTTTTTAGGGGATTAATATTTCAAATTTCGAGATTTTGGGCCCAAAAAGGGTCAGAAAAGCCCCGAATATGAAATTAATGAAAAAGATGAGAATTAGTGTGGCAAAACTTTCAAGCCCTCTCTCGTCATTCTAGCATAAATATTTACCGAGTTATTAAAGAAAATGTGTATCGACCAAACACAGTACGTTGTCTTATGGGGGTTTTACATTAGAAAAGCCTGTTATTCATTTGTTGGTGTACTTTTATCATCCCCAACAACCTCACGCCTACTTTAAAGCCTGACTGGACCTTCTCCTAACCTTATAATGCGCAAAATTCTATTCCCAGCATTGCAGGTAAATACTCGTAGAACCAGGAGTATCAGAACATCAAAAAAATCAATATTTTCAGATTTGAATAAAAATTGGAATAAATGTATGTTTTTAACTGATTTTGAGTTTTTATAGTTTTTTATGTGGAAATTCCCTTCCCTCACGTCAGCGTGCTGCGTGCGAACTCGTTTGAACTAAGAGGAACAAACAACTGTAAACACTAATAATTATTAAGCTCCCATTAAGAATAACACAAAATGAAACAAAGTATGATAACAAATTGGGCACTTTGTCTACATGAGCTGACGAGGTGCACATGTTTCGTTGGATAAATTAAGAGGAGGCTCCAGTCAAGAAACATTTCGCTTTTATCCCTCCTCAGCGAATTATCCAAAATCGTTGGTTTATGAATAGCTTTAAAAGGCCAACAACCTAGTGATGTTAGTGAGCATATATAGTTTTAATCACAAGTAGTAGTACAATAAATTAATAGAAAATCTACCTTGGGTCTCAAATTATACATTATAATATATATAATGATATATATAAAATAATAATAATATATAATAATAATATGTTATTCTTACAGGATAATTCATATTCATATATATAAAATATATATATATATATATATATATATATATATATATTATATTATCTCTATATATAATTCCGTAAGTCAAATTTTTGTAAAGAAATTGTGAGTGACTGGATGGCCGTAGAAGGATGGGAGGGGTATCATTTTAAAGGTCTTGACGTGAATTTTGAGGGAAAACTATTCATTTTTCTTATTTTTTTACCATAAATTCGCAACAGAATAAAACTTTTCCCATTAAAACAACATGGGGTTTAATTTGTTTACATCTTTTGAAATTAAAACAGCTGTGCCACAGAGTTAAATTAGCCTTTGATATTGATACCAGCTGTACTTATTCAGTTTGTTTACTTTTAAACTACAGCAATGTATAATTTTTAGTTATGGTGATCTATAGTTATATCTTATCGTATTTCTTCTTTTCTACCTTAATAGTAATGAACAACGGAGGAAGGCCGCGTCGCCGAGGTGTTGGCTTTCGAAATCAGCATGACAGACGAGCGAGAAATTTATAATGAGGAAAGGAATGAACAACCACATCATGACGTCGAAGATACTCCTATTTTTAGATTACCACTTATAAACGAGATACCAACACACAATCTGGGCCTGATGAATAATGAAGGTTGATAAAAAATTTATGTATTTTGGTTTTTTAGGGGCTTTTGCCCCTACAAGCCCCTAGTCTATATATAATTCCGTAAGTCAAATTTTTGTAAAGAAATTGTGAGTGACTGGATGGCCGTAGAAGGATGGGAGGGGTATCATTTTAAAGGTCTTGACGTGAATTTTGAGGGAAAACTATTCATTTTTCTTATTTTTTTACCATAAATTCGCAACAGAATAAAACTTTTCCCATTAAAACAACATGGGGTTTAATTTGTTTACATCTTTTGAAATTAAAACAGCTGTGCCACAGAGTTAAATTAGCCTTTGATATTGATACCAGCTGTACTTATTCAGTTTGTTTACTTTTAAACTACAGCAATGTATAGTTGTTTAGGAATGGACATTTTATTAAAAACATAAGACAGTATAATAATATTATATTATAATGCTAGAAAATCAGTGCTTATTTATAAATGACCAATGAAGGTTGATAAAAAATTTATGTATTTTGGTTTTTTAGGGGCTTTTGCCCCTACAAGCCCCTAGTATATATATCATTCCGTAAGCGAATCGGTCCCCACAAAATATCTTGAGCTAGGAAGAAGTTAAGTTAGGTTATGACGATTCATTTTAAAGCTTGAGGGCCAAGGACGGTGGGAAAAATATAAGAAATGTCAAAAATTAGGTGGGCTACGCCCCTCTGGACTTCAAAGATTCAATGATTTTCTTATGGAAATATCACTACAGTGTTTTTATTAATAAGCAAAATAAACTAATGATCAGCTGTGATTGTCCACCTACACAAAACCCATATGTTAGGGGCTATAGCCCCTGTAAGCCACTAGTATCAATTAATTGTGCTCACAAAAATCACTAGGTAATATTTTACATTTACAAATTAGCTATAGATCACAAATTTCAGATAATCCAATGAAAGGGGTGGGATTTTAAAGTTGTCGTTTGTCTTATGGGAAAAGCAGGAATAAAGGCATAATGTTTCGTTACTGAAGCCCCTTCTTAATTATTAACGAGTTCACACACAGCACACTGACGTGAGGGAAGTGTATTTCCACATTAAAATCTTTTAAACAATCTAATAAAAGGATAAAAACAACCCTGGTAACTTTTTTTGGAGAATTGAACAAATGTTATTTCTTGTTCTGATGCTCCTGGTTATATTAAAATTCAGTGTTAGGATAGCAATTTTGTACATTATAAGGTTAACAGGAGGTATAATCAGGATAACAAGTTGGTATAGGGGTAGTGGCGGTGATAAAACAACATCAAAAAAGATATGAAAACAGTATTTTCCAATTTAAAAACCCCATAAGACAATGTACTGTGTTAAGACAATAAACATTTTCTTTAATAAATCGGTAAATCCTAATGCTAGCACAATGTGGGAGGGCTTACAATTTTTAGTGAATTTCCTTTGGAAAGTGAACTATTAGCTTGACCCGCACGGTGAAACTTAAACCCGGGACCACCATAGAAGTTCCTAACGTGACCCCCTGAACACGTTTTGGGGGGGTCGTTCAAAATTGTATATATATATATAGACATATATATATATATATATGTGTTTGCACTCTAGCGGTCGCAATTTTTGTCCGATTTTCTTCAAATTTGGTGGGGGCGTTCCTTTCTGTAATAAGTTGGACAAGTTCAATGGACAAAACAATCGGAAACCTCTAAACCCCTATTTTGGGGGATTAATCTTTCAAATTTTGAGTTTTTGGGCCCAAAAATGGTCATAAAAGCCCCAGATGTAAAATAAATGCATCTAAAAAGTTGGGAATTAGAGAGGCGAAAGTTTTAAGCCCTCTCTCGTCATTCTAACATAAATATTTACCGATTTATTAAAGAAAATGTATATCGACTAAACACAGTACGTTGTCTTATGAAGGTTTTACACTAGAAAAGCCTGTTATTCCTTTGTTAGAGTACTTTTATCATCCCCAGCAACCTCACACCCAATTTCAAGCCTCTCTGGACCTTCTCCTAACCTTATAATGGGCAAAATTGTATTCCCAGGTTTGCAAGTAAATGAAACCAGGGGTATCAGAACAGCCAAAAAATCAATGTTTGCAGATTTCAATAAAAATTGGAAAAATGCATGTTTTACACTGATTTTGAGTTTTAAAAGTTGTTATGTGGAAATTCACTTCCCTCACGTCAGCGTGCTGCGTGCGAACTCGTTGGTATTTAGTACAATAATTTACTGTATGCAATAATTTTACATTCGAGGTTTTTCTGATCCTTTTTGCGCCCAAAAACTGAAAATTCGAAAAATTAAAATCCCCAAAAAAGTTAGTTGGAGTTGTCCGATTGTTTCGCCCAACGAACTTGTCCAACTGTTTACAGAAGGGAAGGTTCCTACCAAATTTCAATAAAATAGAGCAAAAATTGCGACCGCTAGAGTGCGAACACATATATATATAAAGTTTTTAGCGACCCCCCCCCAAAACGTGTTCAGGTGGTCACTTTAGGAACTTCTATGGTGGTCCCGGGCTTAATTTTCACCGTGCAGGTCATTCTAATAGTTCATTTTTCCATAGGAAATTCACTAATAATGTCCGAGTGTTCTGAACATGCTAGTTGGAATGTAAAGTTGAAAACCCGGTTTACGAAAAATGTGTTGGAAAATGGCATCCAATTGTAAGCAATTACTATAATTAACTATTAAGACACCAACGTTAACTATTGTTGCGTATTCAAGGCAAATATGAATTATAATATGGTTTTAGGATGAGTAAGTTATGTTATGATACTGGCTGACTGTATCTTCCAGCCAGGATTATATTATCGATAGACCGAAAGGTCAATGCCATTCCTATAATTACGTTCCTACAAATACTCTCACAATAATTTGACTGGAAATTCGATCCTCACCCACTATTTTGCCGTTGAAACTTTAAGAGGGTCCCAGTCACGTGACGTTTCGCGTTTCTACTTGCTTTTTTAAAAGGCCAATATTAACTTTCGAAGCCCGTCCCTGCTCAACGGATTATCCGAATTAGCTGATTTGTGGTTCATTTTAAAGACCAAAGGAAAGTGATTTCATTGAGCAGAATTTCGATATTAAAAATAGGTCATCCATACAAAATCAAAAAATATATGTATTGAATATGTAAATATTTTTAATGAATGATTATTAATTGTGATATCAACTTTTTTCTGTCTAAATAATTTTTTTTTGTTTTTCAAGATGAGTTATAAAACAATGATATCGGATAATCCGTTGAGGAGGAATGGGCTCTGAAAATTAACGGACTTATGGGAGATGCAGGTAGGAAAGCGAAATGTTTCATAACTGGAACCCACTCTGAACGAAACTGATTACATCTTTTCGCACATTTGTCGCTTAGTATTAAAAATTAACTTACCAAAACCCAAAACCTAGCACCCATTAAACTAGAACTTGTAAATCACAACAACCTAAATTGCCCCGTACACAAGTCAGATGCATATCACGGCTACTGGAACTGGCTGTAGCTGTAATAACCAAGCAGGTGGTCTCATGATGGATGTCTGCAGCTTAACTGGCCATTGCCTCGCATTGTAAGGAGCCTGCTGGCCACCTCCACCTCGCGCCATCAATCATCCCAGCCTGATCAGCCTTCATGTTTCTGACGGGGCGGTACCATGTCCATTATGAAAGGTGTATAAAGTAAATCCCTCTTTAGCCTTGATAGCTATACCTACTTTATTCCGAGAGAGGATTTATTCAATCGTTACTATTATTGAACACACTCGTTTACAATTCAAGAGGTATTTCATTATTTTAAATCACGTATAAGATTTATTGGGTTTACTACAGCAAGACAATGTTGTAGATAACCTAGGTTTTTTATGAATGATTTAAGAGTCTGAAAGTGAAATTAATTCTTCGAACCTCAAATTGGGATGTTCTGAGGTTGAAAAATATCGATCCACTATCTTAAATGAATTAGGAAAATGTTAAAATAAAAAGGGGTAAGTTTAGATTGCTACAACTATCTTAAAACACCCTTTTGCAGGAAAAAGCCTATGATGATCAAATACTATGATGACAAAGCACATGATAAAAAATCCTATGATGAGCAAGCTTATGATGAGTAAATTTTATGAAAAACAAATTCTATAATGAGAAAAGCAAACGATAAACAAACATGTGATGAGTGAAGCCATTGACAAACAAAGCTTATGATGAGCAAGCTTGAGATTAGCAAAGCCTGTGATGATTAAAGACTATGTTGAACAAAGCATGTGATGAGTAAAGCCATTGACAAACAAAGCTTATGATGAGCAAGCTTGAGATTAGCAAAGCCTGTGATGATTAAAGACTATGATGAACAAAGCATGTGATGAGTAAAGCCATTGACAAACAAAGCTTATGATGAGCAAGCTTGAGATTAGCAAAGCCTGTGATGATTAAAGACTATGATGAACAAAGCATGTGATGAGTAAAGCCATTGACAAACAAAGCTTATGATGAGCAAGCTTGAGATTAGCAAAGCCTGTGATGATTAAAGACTATGATGAACAAAAGATTCCCTTAATAACTTATGAACGAAATCTGGATTTAAATCAGGAACTACACCTTATGTCTATTACTAATAACATTCTAAAAATCTAACATAACAATACAAATAAAATATTGTTTAGGTTTCTCATAACCACTGTATAAGGTAAAGTAACTCAAGTTACAATTTACAGCAACGATATTTATTCCGAAATTAAATCTCTTGCAACTAATGATTACGAAATACTATCCATAACCGATTTCATTGCTGACGCCAAAACCCAAAACCTAGCACCCATTAAACTAGAACTTGTAAATCACAACAACCTAAATTGCCCCGTACACAAGTCAGATGCATATCACGGCTACTGGAACTGGCTGTAGCTGTAATAACCAAGCAGGTGGTCTCATGATGGATGTCTGTAGCTTAACTGGCCATTACCTCGCATTAACACGGCAATCGTATTAAATAGTTTTCTACCACCGTATCTAAAGCATGCAATAAGAAAAAGACAGCGAAAATTAAAATATAGAGGGTATAAAAAGGAAGACAACATTTGAAGAACGATTCTGCTCTTTTGCTCTGGAAGATAAAATGATCTCGTTTGAGATGGGAGATGCAATCAGTCAAAGAGATGGTATCAATACGTGGCTTCCCCTTAAGCCGTTATTGGTCGAGCTCAGTTCCTTCGTGTTATTCTACAAACTTCAGTGTTTCAATGATGAAATCGCAAAGGAATTGGAACGGGAAAATTAAATATTCAATGTGTATATTTCAGATAAGAATACTACTTGGAGTTAATTTTTTAAATGTTATCCCAATATTTCTATTGTCCAAGTTAAGTACAGAATCCAGATATTATAATGCACGAAAATGTATTCAGTCCATCTATCTCCTCCAGAACTTTCCTAAGGATAGTGTAAGTTTTGTCAAAGCTTTTGATGAACAAAGTCTATGATGAGCAGAGCAAATTATAAGCAAAGCCTATAATAAGCAAAGCCTTTGACAAACTAAGCCTTTGATGAGCAAGCTTATGATGAGCAAAGCCTATGACGAGAAAAACATATGAAGAGCAAAGCAGATGATGAGTAAAACCGTTTACGAATAAAGCTTATGATGAGCAAGCTTGAGATGAGCAAAGCCTATGATGATCAAAATCTATGATGAGCAAAGCAGATGATGAGTAAAACCTTTTACGAACATTTTATGAGCAAGCATGAGATGATCAAAGCTTATGATGATCAAATACTATGATGACAAAGCATATGATAAAAAATCCTATGATGAGCAAGCTTATGATGAGTAAATTTTATGAGAAACAAATCCTATAATGTGAAAAGCAAATGATAAATAAATCATGCGATGAGTGAAGCCATTGACAAACATAGCTTATGCTGAGCAAGCTTGAGATGAGCAAAGCCTATGATGATTAAAGACTATGATGAACAAAGCCAATGATAAAAAAAATCAAAACCCAAAAAGCAATGTTGAGTATTCAGAAGAACAAGGTTTTTTCTATTTATTGCTAGAGTAAAATAACCAATGCGTTTTGGCTGACCAGTCCACGCACTGGCATGATAGCCTGCGGTGTTTGCAGCCTCTTTGAAATGGCAGTAATACATCCAGCACATTAACTTAATGGAATTTTAACTTGATTAAAACAACACTAAAATACCATTTTTGAATTATTCTGAGTACGTTTGGGTTATGCGTACAACATTGCATTGATTTAAAAAAAAAAACTTGTATATATTTTTGCCTTAAAGGTCAGTCTAAGGTTTTAGTATCTTAGAAAAAAATAAATAAATAAGTAAGGCAAATAAGGATCTATATAAAAAACGTCAAACCCGGAGATTAGGCGAGAACTCTGTTGTTATATCGGTAAAAATGTAAGTTTAATTTAAAAACACAATAACAATGTTTGAATATATATCCGGTATAAATAGAAGGAGGGCTCAAAAAGATGTCAAACAAAACATTTAACCTTAAATAAAAACAAAGCTAATTTATTAATCGACCCCCAAATAATTTAATTTGTTACATCATCGGGTTCGAAAAACTGGGTTTCAGAGTTTCTTTCTCTAAGGAATAATAATGTTAAAAAAATACTTACGATAGTCTAAAAAAAACAAGAAAATAAAAGCACATGATACTTAAAAAGTAGGGTGATATTAAACTGTTTTCATTAGACCTGAGATTACAACAGCTGTAGGCGGGTTCTGGTTTGATGAACATCCCGGGCGGAGTCCAATATCATCCGAACTCAAATTGATTAAAATGCTCGTTTTTCCCGGTTTTGGAGCCCATTTTCCCCAATTCATCTTAATTTCAACTAATTTTTCACTTTCTCCTAACCATTATTTTCTATGAAAACACTTCACTGGAAATAATAGTGATTCATATTAATTTGGTTTTATAAGAAAAGATTTCTAAACTATATTGAAATTTTATAATAATAACAACTTGGATTTGATTCTCATATAAGCAACAAAATATGTAGGCCGTTTGGGCTTCTTAAAAGTTACAAAATTCAAACGATAATATTACTTGAACGAATGACAAATATGTTCCGAAAATATTTTATAACTAGTGGCTTGAAGGGGCCATTGCCCCTAACCTTGCTCCAATAATCTGCCTCAATTGATTATTTTACTTTTAACATGTTATGTAGGAACACATTGCAATTCGTAAACAAAGTAGCACTTAATCACATGTGTTTTAATGTAAACAAAGCAGAAGTTTTTAAACTCCCATGCTTTTCTTATGGAGGATATTTTACATTATTTCTCGTTTTTTGGTAAATTTTTATAAATACTGCTATTTTTCCCGAGTCCCTGGGATTGAGACCTTTAATTTGAACCGTCTACCATCATTCTGCGATTTTCCAAACTCTCACGATTTTGAATAAAAAATTTCGCTTACAGAATTATATATAAAGAAGATTCTCGTAAAAATTAGTACTTGGATTTGTTAAACTGTTCCTTAAACTATCACTAGTGGTAACCACTGCTAGAACTCGAGATAACTATATTCTCATACTTCTGAATTTACATTGCACCCTATTACGTTTGTTGTATATTGCGTTGCCATTCCAGTATTCATTTATATATTGAATGTAACATCGGTTGTTGCTGCTTGCTGTGTTTTGTTAATGTGTCAAGAGCTGTTAATATACAATTCAACTGTTTATATTCTTCCATAAGCTTTGAATTTCTGTGAGTCAGAGCCCTAAATACTAAAAGTGAATATTGTACTGGGGTAAATTGTAAGGTAGTTCATAAAATCTACATTTCGACATCTTTTAATTGATTTTACAAGAATAAAAACTGTTCATATTCCCTTACTTATCGCTCTTATAAATATCCTGGTTGTCTTTATATGTAATATGTAATCCTATACATTAATATGTATAGGATTACATATTCGATTATTAAATATCAACACCACTATTGTTTCTTCAGATATTACCGATATTAGATTATTTAACATCAACGCCACTAGTGTTTTCTCAGATATTATCGATTACATATTATATTATTAAATATCGACGCCTATAGTGTTTCTTCAGATATTATCGATTGCATAATAGATTATTAAATATCGCCACCATTAATGTTTCTTCAGCTATTATCGATTGCATAATAGATTATTAAATATCGCCACCATTAATGTTTCTTCAGATATTATCGATTACATATTAGATTATTAAATATCGTCACCACTAGGGTTTCCTCAGCTATTATCCATTACATATTAGAGTATTAAATATCGAAACCACTAGGGTTTCCTCAGATATTATCCATTACAAAATAGATTATTAAATATCGTCACCACTAGTGTTTACTCAAATATTATCCATTACATATTAGATTATTAAATATCGTCGCCACTAGGGTTTCCTCAGATATTATCCATTACATAATAGATTATTGAATATCATCATCACTAGTGTTTCCTAAAATATTATCGATTACATATTAGATTATTAAATATCGACGCTACTAGTGTTTCCTCAGATATTATCCATTACATAATAGATTATTGAATATCATCATCACTAGTGTTTCCTAAAATATTATCGATTACATATTAGATTATTAAATATCGACGCTACTAGTGTTTCCTCAGATATTATCCATTACATATTAGATTATTAAATATCGTCGCCACTATGGTTTCCTCAGATATTATCCATTACATAATAGATTATTGAATATCATCATCACTAGTGTTTCCTAAAATATTATCGATTACATATTAGATTATTAAATATCGACGCTACTAGTGTTTCCTCAGATATTATCCATTACATATTAGATTATTAAATATCGTCGCCACTATGGTTTCCTCAGATATTATCCATTACATAATAGATTATTGAATATCATCATCACTAGTGTTTCCTAAAATATTATCGATTACATATTAGATTATTAAATATCGACGCTACTAGGGTTTCCTCAGATATTATCCATTACAAAATAGATTATTAAATATCGTCACCACTAGTGTTTCCTCAAATATTATCCATTACATATTAGATTATTAAATATCGTCGCCACTAGGGTTTCCTTAGATATTATCCATTACATAATAGATTTTTGAATATCATCATCACTAGTGTTTCCTAAAATATTATCGATTACATATTAGATTATTAAATATCGACGCTAGTAGTGTTTCCTCAGATTTTATCGATTACATATTAGATTATTAAATATCGACGCTACTAGTGTTTCCTCAGATGTTATCGATTACATATTAGATTATTAAATATCGACGCTACTAGTGTTTCCTCAGATGTTATCGATTACATATTAGATTATTAAATATCGACGCTGCTAGTGTTTCCTCAGATGTTATCGATTACATATTAGATTATTAAATATCGACGCTACTAGTGTTTCCTAAGATGTTATCGATTTCATTTTTATCCACCCCGTGAAGAACGATCTGTTATTTAAAGCCAGTCCTGTAGATTATCTTCTCGTTTATATCAGTGAAAATATTACTCACCTACTTTGATCCTGGTTTTATTACGTCTGTCAAACGCCTTAAAGTTGTCTTATTATACATAAAGAATTATAAACAGAGAGTAATCCCAAAAACTCGTCTTTTTGGATGCCCTGGTTGTCACAGTGGGAGACCTAATGAAACCCCGAAGCCTTCGAGAACAAACAGCCATTGTTTACATGCACTCTCTCTCTCTCTCTCTCTCTCTTTTTGAAGAATATGTTTTTCAAAACCCATCTCTGGTTAAAACAGAAATTAAAATATATTTTTCATTTACATTTACTTTCAACTGTTTACGATATTTACGTGTAACCTGTTTACCCATTTTGTGGTAATACTTGTTAATAACGATTTCTATTCACACAAATTAAAGATTTTATGTAAATATTTAATTAAATCATATAACTCTCCTACATTAAATACATTTAATTAAGGTAGATTTATTGCATTTTCTTTTTTCTTTTTGTATCATTGTTAACTATTCATAAATTAAATATTGAACTAATCATGAATTAATTCCTTTTTGAGTCATAATACACTGTAAGATGTTTTATTTTACACGTTACCACAGCTTAGTTCTCCAAGTCACGACCATTTAGTATGGTTTTAATTCAAACAATCTCCTCGGAAATTTAAATTGATACTGCTAAAAAATAGTTGTAAATACCTACATTAAAATAATTATTTATGATTTTTCAAAACAATCTTAGTTCTATAGTTGAAAATGCAATCCAAATCTGATTATTCGAATGCACATCTATATCTATATAATTCACAAAGATTATACGTAATGATGTATCACGAAATCCCAGGAACCACTGAAGGGATTGAAATTAAATTTTAAACTAACCTTACTAGGTCGTAGACGCTAGCTGAAAAAGGGTTTATCCTAATTACTTCATGGCGTTTTTCATAATCACTTTACTATTGGCGTATCCAATTTTATTGTTATCTAATAGACAACAAATTTTTATAGGATCTGATGATTATTTAAATAAACGGTATCAGGAAACTGACACATACTTTCTCCCTTTTAGCCAAATTTTAATGAAATTTTTTTTTATTTACTAAATATAGAATATGAAGTACAGATAAATGTACAGAAAATTGTCTAAAATAGTCGTTTTCAGAAATATCCACCCAAATTCCTTTTTGGGAGGCACTATAGAGTCCCTTGCCACACACAAGGGTACAAGGGTTTTGAGAGGGTAAATGCCCCCTTGCCCCCCCCCAGGGTTAAATGGCAACATATTTCGAACATCCTCTGTTGGTCAATGCTAACTTTGCCTGTGTATCAATAGCCCTTATCAAAGTCAAAGACCTACACGTTTCGGCTTCGCCCTACTAGTTTTCAGTAACCTTCTTTATTTGAGTTTTCATAGTAACAGTATTCTTAGCAAAAACAAACGAAAAACTCTAACCAAGAAACTCCAAGGAAATAAAGTCGTGGATACAAGCTTGTATATTTATAAAGTGTTTCCAAAAGTGTGGACAAGTTTCCACGCTGAATTTATCACATGCGTACGTATTAATCATATTTGTATTGAAAGTTCTCAATCATAATGTAGGTCACTGGAAATTTATGGTTGGACAATCCAACGTTACAAAAGAGTTGAAAGTGTGTTGAGTAGTACAGACACATTTCAGCGGTACAATCCACCGACACATTGTCCCCTTGAGCTGTCCATGTCCTCAAAACAATAGCCACCTGTCAGGTTGAAGGCTATGGTCGAACCAGAATGCAAGCCAATCAGCTTCCCACTACTTCCTACTTCCCAATGTTTTTTTATTTACTCCCAAACACCTTACACCTTAAGTATACAACGTCACTGATTCCATTGTGTCCTAGTTATGACTAAGTACCTGGGGACCGAGCTTTGCTCGGGGAAGGTCAGTACGTTTATATTGGAGTAATTTTGCACTGCGTTTTCCTACTGATTAATAGATTTACGTAGCTCATTTGCATTTGTTCTGCATGTTTAAGGTCACTCCAGTTGTTATTGTATGTAGCTCAATGTCCCTTTGATTCATTTTCGATTTGTCCAAACTATATGTGATCTTCATTTATTGGTTTTAGTCACTGCTCTCAGGAAACCACATGTTAATAAATAAACTAATGAGTATCAAATCAAACAACTCTTTATTTACTCAATACACATTATCTTAAGAGTCTTCATTACCGGAACTGCTGGACGCCATATTCGAGATTTGCCCCATAAGACCAATGTTAACTTTGTGCCTCCGTTACTCCCCACCTGATCGTCACATACAATTAATTTTGGTGTCAAAGATTTCGTCATCCTCTAGGGCATACAGTGTCAAATTTAGATTTTTTACAAAGTAATGAGAACATTTACAGTGTTGCAGTTCAAAATGAAACATTTTTTTGTAAAACCATAAATACCCAAATAAAGGGACTCGACATAGTATTTCCCTAGAGGATGACGAAACCTTTAATTTGACAGCAAAATGAACTGGATGTGACAATCAGGTGAGGAGTAACGGAGGCACAAAGTTAACATTGGCCTTATGGAACAAAACTCCAAGATGGCGTGTAGAAAACTTCCGGTGATGAATATATAAAAATGAATCCCTTATTTCCCTTGGTCACGCCATCACTTAAGAATGAGTGCACCAAATTGAATAATTCTTGTTTTGTTGTGTTCGTTAATGTCAGGACAAGGTTCTTATAGAATAAATGTTTTAATCCGACCTAAGGGCTCTGTCCCACGGGCCTTCAAAGTTCCCATTGAATTTGATCAAAGTTCAGTTAGTTACACCAAACAGCAGTAAAAATACTTGGAAGGCACAAACATTAGTTCATTATGGAAATAAAATACCCCCGCCACAGCAAACCTGCGTACTCAGCGAATTTCCAACGCAAATATATCTCTTAATACCACATAAAGCCGCATAGCAAGTTTCATAAACATTTATTCACAAATAAGCGATACGTACAATTTTAATTATTCTCCATAAGAATAACATTGAATACGTAGGTTTTCTGCAACAAGGAACACAAAATATGGGTTTTCATGCAAATCACCTAGGTGAAACCACATACCAAGTTTCATCAATACACATTCATAAATAAGCGATACATACCATTTTGATTTTTCTCCATAAGAATAAAATGGGGGATGAGGACGCAGATTTGCTGCTACGATAATAATCGGTAAAAATATTTTTTGGTGCAAATAACAATAGACCACAACCAGATGAAGCCGTTCACCAAGTTTCATTAATATCCGTTCATAAATAAGCTAGATATACAATTTGTCTTATTCTCCATAAAAATAACATCGGACAACGTACTGTGTTTAGCACAATCAATATCTCTGTAACCATTTTACGTAGAGAAATGATCAACACCAAATTGTGTGTTTTTGTAAGTTGAATCTAATGGTTAAAACTAAAATTAGACTTTTTAAAATATTACATGTAAAAAATTCAATAAAAAACATTTTTGTGTACAAAACCCCCTAAAAATACCACTCTGAATGGAGCGATCTGGCTGGTTTTCAAACTTAGTCATAAATGCTGATTTATACGTTTGAACCTAATTTCATCAAAATCGGACCATTTTGACGAGAGTTATCGCACTCACGGATACATATATATGTGCCATCGAACGAAAGGTGTTTTAGGGGTTGGGGACCTCAAATTGAAAAGATATCATGATCCCGGGCCTGCCTAGATCTTACCATGCCGACTACAGTAATAGCTTCTTCCCTATAGGGGAAATCCGCTAAAACTATTTGAATGGCAACTCTCATTATGGAAATAAAAAACTACTTGAATGGAAACTCAAACTCTTTTTACGATAGGCGAGTGAGCGAAGCGAACGATCTCATCTTGAAAATGAACGAGTATTTGACATAGAACAAATTCAATGAAATTAGGACAGGACAACGTCTGTCGGGCCAGCTAGTGTACATAAATAGTGTCAGATATCTTACATACTAAATAAAAAATACATAAAATATACCAATACCCAAAATACCTAATTCATTGATTGAATTCATTACATGCTAACAAGACATTTTTTTAAATTCATTAAAGGAGTATTACTTTGACAGTTTAATGATTAATAATAAATAGCTATAATGATTCTTTTGTTCTGATTTGATACTCCATAAGCCCAATAATATTTTATTTTAGTTTTCAAATTAATTTTGTTTAATTTGATTTTTTGGAGGTGAGACCTGTCTGAAGTTAACAAACTTTTAAACCTTATTATTTTTCGCAAATGTGAATACAGTTTTATGGATTGTTTGATTGAACGCTACTCAAGTTTATAGGAATAGCAATCCTTTAATTCTGAATTTTCTAGACCTTTTAATTAATTTCCCCTATAGAGAAGAAGCTATAACGTAGTCGGATTGGTAATTCTTAAGCCCTAGACCATGATAACATTTCGTTCTGAGGCCCTCAGACACCAAAAAATATCTGTTAGCACGATAACTCTCGTAAAAAAGGTCCGATCCCTACGAAATATGGTACAAAAATGTGTTAATTAGCATTTACTTAATATAGTGAGGTAGTGAGGTGCATATTATATACATTTTAAATTTACAGAGCATGCAGGTTTTCTGAGGGTATTTACAACCACGTTACCCTTTCCTTTACTTTGTACATAACACCAACTCATTATTCCACCAGCACTAAACCACCGTTCCACCAGTTGCAGCGAGGCCGACCGAGGGAATTAACGACCGCGATCCGCGATCCAATCGTCAGTTGCACATTGGATTTAATTGCACCAATCAGATTGTAGGGTTGCGACTGAGTTATCAGATGCTTGTACTTGTACATCTACCGTTCTGATATGTACTTACAGCGTCATTACAGCGGTGGGAAATAAACATTGTGGCACTAAATAAGACTTCAAGCCGCTTTCCTATTTTCTGGGATCAAGTTCTTCAACTCTTTGCCCTTATTCATCCTTAACCCATCCACACCCAAGTTCACCAAGGTGTTAAATGAATGGCTTAGTGACAACCCTTCCTACACTAAACATTATTTTTGTAACTGACTGAATACGAGTAGTTCAGTAACACTGAACACAACAGTAACAAATGGACAAATTACCTTGTCTTTGGTAGGAGGTTTCTATATAGGCATTAAGTTAAAACCTGTTTGGTTTGTATGTGGTTTTTGCAATTTGATTTGTTTTTAGCCTAAACCCTTTGTTATATAAGAATTGTTATGCATGGTGATAATTTGTTTTGTTACGTATTATTTTTTTAGTTGATGACTTGGTTTATTGTAAACTTTGTACTAAAAAGACTCAGATAATCATTGAATATTTGTACAAAATTAGGATACAATTTCCGGATACATTTTATGTTTTATGTTTACCATAATAGAAGAAAACCGAATCACCTCAAAAAATATAGCAGACAAATAAATGTATCCTTTGCGACAACAACTTTTGTTATATCACAGATTCTGTTAAAATTCAACATTTATTTATCTTTCTCTAGCATTGATTTCTGATTTCTCTAGCATTTTATTCGGGTTAAATATTATTACGGGAAATATTGTCAAATCTCCCACTTGTATAATATCGAATAATTGAAAGAGTTAACAAAATAGGTTTTTACTTTCTCCCTCTATACATAGTATACGGAGAAAGTATTGTTTTCGTCAAAATTTTCGAATTTGAGTTGTTAGTGGAAATATTCGTTTTGGTGCTCCCAAAACCCAAAAAAGTGGTTTTTACATGATGTCTGTGTGCGTGCGTGCGTGCGTGCGTGCGTGCGTGTGTGCGTGCGTGTGTGTGTGTGTGTGTGTCTGTGTGGATGTGTCCAGAGCTAGAGCCCTAACCAATGGGCTGATTTTGATGAAATTTGGTATGTAGGTACTAATCCATGATATCTCCAGGCGTTTTTTCATTTTTTAATTTTTTATTTTTAAGGGTAATTATCCCCCAAAAACCGCCAAAAAACATGGAAAATCAAAATTTCTCAAAAACGGCTCTAACGATTTTGATTAAACTTTAGTCGTTTGTAGAACTTTAGTTTTCCAACAAAATGACACCACCCGCATTCCTTTAAAAATTTGGGTTTAGAAATTACAGGACTTAAAACATCCAAAATTCAGTTTTTTGGATTTTTCATAAAAACAACAAATAACATTGTTTTTTTTACAAATAACATTATAAATCCGGGTAGACTCCTAATTGCCACACCAAGCAGCTAATAGTCAAGCAGGTGGTTTTCTAGAGTTTTCTTTCATGATTTATAAACTTACATCAATCTGTAATCATAGCATCTAATGATGTAAATTTGTTATTGTAATTGTAAATATCCCTTAAAAATGGGGATGAATTAAGCTTATAACAATGCGTTGACTTAAAAATTATAACATTACTATACGAGTGACTAACATGTTTCACACGTTACAGGCAAATTATGAAATCCAGTCGCATTACACGCACTGCCTATCAATTTATATGTATGAAACCAAGTAATTTTCTTGTCGTTGCACATTCTTTCCAAGCATTTCATATAAGAGATTGACAACTGTAAATGCTCTAAACTGTCATATCTAGCACTGCCATATAAAGTTGACAAATAGCTGCAGTCACAGTAAGATACTGTTGAGTTTCCAAGTTGTCAAATTGGACCAGCTACAAACTTCAACTCTACTTCAGTGACTTAGTCAAGTTTCCAAACACTCAATCTAATTGCCCTACAGCTTTCTTACACCAGAAACTTATAATTTGACCCAGTTAGGAAGTACATCTTAACTTCGGTGTGTCAAATAAATCAACGAGAAAGCCTACTTGGAAGTTATTTCAAGCTAATATCCAGCATCAGTAGATTTTACTTTTTCCCACATACTGTACAGAAAGTATTTTTATCGAGAGGATTTTCAAATTGAGAAACTGTATTAGTGGAATTATTAGTTTTGATGCTTCCTGAACCTAATAAAGTTTATTCATGATCAAATAAAATCAAAATGTCTCTCGAGTACAAAACTGCTTTGCGGAATAACTCAAGTCAAGAAATTAAACTGTAAATCTAAACAAATTACAAAATTGCATATTTACAAAAACTTTTACATATTAATTACAATATTCTAATGATAATCTGTGGTTATGATACATGCACAAACATACACATCCTTCTATCTCTTTTTATCATTGGTTCTTTCCTCTTCTTAAAGTGTAAGTGCGTCAATGTATTAGTTTTTATTTTATAATATTGGTGGATTTAGGTAAGTTAACATATTTGTTTTAACTGACACTAAAATATTTCGTTGGCAGTTCGTTGATTGATTATTAAATTTAATTTGTTTTTACTTGAATATCTAGAAGCCTAGTTAAAAAATTCCCATTTTTAGCCCTACAACAATCCGTATAGATCAAATCCCAACTTAATAAAGGTTATATTTATATTCTGAATGTTTCTGACTTTGTTGAAGATGGTAATTGTATTCTTGTTTGATTATTTGGCAACCTCATTTTCTTCTAATAAAGGTTAAATTCACACTTTATAGCACAGCCTTTAAGATCTTATTTTTGATCGTAGTTAGCCCTATGTTTACTAGTTATGGCACAGTCTGTTAACTCCTATGCAGGGGTCTTAACCACAGTGGAAGAAAAGTAACTACTGCTCAAACAAGGACTGATCCTACAAAAACTCTTCAACATCAATTTTTTCCATGTAAGAGATACATGCTCTCAGGAAACCACATGTTAATAATCATATACAACATGAGTATTACTTTGACAGTTCCCTGATTGATTACGAACAGCTGTTACAATTCTTTTGTTTTGATTTGAAACTCCAAAAGCCCAATGTTAATTTTTTTAACTTTTCATTTGATTTTTTTTGCATTATTTGATTTTTCCTGGGGATGAGGCCTGTCTAGAACTTATTTTTATCCCAGAAATTAGTTATTTCGAACATTTTAAGGAAATCGTTGCAGCCGTATTTGAGATCAGGGTCGCAAGCAAGCAAGCAAACCTTACTCATATTAGACTATAGGATTAAGGGCACACAAGCACTTCTTTTTGTTGCCAAACACCCATGAACCATATATTTAAATGAAATGCCTTGGTGAGAAAGTTTTAGGTCAAATATTAGTTTGTTTAAACAATCTTTCCTAAGGCCACAGATTAAATAAAGTGTTGAGTTAAATACATTTTTAGCGAATTTCCCCTATAGGGAAGAAGCTATTACCGTAGGTCTCATGGTAAGACTTAAGCCCGAGACCATGACAACTTTTCATTTTGAGGTCCCCAGATGCCAAAAACACCATTCGTTCAAATTTATTTATATACATATATGTGTCCGTAAGCACGATAACTCTCGTAAAAAAGGTCCGATCTTAATGAAATTTGGTGCAAATGTGTAAAGTACCCTTTATTTGAACGAGTTCGAAAACCAGATGAATCGCACCATCCGAAGGGGGTTTTTTGGGGGGTTTTGTACCCCAAAAATGTGTTTTTTGGGGTTTTCACATGTAAATTTTAATTAAATGAATTTGTAATCCATACCATTGAATTTAGCTTAAAAAACAAACAATTTGGTATTTTAGCGAATTTCCCCCATAGGGAAGAAGCTATTACCGTAGTCGGCATGGTAAGACCTAGGCCCGGGACCATGATAACTTTTCGTTTTGAGGTCCCCAGACCCCAAAAACACCATTCGTTCGATACTGTATATATATATATATATATATATATGTGTGTGTGTGTGTGTGTGTCCGTGAGCACGATAACTCTCGTAAAAATTATCCGATTTTGATGAAATTTGGTATACACGTGTAAAGCAACATTTATGACTTTAAGTTCGAAAACCAGCCAAATCGCTCTATCCGAAGGGGTATTTTGGGGGGGTTTTGTACCCCAAAAATGGGTTTTTTGAATTTTTTATATATAATTTTGGAAATAGTCAAATTTTAGTTTTTACCATTGGATTCAGCTTAAAGAAATACACAATTTGGTATTTTGATCATTTCTCTACGTCAGTTGGTTACCGAGATATTGAAAGTGCTAAACACAGTACGTTGTCTAATGTTATTCTTATGGAGGAAAAGAAAAATTTTATATCTCGCTTATTTATGAACGTATACTGACGAAACTTGGTATACGGCTTCATCTGGTTGTGGACCATTGATATTTGCTCAAAAAAACATTTTTTTACAAAAGGCTCCCTTAGCAGCAAACCTGCGTACTCAGCCCCATGTTATTCTTATGGAGAATAAGTAACGTGTTATCTCCCTTAATTATGAAAATAAATTAATGAAATTGGGTATGTGGCTTTACCTAAATGAGTTATATTGATATTTGTATAAAACCCCATTTTTTGTGTTCCTTCCTTCAGCAAACCTGCATACTCAGCCGCCATGTTATTCTTATGGAGAATAATTAAAATGTCATAAATCGTTTATTTATGAATGTATAATGATAAAACTTGGTATGTGGCTTTATGTGGTGTTAAGATACATATATATGCATTGGAAATTCGCTGAGTACGCAGGTTTGCTGCTACGGGGGTATTTATCATTCCTCTACGTCAATTGGTTACCGAGATATCGAAAGTGCTAAACACAGTACATTGTCTAATGTTATTCTTATGGAGGAAAAGAAAGATTTTATATCTCGCTTATTTATGAACGTATACTGACGAAACTTGGTATACGGCTTCATCTGGTTGTGTTCTATTGTTATTTGCTCAAAAAGAATTTGCCAAAGGCTCCCGTAGCAGCAAACCTGCGTACTCAGCCCCATTTTATTCTTATGGAGATTAATTAAGTGCTATGTCTCCCTTAATTATGAACATAAATGAATAAAAACTGGTATACGAATTCACCTAGTTAAGTTATATTAATATTAGCATAGAACCCCATTTTTTTTGTTCCTTGTTGCAGCAAACCTGCGTACTCAGCTCTAATGTTATTCTTATGGAGAATAATTAAAATTGTATATATCGTTTATTTGTGAATTTTTTTTTATGAAACTTGGTAAGTGGCTTTTGTAGTATTAAGACATTTATATCTCCACTGGAAATTCGCTGAGAATGCAGGTTTTCTGCGACGGGGGTATTAAATATTCAAATTTAAACTAAATTCAGGTGAACAAGCCAAAATAATGGGCAAAGCTACGTAGTAAATGTAGTAATGTAGTAAATGAAAGGAATTTACTAATAATTAAAAGGTATAAATAAGAGAAAGTATGTGTCAGTTTTATTCCGTATATACAGTGTCTCACGTAAGCTGTCTCAAACAGATTGCAGACGAACCAAATGACCTAGAAGGATGAAATAAAATTATTTCCCACTAAATCGACCCCAAGGATTAACGTACAAATATTTTTAGTTCGTTACAAATACAAGGTGTTCCAAAAACGGAGAGTCACTAGTTCGAAACTCGGAATTTCCAAATATAAACATAAGTCAAGTTATACATCATTTTAAAGCTCTACACTCGACTAACATTTTGGCAAAAACAGAACTCACTTATCTTAGTCCGTTTAAAAATGGCGGCCATTTTATTGAAAAATATTTACTTTTACGGAATACCCTGTATCTGCTAAACCACAATACATGTCTGAGTTCTGGTTCAAAATTCTTACTCGTTTTAAAATCAGCGTTGCCCTGATATGCTACAGTATTTAAAAATACAAAAAATTCAAAAATTACTTTTTTTGAAAATGTTTATGTGCGCAAAAAAGTCAAATAGTGACATATGTCAAAAAGTATATTATCTTTAAGGTCTTGGAAATTTTAGCAATTTTATAATTTACACCAACCTCGTATCTCTTATTGTTTTTTTAGCAATCAATAAAATTAATAATTTTTTCCCCATATAAAATGCATGCAAGTTATCATCACCCATTTATAAAAGAGGCCTCAGAGTATTTGTAAGTGTTACGCACAAATAACATTAACTTTATAAGGGGAAATGTCAGTAGCATATCTGGGGAACACTGATTTGAAATGCGAGTAAGAATTTTGAACCAGAACTCAGATATGTCTTGTGGTTTAGCAGATAGGGTATTCCGTAAATATAAATATTTTCCAATAAAATGGCCGCCATTTTGAAACGGATTAAGATAAGTGAGTTCGGTTTTTGCCAAAATGTTATTCGAGTGTAGAGCTTTAAAATGATGTAAAACTTGACGTATTTTTATATTTGAAAATTCAGAGATTCGAACTAACAACCCTCCGTTTTTAAAATACCCTGTATTTTTAAAGAACTAAAAATATTTTTACGTTATTCCTTGGGGTGAATTTAGTAGGAAATAATTTTATTTCATCCTTCTAGATCAATTGGTTCGTCTGCAATCTGTTTGAGACACCTTACTGAGACACCCTGTATATGAGGAGTGAGTATTGCAGTTCGTCATATCGGAGTGTGAGATCGATACGGTCATTATCGCTGAGCTTCCCGCCAGCGTCCCACTCCATTGGGAGTCTATAATAGCCTCGCTCAACCAGTCCGCCCTTGGTACAGTAACAACCGGCCACGTAAAACCCACCATAGTGGTCGAACGTGATTGGCTCAATCATTGACAATTGTGTGTTTAGTATGGTACTCGATACGAATCAACAGGATGTGGTGGAACAAACGATGCCAAGATGATGATTGGTGCAAACAGAAATCGATTATGTCTTATTGTAGCAGTTTAACATTTACATGCAAGTATTGTAAGTTGAAGTGTATCTAATATTGTTGTAAGAAATATTTAATGTAATCTACGAGAATCTATTGTACATTTATACGATTTGTGTTTTTATTAATTTATGGCCTGTTCATGGTAAATAATTATAAAAAAATTATTGAATTATTCCTCTTATACCGCAATGTTTTATCACATTTCTCGTCAATTCTACTCGGGGATTGCATTTTATTTCTCTACTTTTATTTTAATTTTAGAAGAACGAACGCTAAAAATAATATTTCCATCATTTCTTTGGACTTTTACACTTGTTCTGCTTTTTTACCAAAATCCCTTTAAGTAGATGAATATTATACATAGTTTTTTCATTCACAAAACAAACAGCTTTATTTGAATAAAAAAGGTTTATTTTTTTCTAATTTAGTTATGAAACATAAACTAACAATTATTCAGGTAAATTACAATTATTTAAATAGTTTTATTTTCATAAATATGATTGTGAAACTGCGTTCATATGTTACGTATTTTTAAATCTATACTTATTTAATAGGCGAGTAGGTTTTTTGTGACAATCACTCCTCCTAAACTACTGAACCGATTTTAATGTTTTTGGTGTCATTGGAAAGAGCCTAACGTGAAATTATGCAGAAAATCTTTTTTATAGAGAAATAATTTGTGAGTGAGGCCCTGGGGCCCTTAAAGTTGAGTTTTTCCCCATAAGCTTAACATTGGGAAATAACTATAAGTTTTAAGCAATCAGCTGGATAGAGTAAACACAGTTAATTAGCGGGCCAAGTTTGCTTTGAAACGGTAACACAATATTTATAAATGATGATCGCGAGCGAAGCCGCGACAGGTTTTACTAATTGCATGACCATATTTGTTATTTCGTTATTCTAACTTGTATCATGGAGGCATCAGTTGTTACAATAACCTTTAATAGTGTCTATTATATGGCCTAGGTTTCTCAAACTATAGAAAGTACAACAAAATAAGGGCGAAGTAGGTTCCAATGTTTTTAGAAATGGGTTTCCAGTGAAGGTACAGGAAAGAGCATGTCAGGATGTTGAGTATATATTATATTCATATGCTGTGTCCTATAGCCGTGACACGCAACGTTCTGCTGTAAGAAAGCTACCTTTAACTTCTGTTTCTTTGTGGGTCGCTACCTAAATGGGTGTCCAAGATGTTCGATAGCGACTTATCCGAATGAATCATTTCACAGAACTGATTATAATCGACTAATTAATTTAACCTGGTTGTAATTAGTTGTTTTCTTTCTGTCACTTTGCTAGTGTTAATAAGACAAGACTGGAATGCATTTTTTATCGATAGTTAATAATTGGCTTCTTGCGACAGATCCCATATTACTCATTTTGTTTTTTGCGATCTCGATACATTTTTGTATTGCGATAAATGCTGTTGAATTATTGTATTCATAGTATACAAGTCCCCCATTAAGTACTGAGCAAAAAAACTATAAATTTTAATAATAGTTTTAAATTTTATACAGTTTAATCTTGTCTCTGAGGTTTCGTGATTTCAGAAAAATGTTACCTCGGATAGTGAAAAAATTGGGGTTTCACCTTTCCTATATCAAACAAAAATCCTAATGACGTGTTTATGATTACCACAGAGGTAATTGAAACTGGAACAGATAAACTGAAACTGTCAGTTTCATGACCTGTTAAACGACATCACAGTTGTTATCTATTTGACCAATTCTAACCGACAGATTGATAGGGTATAATCTAGATATGACCCCAGCAAAATTCGAAAATGCTCAATATTTAAGATTTGTTATCGATAGACTACTTATGATATCAAATTCTGTTCACTGAGGTATGTTTTTAGAGAATTTCCTTTGGAAATTGAACTATTAGCATGACCCGCACGGTGAAACTTAAGCCCGGGACCACCATAGAAGTTCCTAACGTGACCCCCTGAACACGTTTTGGGGGGGTCGTTCAAAATTTTATATATATATGTGTGTATGCACTCTAGCGGTCGCATTTTTTGTCCGATTTACTTCAAATTTGGTAGGGACGTTCCTTTCTATAATCTGTTGGACAAGTTAGTTGGGCAAAACAATCGGAAAACTCTAAACCCATTTTTTGGGGATTAATCTTTCAAATTTCGAGTTTTTTGGCCCAAAAAGGGTCAGAAAAGCCCCAGATGTAAAATTAATGCATTTAAAAAGATGGGAATTAGAGAGACAAAAGTTGTAATCCCTCTCTCGTCATTCTAGCATAAATATTTACCGAGTTATTAAAGAAAATGTGTATCGGCTAATCACAGTACGTTGTCTTATGGGGATTTTACACTAGAAAAGCCTGTTATTCCTTTGTTAGAGTACTCTTACTCTTTGTTAGAGTACTCCCCAACAACCTCACGCCTACTTTCAAGCCTGCCTGGACCTTCTCCTAACCTTATAATGCGCAAAATTGTATTCCCAGCTTTGCAAGTAAATGAAACCAGGAGTATCAGAACAGCCAAAAAATCAATGTTTTCAGATTTCAATAAAAATTGGACAAATGTATGTTTTTACACTGATTTTGAGTTTTAAAAGTTGTTATTTGGAAATTCACTTCCCTCACGTCAGCGTGCCGCGTGCAAACTCGTTTTATCATAAAATCCATTGCGAACGGGCGGACCTTGAAAGTTATCTTTGACTTTGAAAGTGTCTGGAGCGACTTCTTATAAGTGCAGATCATGCCTAAGCCAGCTCCCACAAATTATATTTTTCCATTAGTTATATTTTTCCGTTAGAACTTCAGCTTATATTTTAAAATGTTTTGTAATACGAACTGCCGAAATGCGTCACTGAAATCAATTTCTGGCAAACAGTTATTTTTCATTACATCAACACTAAACCAAACACTCCGACAGCTGTGGCCGCCTCATCGAGTATTTATGGTAACGATTCCCTCACGGCTTTCAATGATTACCTGTTATTTTTTAACATTTCGTCAATAATTCTTTATATTTATTGTGCACTAGCTGGCCCAACAGATGTTGTCCTGTCCTAATGTCATCGAATTTGTTTTATGTCAAATACTCGTTCATTTTCAAGATGAGCGGCTACGCTCACTCGCCTATTTTCATATAGTGCTAACTTCGGCATCGAAAAAGAATTTGAGTTGCTATTTAAGTAGATTTGTTATTTCTGTACACCATGCTGTCTGTAACTGTACAAAAAGTATCTAAAACAAGAACACAGGAATGTATTTTTTAAGCCAGTCGATAAATGAACAAATATTTATGCCTTTCAAGTTTGTTTAGATATAATCCTTGTTAACAGCTGTTTGGTGTAACTAACTGAACTTTGATAAAATCAATGGGAACTTTGAAGGCCAGTGGGACAGAGCCCATATGTCGGATTAAGAATTTTTTATGAAAACTTTTTCCTAACATTAACGAACACAACAAAACAAGAATTATTCAGTTTGGTGCACTCAAGTTATGGTGTGACTAAGGGAAATAAGGATTAATTTTGATATATTAAGATTATGTTCAAATCTTACAACAAAGATAAGTAACAAAATTATATAATCTGTTAATTTATTCGAAATCTCAGTAATGAAATAGCAGATGAAATCTGTTTGTAACATGCATCAAAAATATTAATTAGAATACGACAAGAAAGAAAAATACATATTAGTTTTTACTAATGGAAAATTTGATTGCGTATAATGATTGAATGCTTCGTGTATAAATTCCACTCCGGAAGTATCTGAGGTTAAAAAAATATTCATAACTTCAATATGTAATTGCAATCTTGCCACCCACAAACTGGATAAAATTTTGAAAGTTTAACCAATAAAATTATATAATTTAACAGAAATGAGAAGACAAAGCTTTAAATCAGATACAATGTAAGCAGAACTGTGATAAAGATTTTAACCCGCAATAAATTATTCTGGAATGGAAAGTAAAATGGAACAAGAGATTCTTCTCAAAGTTGTATACATTTTCGCAAAAATATTTAATTATTCTGAAAAAGTTTATCGTAAATTAAAATATCATTATTCAAAGGTTTAACTTTCGTATATTTTGAAATATATTTTATGGTATTTTAAACATCAGAAATTAAATAGAGTTAATGTAGAAGCAATTGTCCATGAATAATGAAGTACTTCAAGAAAAGTTCCCCAACTCCACTTCAAACAACTTCGATCAATTAAAGGTCTGGAGGTTTGTTTTAGTCGTAACTCACCAATCGGTCATTGCTCTATGTTTGAATTGGAGTTAATCTACCAGAGTCAAATAAAAGATAGTTCTATCAGAGAACCTAAGATTACATTATCTACTATTTAAAATAAAATAGTTAAATCTTGATATCACAGTTAAATCTTCTGTGATATCTTAGTTAAATTAATAATAGTTACTTTACATTATTTGTATGAAATAATATTTATATGTAGTTGAATTTGGTCAGGAGTTTAAAAACTTGCAAGATCCTAAACTTCGAACCCAACTCAAAAAAGATTGAACAGATAGTTTAAAACAGTTCAAAATACCCATTCTACTAAACAAAGCAGGCATGTACTCTATTTTCGTGTGTTTAATTTCACTATTTTATAGGTTTGCTACATTCACCCCCTCCTCCCCCAAACAACTAACTTTATGTATACAATTTGAAGCCAAAATAATATCTTAACATCCCCTCATTGTAAATACAAGGGATTGATCAAACAACAAAGCAAGTATAAATCTTGACCAAATGTTAGTCTTGTGAAAGGCTACAACTTTTAAAAGAAGTACTAGCTGATGACCCGTTTTCCGCACGGGAATATGGCAGACGTAGAACCATATGCTTTGAAAAGTTTATTTTATGATCAACTGACTACATAGCTGAAGTATATAACTGCATAAGATCATAAGATTAACATTGGAACTTTGAAGCCTTGTTTGTGATGTTTTAGCGAATTTCCTCTATAGGGAAGAAGCTATTACCGTAGTCGGTATGGTAAGACCTAGGCCCGGGACCATGATAACTTTTCGTTTTGAGGTCCCCAGACCCAAAAAACACCATTCGTTCGAAACTATACATACATATGTGTCCGTGAGCACGACATCTCTCGTAACAATGATCCGATTTTGCTCAAATTTGGTGTAAATATGTAAAGCAACATTAATGACTTTAAGTTCGAAAACCAGCCAGATCGCTCCATCCAAAGGGGTGTTTTGGGGGGGTTTTGTACCCCAAAAATCAGTTTTTTGAATTTTTTACATATAATTTTGGAAATAGTCAAATTTTAGTTTTTAACATTAGATTCAGCTTAAAAAACACACAATTTGGTATTTTGATCATTCCTCTACGTCAATTGGTTACCGAGATATTGAAAGTGCTAAACACAGTACGTTGTCTCATGTTATTCTTATGGAGGAAAAGAACAATGTTATATCTCGCTTATTTATGAACGTATACTGATGAAACTTGGTAAACGGCTTCGTCTAGTTGTGGTGCATTGGTATTTGCTCTAACAATTTTTTTTTTCAAAGGCTCCCGTAGCAGCGAACCTGCGTACTCAGTCCCAATGTTATTCTTATGTAGAATAATTAAAATTGTATATATCGCTTATTTGTGAATATATTTTTATGAAACTTGGTAAGTGGCTTTATGCAATAATAATAAATGTATATCTGTATTGGAAATTCGCCAGTATGCAGGTTTGCTGCGACGGGGGTATTTAAAATCCCCAAAAGGCAGATCTAGCGGTTAACAGCTATCGACTGATACCAAATTTGTATAAATTAATAGTTTTATGGGTCGGAATCGCCAAGCAATAATCAAAATATTGTTTTAATAATATATATAGATATTTAGACATTCAAAAATAACCACTTAAATTTTAAGGACAAAGATTCATTTAATTTATTTCGGGTCGTACGTTGTTTTGGATCAAACTTTTTATCCAGGACGTTAAATACTTTTTTCCCATGGAACAAAGTTAATTATTGAACAGAGCTGATAATAAAATTATATCTGTTAAAGTAAAATGTGCTGACAATAAGTGATTCTAAGCATTTTGGTTGTTGGTAACATTTCCCCTCCATGTGACATTCAGTCGAGCTAGGTTGAGTTGAAGGGGGTGGGAGTCATGTACCTTTTTCTGTGTTTACAGTTTTTTTTGCGTTTTCGTAAAAATGGGGAAAATGTTAATTAAAAGTGGGCTCTAACCCTTACAGATGTTGCGTTTCTGCATGCTTCTTCCGTAATACTAATGTTATCGTCTGACTCCGTTCTTGTTACATCTCAATAGATTTTTATAAAGTTCTTGATTGAGTTAAAATTGTTGCTAGAACCAAAGAATCTAGGGATTCCAGTGAGTTTTGATAGACGAGGAATTATCACTCATCCGAACAAAATTGCAATATATGCGATGTTTTATGGGATGGCGATTTGAGGTATAATTATTCTGCTCTTAAGAATCGCTAGGTTTTTGTCCTTTAAAATCAGTAATAAATCAACGATTTCAGAGAAACCGTGGTGGAGAGTTGAAACTTAAGCTGTAACAATGGTATTAAGGGATAATCATTACAGCTTATCCCTAGGTTTTTGTCCTTTAAAATCAGTAATAAATCAACGATTTCGGAGAACGCGTTGTGGAGAGATGAAACTTAAGCTGTAACAATGGTATTAAGGGATAATCATTACAGCTTATCCCTAGGTTTTTGACCTTTAAAATCAGTAATAAATCAACGATTTCAGAGAAACCGTGGTGGAAAGATGAAACTTAAGCTGTAACAATGGTATTAAGGGATAATCATTACAGCTTATCCCTAGGTTTTTTTTCTTTAAAATCAGTAATAAATCAACGATTTCGGAGAATGCGTTGTGGAGAGTTGAAACTTAAGCTGTAACAATGGTATTAAGGGATAATCATTACAGCTTATCCCTAGATTTTTGTCCTTTAAAATCAGTAATAAATCAACGATTTCGGAGAATGCGTTGTGGAGAGATGAAACTTAAGCTGTAACAATGGTATTAAGGGATAATCAGGTTAATACAATACATATTTTAGAACTAGAGTTCCCATCTTCTCTTAAGTAAAGTAGAGTGAAGAAAGGTGTAAAGTATAAACTAATCTCATAGATCTTTATTGCGAGCAATACGCAATAGCAAATCAAACACTTTCATTGAAATATCGCAATCTTAACAACAACTCATGAACTGAAATTGCCACTGCAATGAACGTAATTTGATTGGAGGTTATTGGAAAACTTATTTGACAGTTTTAGTGGAAATGTACAAAAAAAATTGGTTAGGACGGCATATATTTAGGATAGTGACCAATGTCGTGGCAAAGTGTTAACAGCAAAATAAAGTTCCAAATTAATTTTAAAGTCGCCAACAAAATGTATAAACATTTATACGCGGCGTGATATCTAACTCCGCACAAAGCGGCGTGGCATGGCAGGGGTAGATCGATGCCTTAAATCCTCAAGAACTTTAATTACAACACTTATGTTTAGGATAAGTACTGGGCGGACAGCCATTTTACAACTGATTAATGCAATAATAATTTCTGCTTTGTTAAAATAAGTACCTGGGGGCCGATCTTTGCTCGGGGGAAGGCCAGTCAGTTTGTTTAGATGGCTTGGAGTAATATTTCACCACTTCCCCTTACTGATAATCAGTTTTGTATAACTCATTTGCCTCTTTTCTACATTTTTAAGGTCACTCCAGTTGTTATTTATAGCTCAATGTCCCTTTGATTTATTTTACTACTCTATATATGTAATCTTCACTCAAATCTTTTAATCTCTGCTCTCAGGAAACCACATATTATTAATCATAAACAACATGAGTATTACTTTGACAGTTCCCTGGTTGATTATGAACAGCTGTTACAATTATTTTGTTTTGATTTGAAACTCCATAAGCCCAATGTTAATTTTTTTTAACTTTTAATTTTTGCTTTTTTACATTATTTATTTTTTGCTGGGGATGAGGCCTGTCTAGAACTTATTTTGATCCCAGAAGTGAGTTATTTCCAACATTTGAAGGAAATCGTTGGAGCCGTTTTTGAGATCAGTGGCGCAAGCAAGCAAGCAAACCTTACTCATATTAGAGTATAGGATTTTAAATCACTTCTTGGAATGTGGTCAAGGTCAAGTTACTGATTTGAATAATCGTAGGACTACAACTTAAGTAGCTTTAGTCTAGGTTACTGACAACTATAGTCCACCCTGTGATTATAAATTGAACATGAATTAAATAAACATAAATAATACTTCATGTAAAACTTCAGATTTTACCTTAGGCTACATGTTTAAAATTCAAACTATCTTACATTTGTTTTATCTTTTGATTGACAAAATGCATAGCAAAAGACGTACAATTAAAGGCTTACATTATTCTGAAGTTTCTGTTTGGAGGGGAAAACTGTTTGATTTTATTCAGGGTTGGCCCTAAATTCTCAAAATTTTGTTTTAAATTGGTAATTAAAATAATATATTTTTCCTGAGAATTAAATTTCAATATAATATACGGTAATTTTCTAAGAACAGAATTGTTTAGTAACCTTCATTTATGACTTCTACACAAAAATGTACTGTACCTAAATGCATGTCTAACCCCAATTTTAAGAAACAAACTTTTAACTATACAAGATTTACAAATACAACATAAGATTAGATCATAAATATTTAACATAAAATCATGGTTTGAGAAGAAGAAGAAGCATTACCAACAACAATTAAAGCAACAATATATTGCAAGAATAATATGTCCAACGATGAATTAAAAATTAGTACCGGGGGGATATAGCCATGCTTGGTGATATTTGAATAGTTTCATCGGTGAAAAAGATATCTTTATACAATCTTTAGTCAATGGTTCTAGTCAAAAGGAATCACTTTTGATACTTCACCGTGTCTAAGTCCTACTATGAAAGCTCACTGGTTATTAATTCACCAATGAATTATGTTGTTTTGATTTAAAAATCCATTAGCCCTGTGTTAACATTTCTAACTTTCAAAAGAGTTTTACTAACAAAATGTGAATATTCCTGGGGTTGATGTTTTCACAACATGTCCAAAAGCCCCTGATTCCAAAGCTAAGCAAAAGCCTTCAGCTGGATTACGAGGGAAATTTTGGAACAAAAAACCACAGTCATTGGTGTATTAGAGTATAGAATAATTAAACGAGTTCGCACGCAGCACGCTGACGTGAGGGAGGTGAATTTCCACATAACAACTTTTAAAACTCAAAATCAGTGTAAAAACATACATTTGTCCAATTTTTATTGAAATCTGTAAACATTGATTTTTTGGCAGTTCTGATATTCTTGGTTTCATTTACTTGCAAAGCTGGGAATACAATTTTGCGCATTGTAAGGTTAGGAAAAGGTCCAAACAGGCTTGAAAGTAGGCGTGAGGTTGCTGGTGATGATAAAAGTACTCCAGCAAAGGAATAACAGGCTTTTCTAGTGTAAAACCCTTATAAGACAAAGTACTGTGTTTAGTCGATATACATTTTCTTTAATAACTCGGTAAATATTTATGCTAGAATGCCGAGAGAGGGCTTAAAACTTTCGTCTCTCTAATTCCCATCTTTTTCCATGTATTTATTGTACATCTGGGGCTTTTCTGACCCTTTTTGGGCCCAAAAACTCGAAATTTGAAAGAGTAATCCCCAAAAAAGGGGTTTACAGTTTTCCGATTGTTTTGCCCAACAAACCTGTCCACCTAATTACAGAAAGGAACGTCCCTACCAAATTTTAAGTGAATCGGACAAAAAATGCGACCGCTAGAGTACAAACAGACATATATATAATTATATATATATAATTTTGAACGACCCCCAAAACGTCTTCAGGGGGTCACGTTAGGAACTTCTATGGTGGTCCCGGGCTTAAGTTTTACCGTGTGGGTTATTCTAATAGTTCACTTTCCAAAGTAAATTCACTAATAATAATAATAAATCGTTGTAGGATGCATACGTGAATCCTCTATAACTAGCCTATTTTCTATTTATAATGCGTATAATGTAAATATGCTCTTAAATTGAACCTCGTAGATGTTTTGATACCGGGTCTGTGACAGATTCATCACAAGTCAACCTGGACAACCAGCTCTGACCATTATTGACGCCGATCAACCGTTTAAACCAGGAGCACGTGTTAACTCCGCTCGCCAAGCATCTAAACAACTTATTTAAACTCCCGTTGAAGCTACGCAAGTTAGTTGCAAGTGACACGACCAAGTAGTTGTAGCCCGACTTGGTAAATGGTAACAGTTGAGCTAGCGTTTTTGTACTCCTTGAATTAGTAATCTGGAGAGGCAACATAGAACGGCTCCTTACTCAAGAAGCTGTCGATATGGAGATTTGAAGCAGTTACGATTATTTTAACGTCATTGCCTTACTTTAAGTTTAAATATGCAGTGAAAACGTGGTTTAGTTTAAAATATTGTTTTTTTATTTGTTGGTTAGTAGAAATCTTACAGTAAATCTTCTGGCATTACTTGTATCTGGGTCAATTTGCAAAACAGTTTCACTTGTAACTGAAATGCACCTGTAAATAAAAACGTTATTTATTTATTACATTTCCATCAGGAAATAAATTGAAGCAGTGTAAATAACGAATTTATAGGATATGTGTCTAATTATAAATAAATATTTATTTGCGTTAAATAATCCAATTGCAATGTTTACAATTGATTTTTGTAATTGTTTAAGAGTTTAATGTAACACATTCTTACGTTAGCAAGCTGTTTTATTCTTCTTCATCATAAAACATTTTAAATACAGCATTTAAAAGGTATTTCACAATGTAAAAAACTCATTGTAATAATTTAATGGTTATTTAAAATTTTTTAAATCTCCTTCTTTTAAATATGTTGGTAATTAATTATGTAAAATCAAACTTGTGCGAAGCAGTTTTCGCTTGTATAAAGTTGTGATCTGCTGAGGAGTGTTAACTTTAAATAATATTAAAATTTAAGTATAAACTACTCTTCATCTACATGAGACCGTATAAAAGTATACTTATAAATCGCATAAAATCTACATGACATCATGTACATGTCTACTTGTAAATCATAACTTTCACACGAAATCATTTACATGTCCACTTATAACGCAGTATGAACATCTTTAAACTCAGTTCGAAAACCAGAATATACCTGAACCTCGTATTCCAGTCCAAGTTTTTGAATTTACATCAAAAACTATTCTATTCTTTCGAAAGTCACACGTACAGTCAAACCTTGAAACGAATCTTTATGGTTTAAGTAACAAAATTTTTATTTCAAGGAATAGTACCTGGGGGCCAAGCTTTGCTTGGGGGAAGGCCAGTCAGTTTGTTTAGATGTCGGAGTAATATTTCACCACTTCCCGCTTCTGATAATCAGATTTGTATAACTCATTTGCCTCTTTTCTGCAGTTTTAAGGTCACTCCAGTTGTTATTTATAGCTCAATGTCCCTTTGATTTATTTTAATCATCTATATGTAATCTTCACTCAAATATTTTAATCTCTGCTCTCAGGAAATCTCATGTTAATAATCATAAACAACATGAGTATTACTTTGACAGTTCCCTGGTTGATTATGAACAGCTGTTACAATTCTTGTGTTTTTATTTGAAACTCCATAAGCCCAATGTTATTTTTTTAACTTTTCATTTTAGTTTTTTTACATTATTTGAATTTTCCTGGGGATGAGGCCTGTCTAGAACTTATTTTTATCCCAGAAATTATTTATTTCGAACGTTAAATTGAGGTGAGGTTTCCTAGGTTTTTGCTGTATGAAGGTTCAACAACTTACTTATTAACCTGATGTTAACAAACTGAATTGAATTTAACCTTTTGGAATCGCTGTGATTTACTGTACATAGTATGGAACGTTTTACATTAGTTGGTTACGTTTTACGTCATCACACAGTTTTTGTTTATCCCACATCGCTACTGCGCCACTCGTTATTTCATGTACGCACTTCCCACGGCAACTGACGCACTGACTGAGGATTCAAAATAAATCAAAAACAGCTTTTATTTATTTAATAAATTAAGATTAAAAGTTGAGAAAAAATTTGAGACAACAATTGATTTCTTAAATTAAGCAATGTTTGGACATGTTCGTTTATGTTCGTTACACCGAGGTTGAGATGTGGAAAGTTCGTGACATAAAGGTTAAATTTGCTATTTAGTGGTACTATATTTAAATTTGTTACACAAACATCTGGGGTTATCATAAATTTGTTACACTGACAATTTAAATTATATTTATTCTTAACGACTGGCTTGAAGGGACCATAGCCCCTAACCTTGCACCAATACTCTGCTTCATCTGATATTTTTTACTCTTTACATGCTGAAGAAATTAAAACAATATAAGTAGGAACACATGGCAGTTCACAAAGTAGACACCTTATGACGTGTTTTAATGCCAAAAAATCAGACGTTTTTAAATATCCATGCTATTTAAAAGGGAATTATTTTATTCCGTAACAAATTTTCTGAACATAATAATGAAAGATTAATAATTTTAGCCAAAAATTCATGCCTAGACCTTTAAAATGATACCTATTGCAGCTTTCTTCGACCTCCAGTTCACTCACAATTTCATTGTCAAAAATTTGACTTACGGAATTAGATATATAGATAGATGATCGATGTGTAGAGATATAATTTGAAGTTTGTCTTTTACCATTTCAAGAATATTTTAAGAAAATAAATCAAGAAATTCGTTTCATTTAGGTTCGTTACGTCAAGGTTTGACTGTAGTTTTTCAAACTGACCAGAGGAATCTCATACTAAATTTCCCTTTCCAATTGATCCACTTGTACAATCAGCTGGTTCACCCGAGTTGGGCCGATCGCCCGTGATCGGCTGATGAGGATGGCTCAGCTGTGGGTGGTGGCGGGGGTTATAAGACCGTGGGGGCCCAACCAGACAGTAGTGTCCGTTCGTTCGTCGAGGCCGCAGCATGAGCATGGAGTCGCCCATCACTCTGAAAAACAACTACTGGCAGACTCGGGTAAATAGTTTTTTTTGTTAATATAATATCTTTCATTAATTTGCGGAATTACTTATTTCAATGATGTGGTTGTTTTTAAGAGGGTCGGTTATAGGGGTGGACTTTCTGATGGATTGTTTTTTGTGGGTGCGCTAAAATTTTGCAAATATAACCAAAATTTTTGAATTTTCGTCATATAATTTATAGTATTCATAAAATGAAGTAATTTAAAATTACTATAAATTTGAAAAACCTGATTTACATGCAACATTTTTATTTAAAAAAACCTAATATCTTATACTACAAATTTTTACTCAAAATAGGAAACTACTAAGTAATTGCAATGTATATAATTACTTGCTATTGTATGTAATACTAAATAAAATTTAAATGATCAATGTGTAATTGTACATGTAACAAATAAACAGTATATCGCCTAATTCATTAGCATCAACAATAGTGTATAAACAACTATAAAATAAGTATATTTCGTTTTTCGTTTAGCTCTTTTACTATTGCTTAACTTGTTGTAATGATGTATGTTATTCATCGATTATTAAAACTACATACATAAAGGTTATTTTCATGTAAACACTTTTGACAATGTTATAAAATATATTACATATTTTGTTTATTTTCTTTTTATAGGTCCTAAAACTTTAAATAACTTCTTCTTTTCGTTTGTTATGATAGCATTTAAAGCTACTTTGTCGATATTACAAAACGGTGATCTTTTCTGTCTATAATGTGAGTGTTGTAAATTATCACCTTACCGATATTGGTTGTTACCTGTCGTATATTGCCAATATTACCTTCAATCAATAGGAATAATCGTTGTCTATGTTATTTCGTGTTGGGTTTGTTGATCAGATTATAGAGTGATAAAAAGACGAAGAAAATAATTATGAATTTTCTTCTCATTATATCTCTTTAGGTAATTAACAATTTAAATTAAATACCTGGTGTTTTTTTAGACTGACAGTTATAGTGCGAACGCTGGGTTTTATGTGGGTTTAATCCAAGGTTGTGCGACACTGGTACTATTAATAGCTATGACACAGGAAAAAATAATTATTTCTAGATTGTTATGTACTTATTTATTACTCACTGAATATTCTTTTCGAATCTTAGGAAATTTATAGCTGTAGCTTTGTTGACAAAAATAAAAATATTCGTGATATTTTGAATGTATGGACACTTTTAACTGTCGGGATATTAGGTGAGTTAACTAGGTAGTTAACTACAATAGTTAACTGTTTTAAACTTGAAACTCTTAGACGAGAGAGTGATACATGATACCGGCTTGTATACCAAATGGTTTTTAAACGTTGTGGCTTATTGCCATTGGATGGATTTGTTATGCAAATAAATACATTTTGTATGCTAGACCACCTGTACTAACATGTAAACAAATATAGCGTCACCTCTCCAATTCGCTTTCCGCAATTATAAACAGGTGTTTGTGCTGCATTCTAAAGTGAGATTGACTTCCTCGTTAAGTGAATAAGTGTTCAGAGAAAATTAAATTGTTAACATCCATCAGGTTTAAATAAATTAATCGGTAGAGCTTAAAGATATTTTAAAACATTTAAAGGTAAAAGGGGTGATTTAAAAAATTATGAATCGTCCCAAAAACATTTTCAAAGTTGGTTAAAGGGACAACCCGTTGGTTAAAGCTAATTTAAACTGCATTTTACACTTTTTAGATTATTATACCGAATTATATATAAATATAAGCATAATTCAACCATCTTACTTAAAAATATTAATTATTTGGGACCGAGCATTGTTCGGAGGAAAATCTAATTTTGTTACTTTTTACCGTCCAAGTATAGTAGAACTTGGGCGCCCAAGTACTTTTTACTTTGCATCTCACTCGCTGTTTGTGATCAGCTGTTATGATAATTTTGTTACATTTAAACGGGAGTCCTTAAATGAATGTAAGTCATAAGTCACTTTATTTGTTCAAACAGTTAACAACTTTGAACACGTCAATCAACAAGACCATCAGTAAAAACAAACAAACAATCACAGTGTACATCAAAACATAAAATCAAATCCATATATTCTAACAAATAACTAAACATTCCATATAACTAAACAAATTGTAATAGGACAAAAGGGAAGCGAATTCGTATATAATCGATATTAGTATTTAATATGGTTGTTTTACTGTTGTGAAATGTAGTTCAATATGATCGCACGTGTAATTTATAAACCTACTGACAGTCGAGTAATCGGAGCAATGGGTAATTGAATGGAATTGAATTAAGAGCAAGTAATTGAATACAAATTCCCTTGGGGATCCGGCAACTATGGTGAAAGCTCGTTTTAAGATTCACAATTGGTTTGGCAGATTTTGAAATAGTTTGTAAACTTAGTTTTTGTGAGGATTTTATTTATTCATGTAAGGACAGGTGAACGGACGAAGCTGACCAACTCAGAGTAGGCCCGGCAAGTAGTAAGATGTGAATGAAAAAATCCAATTTGTTCGCACGGTAAAAGAAAAAGAGCGAAGAGAATAAGTTCGCTTTAAAACTTGTGATGAGAGTTAATTGATTGTGCTAAATAAATTCCGCACATATAAAGGAAATTAGTTAAGTAGGAAATTAAAAATTACTATTAAGGTGGGTGGTTACTCTCTTTATAATGAATACTTACCAGACGAAGGGAATTAACTAAACAAATTGTAATAGGCCAAAAGGGAAGCGAATTCGTATCGAATCGATATTAGTATTTAATATTGTTGTTAGGCGGCTTGCCAGGATAAATTATGTCCAAATGAAACCTAAAAAATACAAGTATTTACATAATTTAATTTTAATGCACCTATGATTTGTACTCTACAATGTAAATTAATAATACAAAACCATAAAAACTACAAGTTACCCCATACTATTTAATTTGGTACAAATTAATCACAGAAATAACACGTAAGAGGAATGTTTACGAATACATAGGCTTGTTTACAACCTACTACGTTGGTTTGCGTGGCAACGGTCCAAACCTTCCATGAGCCATCACTTTGATACTCTGCAAGGAAACCAGCAATACAAACAAACTACATCACACTTATCTAGGATGAAATTGATCACACAAATAACACACAAGAGGTCTATCTACGAATATAAAGTTTTGTTTATAACCCACTATCTAGTTACATATCAATATTTATAAGCTAGATAGAGCTCATTTATGACATTGTCGAGCTTATGCATATTTGAATCGATGTTTAAAATTTTAAAGTATACTCTCTCTCAAGGCAATGATGCCTATGAGACTAGAGTCTGGGAAAACTAGAGAGATGCTAACACAGACCTTGCGTTTATGAAAACTTGCCTTCTGAAAAGGCGTGAGGATCTTTATATAATTCCCCGCAATATTAAAGCGATTGGGAATCCAGAGGGGTTTAAATCCTTTTTGAAGCGCTTTTTTAAAGCGCTTGTCTTGTGGCAAATGTGTTTCACACGATGGAGGAAATAAGTAGAAAACATGAGTTCTTTTATCAGTAATTTTATGTACCAGAACAATTAAACAAATGTCTAATTACTAGGTTCCATGTTATTTGTCACATCTAAACCTTTATATTTAATTTCTCAATGGTTTTTTTCTGTCGGGAGGTCATATCTCCCTTGATATATTATCCAAACCAATAATTGAGTTACCATTTTTTAAGATTACCTTCACCACTATAAAAAACGAACGATTAAATCCCATAAAAAAATATTTAATGGGTTATTTTCACTTATTTATTTGTCAACGAAGTAAGTTACAGTAAATTCAACTAACTCACAACAGGTATTGTAATGCGCATGGACAGTTTTACTATAGTACCTGGGGGCCGAGCTTTGCTCGGGGAAGGCCAGTCAGTTTGTTTAGACGACATGGAGTAATATTTCACCACTTCCCTCAACTGATTATCAGATTTGTATAGCTCATTTGCCTCTTTTCTGAATTTTTAAGGTCACTCCAGTTGTTATTTATAGCGCAATGTCCCTTTCCTTTATTTAGAATTTGACCACCCTTTATATGCAATCTTCACTCAGCAGTTTTAGTCACTGCTCTCAGGAAACCACATGTTAACAATTATAAACAACACGAGGATTACTTTGACAGTTCTCTGGTTGATTATGAACAGCTGTTACAACGCTTTTGTTTTGATTTTAAACCCCATAAGCCCAATGTTAATTTTTTAACTTTTAATTTATTTATTTTTTATTATTATTTGATTTTTACTGGGGATGAGACCTCTCTAGAACTTATTTTTATCCCAGAAATAAGTTATTTCCAACATTTGAAGGATATCGTTGGTGCCGTTTTTGAGATCAAAGTTGCAAGCAAGCAAGCAAGCAAACCTTCCTCATATTAAAGTATAGGTTATGTATTCATTGAATCATTTATCCAGTATGGGAATTGAACGCTTGCCACGCATTGTTGTTTTGTTTACGGGGACAAATATTTATTTACTTATGTTAGTTTCCATGGCAACGTTCCAAACTGTCCACGGTCCATTCGCTTAGATAGTTCCGTCTGATCGAGATAGTATTGTAGTACTCGATTTATTTATTGCTCCTTGAGCCAGTTATGATATATATGAAATATTCAAGGCGGCGGCCATGGTCTTGCCCTCGAAACTATCGATACTCGGACGTTGCGACATAACGAAACTATAGATACTCGGATGTTGCGATGTATCGTTTACTCTCTCAACTTTCTGTTGTTATAAAGTACCTGAGAGACCGAGCTTTGCTCGGGGAAAATCTGTCAGTTGGTTTAGTAGACTTCGAGTAATTTTTCACCACGTCCCCTTATTGATGAACAGTTTTGCTTAGCTCATTTGCTCCGTCTTTGAATTTGTAAGGTCGCTCCAGTTGTTACTATAGCTCAAAGCCTCTTCAATTGTGCATTTTTAGTGTATGCATATTTAATTCATTTTGGACATGACCACTCTATATGCAGTCTTAATTCAACGGTTTTAGTTACTGTTCTGAGAAAATCACGTGTTGATATTTAAACTACATGACCTTTAGGCCTACTTTGACAGTAATTGACTGGTTGTTAAATGAACAGATTCTATGACTATTGTTTTGACCTCAAACTCCATTTCAAAACGCTCAATTTTTTTATATTTTAAAACTTGTTTCTTATACCGAGATAAGATGATTTTTCCACGTCAAAAAAACATTTTCAAATGAGAAATTAGTTAATTACAACATGATAAGGAAATCTTTTGAGCCGTTTTTGAGATCACAGAGTTGAAAGAAAGCCCTACTCATTAAAGTAAAAGAATTCATTTACTCAGATTTACAAACCACTTTTGATAACGGTAATGTTGAAAACCGATCTTAATTTATGAATCAGTTATTTTTTAATATCGCTGATTGATGAAGGGTAGAATCTCTCATGACTGAATGGAACATGACAATGCGAAATGTTTATAGTATTGGCTGAATCAGAGAAAAGCACATGTTAAATTACTGGTCGAGGTCTTGCCCATATCTGATTGAATAAAGGATTATTTTAAATACCATTTTAACTTAATATTTAATAAGCTGAAGGTTACGAAAAGAGTAAAGTGAGGAACTTAGTATACAAACTTTAGAACTTTTACATAATCCAAGTTACGTATTCTAATGAACATCTTAAAAACCCTTTTAAACTTGGTTGTAAATTAATTTTTTTCATGAAATAGCAATGTTTTCCTTGCATATCAGTGAAAAACAAATAATTTACTTATTGCTAATTTATAGCTATACAAATGTGTTCCAAAATTCGCAATAATTGTTTTTTTTTCTTTTTTTGCTTAAGCTAAATTGTAACTCTTCACAATCACAAACACAGTTACACAGCTTTTTGGTGAGTTACAAATATCTATGTCCGGTTTTCCCGGGACCTCGTTCACAGCTGATGTGTCAAGTTTAGATCAGCTGTTTTCACGGTCAGCTGATCTAACGATCATCTGTTGTTGACTCCTCTCACGCCCAGCTGATTGATTCCTCCGGCACTTTCCACACACCCGTCAATGTCCCACCCTTTTATTATGTAAACTATGCTAATCTGGCTGGGATATTTTTTATACATCGTATATTTTATGTTTTTAAAATTTGTTTCTTCCGTTTACCTTAAATTGTGTTGTTTTATCAACGACCTCCTTCACAACCTCACCAGTCACAGACAGCCGCTGAACGTGCCTTTTCCTTCTAACGTGACTTTGACCAATACTGACTACTTATATCGTTTGCTGGTATACGATGCATTTTAGTTGGCAGAAACATATATTATTTGTTTAAACTACTTTTTGGATATTCATCTCTTTATAATACATTGTTGCCCAAATGGTCATATAGACGAATAGGCCTGTATCATACATATAATAAATACATAACATGATTTTAGACTGAATTTAAACTTACGTCCATAAAATTAAAATTGTTTGATTTTCCTTTTACCAACTGACGTGTCCCCTACTCTTCTTATATTTTAAGATAATTTTATCGATTTTAAATAACTTTTCAGCAAGACTGTTTTATTCCCTAGCTAATATTATTCATGCCTTTCAAATTGACAGTAATTAAATTTACTTAATATTTTAAATACGTAATCGAAGTACATTTTTTAGCAATTGAATATATTATTTGTTCTTGTGAAACAGCTAACATGATGTCAACAATCAAAGTATCATCATAGCTTTGACTCACTACGCTTTGAACTATAACAACGAAATGACTCAAAAAAAAACTTTGTTATGCTTACCAAATATAAAATTTGTATATGTTGACGCAATAAATAAAAGGAAACTCGTGTTCTCGTGTAATCTCGTGGTAATGTCCACACGCTATCGTCGCGAGTTAAAATGCAGAATGCAGAAACGTTAATAGTCACGTGATTGACACTAATCGTCAAACATCACTCATATGATAACTCACGTAACCATTTACTACCAACCTAGAATTACAGTTTTCAACTCACGTGCCTATTTACCACCAACCAAGAATTACATTGTTCAACTCACGTAACCATTTACTACCAACCTAGAATTACAGTTTTCAACTCACGTGCCTATTTACCACCAACCAAGAATTACATTGTTCAACTCACGTGACTTATCACCAACCTCGAATTAATGTTTACAGCCCAAGCGGATATTTATTACCAACTGTGAATTACAGTCTTCAACTCACATCAACACGTGATCACCATCCACGAGTTACCGTGGTAAACTCACGTGAATTATCACCTAATGTGACTGTACGACTCTAACCACAACCTCACCGTGTCTTGCTCACTTCTCTGTGGTCTACCGCAGTTCCCCGACCCAGTGGCAGACGCTTCTTTGATCAGTACACTATGGCCTAACATAGGCGAACTAAGGCGAGCGGTAGTGTACTTCGCGTATGTAATTCGCGTGTGCTCGTGTATGTTCGGGATAGTTCGCCTCACCATGTTCGTGTTCGCCAGAGCTCCGATTTTTCGGGTTTTTTGCACAAAGAAGACGAGCGGAAGCGAATGCGACGAGCAAGAACAGGCACGAAGTGAAACGAGGTCATACCCGTTGTCGCGACTCGTTCCAAACATTCGGCGAAACATTCGAGCGAATCATTCGGCGATAGTGGACTTGCACCATGACGCTCGCCACCAAACAAGCTTACAACAACTCTCGTGCGTTGCGAATTTTGATTAAGTACCTATATTAATTTTTAATTATTATAATCACAGAAAATAGTTAAGTAGTATAAAATTATATATGTTTATAACCTATCCGTTATACGCCAGTTCAGTCTAAATATAATTGAAATACCGAAGTTCTAGATATGTTTTCTTTGAATTAGACTTGAAATGGCCAGTTTAATTTATATATTACCTGATCCTATATCGGATATTTTAATGCGAGCAATGACTGGTTGTTTGTTTATTTGCAAAGGTTATCTCGGAATCCAGCGGAACGATTTTATTAAAACTTTGTTAAAACCTTTTGACATAAAAACTTGATCGGCAAAACCTCCAACCCCAGGAAAATGCATATTTTGTTAAACATCTCATTTGTAAATTGATTTTTTTAAACATTGGGCTTATGGAGTTTCAAATCGAAATGAAAGAATTATAACAGCTGTGAATAAATTAACCAGTAAACTGTCAAAGTAGGACTTACACAAGGTAAAGTATAAAAAAACGATCTCTTGAAAACAGTGAAACGATTAAGTAAAGATTGCATACAGAGTGGACATATTTTTTCACCTAGGAATCAAATCAAGTATCACCGAGTTTGGCTCAGTCTCCCTGGCCCTTTATTATAATTTGGCATAGCAGCAACCGAGCAGTGGTTTCCTGGAGAATCAGCAAAGGTTGTAACTGTTGCACAAAGCGCACTGCAGGGGATAAGGAAACTGAAGATTACAAGCCCATGGAACAGTTACGAATCAAGATCAGCTCAAACAAAAGTGAAAGTCCCTAAAGCTAAAGAATACATGGTAACTTTGAAGCCCAGTGGGGCATATCCCTATAGTTGAATCGGTATGAAAACACTTTAACTTTCCTATTTTACACCTACAGAATCAATGTACCAAATTTTGCAACTCTAGTGTGCCGAGAAGTTGGAGAATTAGTGATGAGTGACTCAAGGGCTTTACCTTTTATGGGTATAGATTATCTTTAAGGACAAATAATGAACTTTGAGTGGGGCCTGTGGCCTTCGAAAAATAATTACGGATCGAAAATTTAAAACCACTTTACACAACTACGGATCGAGACCTTTTGTTTAAACTTTAATCATTGAACTCTGTTAATAAATAAAGGAGGATTCTATTTACAAAAATCACCGTAGCTCATTATGGATATTGACAGTTGCAACAACAACAAAATAGACTCAAGGTCAACAATTACATAAATTTAATGTATTGCGTTATCAGTTATATTGATGCACCTAAACCCATCCTGGATTATAATACACAAGACCCAGTTTTTCCCTTTATGCGTATTTGTTTGAAGTATTAAAACGAAAAGTATTAAATTCATACAGTATTTCTAAAAGAGCGTTGTGCCATCCGTAGTATTTGATACATTTTATAATGAACCTAGTAAAGTATCTTAATCAACTCATGCTTAAATTAAAATCTGATCCCTTACAATTGAATATATATATAGATTACTTCCGCGCAGTAAGGCAAGACTCTTACTGTCCAGAAGGGAGGTGATAACATTGGATTTACTTTTACATTTACCATAAGAGGAATTTATCTGTAAAATTGTATCGTCGTACGTTCTCAGAAAGAAAATCCCAAGAAAACCAACCGAAAAATAAATATACGATGTTTTTTATTTTTTTCGGGATTTCGGGGAGGGTTTTCGCGCTTATACGTATATTATAAGGGTGAAAAATGTATAATTTACCATTAGAGTTTATAGGTGGTATTATAAATCAAGAGTATAGTATGTGTTTAAACTTTACACAGAGAACCCATTGTATTAACATTAGAGAAAACTTTCAGTATTTATAAATACGTGAAAGCGGCTTAAACTTATCAAAAATCTGTCTTGATAAGTCACCCTTACATCATTTAAAACGTAGGAAGAAAATACTATTTTTTAATTTGTCAAAGAATTCTTACAATTGCTTATTTAACAACATGTACACCACACTTTAAAACTTGTTACTATGATAAAACTATCCAGTTTAACGCAAATGAAATTAACAATAGTTAGTAATTCCCAAAGTCAATACTCTACAATCTACATGCATTAGAATGCAACCACACAAATGTGCGTTAAAATCTACATTGTTAGTTTTTATAGTCATTCTATAGTTCGAAATAATATATATTTGAATTATGACTAAAAGGTAATTTGCTAATTACTAATCTTTATTAACTCAACGACAGTTAAAATTTCAAATATTATCCTGCAATTAGATTTATACGTGAGCTTCGTAAGTTAAACTGCGAATTAAATTATGTTTATTTTTTAATATTATTTTAGTGTTTTCCACGTATATTATTCCAAACTGAGTATGCTAGGTTAAAACCCAGTGAATCTATACTTTTTGATGAAAATATCCCAATGCATTTCCATTCATATTCGCTTCAGCTCACTTTCATGTCGATATTTGTGATCGTCAGCAAACCGATGAACCGCGAAACCTCTACGAACCAAAGCGCTTCCCTTCCAATCATTATGATTCATAACTTTGTATTGATTCAATTAGAAAACCTTTTTGGAAAATTGTTTTTGGGTGACCTAGTGACTATTTTAATCAGAAATACCCCGTAGCAGCAAACCTGCATACTCAGCGAATTTCCGATGCATATAATATTATCTTAATAACACATAAAGCCATATACCAAGTTTAATCAATATACATTCATAAATAAACGATTTATGACATTTTAATTATTCTCCATAAGAATAACATGGCGGCTGAGTATGCAGGTTTGCTGAGATAAGGAACACTAAAAATGGGTTTTTATACAAATATCAATATAACTCAACTAGGTAAAGCCACATACCAAGTTCTATTAATTTATGTTCATAATTAGAGGAGATAACACGTTACTTATTCTCCATAAGAATAACATGGGGCTGAGTATGCAAGTTTGCTGCTACGGGAACTATCGGCCAAATAATGGGTTTTTGTGAAATATCAATAGACCACAATGAAATGAAGCAATATACCAAGTTTTGTCAGGATAAGTTGACAAATAAGCGAGATATACAATTTTTCTTATCCTCCATAAGAATAGCATTGGACAACGTACTGTGTTTACCACTTTCAATATCTCAGTAACCAATTGACGTAGAGCAATGATTAAAACACCAAATTGTGCGTCTTTTTAAGTTGATTCCAATGGACAAAATAAAATTTCACTTATTCAAAAATGATGTGTAAAAAACTCAAAAAAATCATTTTTGGGGTACAAAACCCCCCCAAAATACCCCTTCGGATAGGTCGATCTGTCTGGTTTTCGAACTTAAAGTCATAAATGCTGCTTTACACGTTTGTACGAAATCTCATCAAAATCGGACTTTTTTTACGAGCGTTATCGCACCCACGGACATATATATATACAGTTTCAAACGAATGGTGTTTTTGGGGTCTGGGGACCTCAAAACGAAAAGATATCATGGTTCCGGGCCTAGGTCTTACCATGCCGACTACGGTAATAGCTTCTTCTCTATAGGGGAAATTCGCTAAAAATAAAGGTACTAGATTTAAATTTCAAAATCGTGGTTAATTTCGTTATGTATCTGGTACACGAAAATAAAAGTCCTATAAACTTAAAATAGTTCGTATTAGGAATCTATGGGGTTTCATAAAGTTCACCAACTATAAGAGTAATTTTACTATAGTTTAAACTACAGTTTTTATAATATAGGGTGCATGGCGGATCATTTACAATTTACATGACTAAAATCATGTAAATCGTAAAAAAGCCTGATAGAAGAAAAGTAGTATCTGTTCATAACATTATCACCGTCAAATAACAGAATGTTGCTTCTCCAGGAAGTTAAGTACAAAATTATTCCATTACATAAAATTTATCAGGATCCTTAATTTGACTTGATGATTGAGGATATTTGCATTGTAAATTCTCCAAGAGATTGTAGAATGATGAAGCTAATATTGTATACTAGCTGTTATTAGCCCGTCAAAAATGACGGGCTTAAACGAACGAAAGAAGTATTGTTCACTAGTTAAAAAATAAATTTAATGGCTTAGCAATTTAAATTAAAAAAGCTAATTTTGAATTGCATGTAATTAAATGGGATTACGCCGTGCCAAATTTAAAGGTGGTATTGTATAAGGCCCCAACGTAATTCATGTTAAAATATTCATTAGAACGTGTCTTTTTTACGAAAGATATTTTACACCTGCAAGCAAAAAAAAACAAATAGCCAGAGAGGGGTTTCAATGGTATAGTTTAAATGTTGTTGTTAGTTTAATTTAGGACGTTGAATCAGATCCATTTTGGTGTCACTTCAACCTAAATTTTGTTTCTTAAAAACTGCAATTAAATGTTATTAAATATTGTAAAGTTTGTTCATCGAATTCAAATTTGTAATAAAAAATAACCTAACTACTTTCACTGCTTTTATAACTTTTTTTCTATAACTTTATTTGTAATTTTACAATCTGTTCAAAAAGGGATGGAACAGTCAGCAAAAAGATCAAACGAGTTCGCACGCAGCACGCTGACGTGAGGGAAGTGAATTTCCACATAAAAAACTATAAAAACTCAAAATCAGTTAAAATAATACAATTATTCCAATTTTTATTCAAATCTGAAAATATTGATTTTTTGGCTGTTCTGATACTCCTGGTTCTATTTACCTGCAATGCTGGGAATACAATTTTGCGCATTATAAGGTAAGGAGAAGGTCCAGTCAGGCTTTAAAGTAGGCGTGAGATTGTTGGGGATGATAAAAGTACATCAACAAATGAATAACAGGCTTTTCTGAAGTAAAACCCCCATAAGGCAACGTACTGTGTTTGGTCGATACACATTTTCTTTAATAACATGGTAAATATTTATGCTATAATGACGAGAGTGGGCTTAAAACTTTCGCCTCTCTAATTCCCATCTTTTTACATGCATTGATTTTACATCTGGGGCTTTTATGACCCTTTTTGTGCCCAAAAACTCAAAATTTGAAAGATTAATCCCCAAAAAAAGGGGTTAGAGTTTTCCGATTGTTTTGCCCAACGAACTTGTCCAACAGATTATAGAAAGGAACGTCCCTACCAAATTTGAAGTAAATATGACAAAAAATGCGACCGCTAGAGTGCATACACACATATATATATATATATAAAATTTTGAACGACCCCCCAAAACGTGTTCAGGGGGTCACGTTAGGAACTTCTATGGTGGTCCCGGGCTTAAGTTTCACCGTGCGGGTCATGCTAATAGTTCACTTTCCAAAGGAAATTCACTAATAAATTACATAACATGGGCAAGTTGCTGTCCAATAAACATTCTTAAAATTTTAAATTTTAAGTAAACCTGTATGGCAGTTCAAGCACTTTAAAATTTTTCTTGAGCCTGTTAGTAAACTCGCTATTGTCAAGGAGGTTAACAGCTAAATAATTTGGATGTTGTTCTAGTTTTCTTTGGTAAATCTGGCTGTATCGAGTAATTTCTTCTTTTATGGTTGGAATTTTATATCTTCATGAATAGTCTTATTTGAAACTAACCAAGGAGCACAGATAATTGTTATCAATGTTTTTGACTGGAATCTTTACAAAATTTAAATATTAGATTGGCTTGCTGTTCCCAACAGCAGTATACCATATGTCCACATAGGTTTTAACATAGTTTTGTACAATGTAATTTTGTTAGTCAATGATAATTTAGATTTCCCACAGATTAGCCAATTGAGTTTTCTAATTTTTAGTTCCATTTGTTGTCTTTTACACCAGACATGATTTTTTACAATTTAGTCTTATCAATGTGAATTCCTAAATATTTATCACTTTCAACTTCAGTCAAGGCAACGTTGTTTATAAATACGGGGGGACAGTCTACTCGTCTAAGAGTAAAGGTGATGTGGGTGGATTTAGCTTCGTTAACCCGAACCCTCCAGATCTTTAGCCAAGCTTGAAAGTCATTCAGATAATTTTGTACATTGTCTCAGGCTGTCTGGGGGTTTTCATGGCTACACAATATTGCAGTATCATTGCAGTATCATATTGCAAATGTAGCGACTCTGCGTCTTCACATGAGGGAATGTCAGAAGTATATCAAATACGAGTTCGCACGCAGCACGCTGACGTGAGGGAAGTGAATTTCCATTTAAAAAACTATAAAAACTCAAAATCAGTTAAAAACATACAATTATTCCAACTTTTATTCAAATCTGAAAACATTGATTTTTTGGCTGTTCTGATGCTCCTGGTTCTATTTACCTGCAATGCTGGGAATACAATTTTGCGCATTATAAGGTTGGGAGAAGGTCCAGTCAGGCTTTAAAGTAGGCGTGAGGTTGTTGGGGATGATAATATAGTACACCAACAAATGAATAACAGGCTTTTCTAATGTAAAATCCCCATAAGACAACGTACTGTGTTTGGTCGATACACATTTTCTTTAATAACTCGGTAAATATTTATGCTAGAATGACGAGAGAGGGCTTAAAACTTTCGCCTCTCCAATTCCCATCTTTTTACATGCATTTATTTTACATACGGGGCTTTTCTGACCCTTTTTGGGCCCAAAAACTCAAAATTTGAAAGATTAATCCCAAAAAAGGGGGTTTAGAGTTGTCCGATTGTTTTGCCCAACGAACTTGTCCAACTGATTACAGAAAGGAACGTCCCTACCAAATTTGAAGTAAATCGGACAAAAAATGCGACCGCTAGAGTGCAAACACATATATATATATATATATATATATATATATATATATATATACATATATATATATATATATACATATATATATATATATATAAAATTTTGAACGACCCCCCAAAACGTGTTCAGGGGGTCACGTTAGGAACTTCTATGGTGGTCCCGGGCTTAAGTTTCACCGTGCGGGTCATGCTAATAGTTCACTTTCCAAAGGAAATTCACTAACAAGATAGGGCCAAGAACCTTGGGGAACTCTAGATTGAATTGGCTTTAGTTTGGTCAATACATTATCAAATTTAATTTGGAAGAACCTTTCAGATAAATATGATTGTAAAAAGCTAAAATAAGAATGAGGAAGAACGTTCTTCAATTTATAAAATGCCCCCGTCACAGCAAACCTGCGTACTCAGCGAATTTACAATGCGAACTATATGTCTTAATACCACAGAAAGCCGCATACCAAGATAATATATTCACAAATAAAATAGAAAAATATATTCACAAATAAGCGATTTATCAAATTTGAATTATTCGCCATAAGAATAACATTGGGAATGAGTACGCAGGTTTGCTGCAACAAGGGACAACAAAAATGGGTTTTCATGTAAATATCAATATTACTCAACTAGGTGAAGCCACATACCAAGTTTCATCAATATAAATTCGTAATTAAGCGATGTATACCATTTTGATTATTCTCCATAAGAATAACATGAGGAATGAGTACGCAGTTTTGCTGCAACAAGGAATACAAAAAATTGGTTCTATGCAAATATCAATAGAACTCAACTAGGTGAACCAACATACCAAATTTTATTCATTTATTTTCATAATTGAGGGATACATTTTACTTATTCTCCATAAGAATAACATGGGGCTGAGGACGCAGGTTTGCTGCTACGGGAATTATCGGTAAAAATTGTGTTTTTGTTCAAATAACAATAGACCACAACCAGATGAAGCCGTATACCAAGTTTAGTTAGTATACGTTCATAAATAAGCAAGCTATAATTTTTTCTTATCCTACATAAGAATAGCATTGGACAACGTACTGTGTTTAGCACTTTCAATATCTCTATAACCAATTAACGTATAGAAATGATCAAAAACCAAATTGTGTGTTTTTTTAAGCTGAATTCAATGGTGAAAAATAAAATTTGACTTTTTTTAATATTACATGTAAAAACTTACAAAAAACCATTTTTGTGGTACAAAACCTCCCCAAAATAACCCTTTGGATAGGTCGATCTGTCTGGTTTTCGAACTTAAAGTCATAAATGCTCCGTTACACGTTTATACCAAATTTTGTCAAAATCGGATTGTTTTTACGAAAGTTATCGTTCACGGACACATATATATACACTTTTGAACGAATGGTGTTTTTGGCATCTGGGGACCTCAAAACGAAAAGTTATCACGGTTCCGAGCCTAGGTTTTACCATGCCGACTACGGTAATAGCTTCTTCCCTCTAGGGTAAATTCGCTAAAATGTATTCATAAATTAGATAGACCTCTATCCGTTAAATATAGAATATCGATTTAGTGTCGGTGTTTTAACTATTAGCTTTATAAGGTTAGAACGTTTTACACATACAACTTTATTGTTAATAATTATTTTTCTGTTTTTAACCTTATTTTTAACAATTTATTATGTTTATCGTGAATTAAGAATTATCAATAACCATATTTATCTTTACTGATTAATACACCCATAAGTTCTAATGTTTCAGCTATACACTATTTCAAAATCTTCGACAAATAAGTCATGATTCTTCAATAAGAACTAACATCCGAATTCATACTAGAAGAAATTGCTATATTTCAAATGCACTTTTATTCTTGTTAAGTTCTAAAACACAAAATATTCAAGGCACAATGAGAGCCGTTTTGGAGATGGAATGCGCCTGGGCCCATCGATTCGTCCCCATTGTTTTGAGTGTTATTGTCTACAGTCTATATTACGAGATATCTGCACAGCCTCGCTTATACGCAAAATGGGCCAATACCAGACTTCTAGCATGCTTTTACTTGTGTTTATTATCTGAAAATAAGATTGGAAATTATCAAACTTTTTGTGTACAGTTGTTGACCCACGTATTGAGTCATATTTAATTAGACTATCTATTTTTAAGAGACAGTAACTGGGGGACGAGCTTTTCTCGAGGAAGGCCAGTCAGTTTGTTGAGATGACTTGGAGTAATTTTTCACCTCGTCCTACTACGTTCAAGCAAATTTACTTAGTTCATTTTCCTCTTTTCTGCATGTTAAAGACTCCATTTTTTATTATAGCTCAACGTCCCTTTGATTCGTTTTGGGTTTGATATGACACACAATATGTAATCTCCATTCAATGGTTTTAGTTACTGCTCTCAGGAAAACACATGTTAATACTTGAGAGTTCACTAGTTGACTATAAACAACTGTTATGAATCTTTTATTTTGATTTGAAACTCCACAAGCCCAATGTTCTTTTTTAACTTTCCAAATTCGTTTTTTTAGGGTATTAGATTTTGTTCTGGAGACGAGACCTGTCTACAACTTATTTTTACCCAGAAATTAGTTAATTACAACTTTTGAAGGAACTCGTTGAAGCCGTTTTTGAGATCAGAGTTGCAAGCAAGCAAACAATGCTTTTACAGTACTTATAGTAGAGTATAGGATAAGAACCTGTACTTTAAGAAACAGCTTTGAAAAAGTAGCTGAGTATGACAGTGGTAAAGGTGGTCCCACAGTTCTCGCAAACAGGCCTGAACATTCGACCGAACATTCTCCCGAATGTTCACTGAACATTCCGTCCCGTATGTTTCCGTGTGTATTCAAAGGTTTGTGCAACCCCCACACTTCTCGCGAATACTCCGAACATTCGGAGTTGGGCCGAATGTTCGGGCTTGTTCGCGAGAAGTGTGGGACCGCCTTAAGAGCGATTGCCTTGTAACACGAGGTTCGCCCAAAACTAAAGGTTTTGTGTGGGTTCTGAAGGGTACTGGACCCAGCTGCCATTTGTCATGGGCTATTCATTAACGATGCTTTCTAAAACATAGTCGACCTTAGATAGAAACAAGACCAGGGTTTGTGCCGTTCCCTTTCAAATGTGAAAATGCCAATGGTGTATATAAGTCCAAAAATAGATTTGACTATCAGAAGTAGCCAAGGTTAAGGTAGTTAAATTAAAAAGTTGTGAGTTTAATGAAGAGCTGCTAATTAGCTAAGATTATCTTCTCGGATGAATAAAACACGGAAAGAAACTTAATATTTACAAATCCTAGAGGGTTATTCATGTTAATCAATTGTAAGTTTAAATAATTTCCTACATTTGGCAATAGATAGAATGTTTAAACAGTTTTAATAAACGACAAAGATAACAGTTTATATACAAAATTGTATATAAATAACATTTTTGAATACGCGAATCCTAAGCGGAATATCCAGATAGTTCAGTCACTTAGAGTAAAACTCTTAACAAGCGTGTTTTGCTGAATTCACATGTCATTAGCTCCAGTAGAGTGCCAAAATATTCGAAGGTTCGCAAATTATAACAACTATTTTTCACTTTAGTAACGACTTTGATTATACAATCAAATATTCTAACAAATATTATCAACTAGCTGTAATTTGTTCGCACGCGACAAATTAAAAATCATTAAGGGTTTTTAATTCACCATGACCAGCACTATCAACCTGACCAGCACAATCAAATCTTTGTTAGTTTTACCATAAGTGTTCCTTTCCCCTAACTGAAAAAACACTGCAGATGGTAGTTTTATAAATGATATCCTCCCATATCAGATTTGCATTGGAACTTACAGGACCCGTGGAGTGGAGCCCTAAGGTTTGATGTGGACATTATCAGGTCTAAATGTTATTGTGATATGCAAAATTATGAATTATGATATTATTATGATATGTTCGTGAAAAATTTTACCTCAATCGGTCCAGTAGTTTATGCATGATGGAACTACAAATATCCATTCATCCAAACTTTTACATTTATTATATTATTACTAGCTGTTACCCGGCAGACGTTGTCATGCCTTTGTCTACTATTACCATTGATTATACATCAAAATCAATGCTATTACCAACTAAAACCAATATCACCAAGATCACCTGTTCAAGTAAACATGTCATTAGCTTTCATGTAAACAACAATATCTTTCCATAAGGTTTATATGGGAACCCTTTTGGGCCTCTTGGGAGGAACCCAATTGAGTTAGGACGAAATGGATGACTTAAAAACCTTCTCCGTGAAATTTGACATACATATACCAAGTTTCACGGCAAACGGTCCAACGTGTCCGAGTCCATAAACTTTAAATATATATATATATAAACAAATAAACCAACATCCTTTTTTATAAACAAAGATTAGGATTGACATCGTGTCTACAAAATTATTCGCTTGGTTGTTTTTGAGTTATACAAATCATAGTTAATTATAGTTAATCATAGCTTCCACCAAAAATAATAATGAGCTAATAGAATTCACCTTAATTGACTATTAAACTCCCAGTCCCTTGGACCTCTTATAATCATACATAACATGTTTTTTTATGTAACTGGTGGAAAGTGGTGGTCAGCGTGCACCGGACTACTGGCCCTGGAAGTGACGCGATATTCAAATCCAGTGAAAGGCGCGACCTTCATTCGGTCTATCGGCGCAATAATTTTCAAGTTCAATGTTAATAAATCCACAACGAGCAATTCCCTATCGAACCAATCGAATAACGATTCCCCAGCCCTATCGAATGATTTGGTGTACAGTTAATTGTACTTTCTGAATAAAATTAAAACAAATTTCTTAATAAATAATTTTTGTTTTAAAGTGGTTTGTTTTAATAATGCTTTTAAAGGGCATCTTAAGTGTTTCAAAGACAATTGAGTTTATTTAATTTGAATCAATTACATTATGACTTTGCCCCTTTGTTTATTAAATAACTAGCTGATGTACCCGTTCTTCGCACGGGTTAGAAAGGTTGAGATCTTGAAACAGCTGTTCTTGCATCTGTTCTTTAAACTGTCAAATGGAAGTGTCCACAGCTGCTCGCATTACATTTTCTGAATGTTTAATTTCTTCTGAAATGTAAATATTGAAATTTAGGACGTTCACGGGGCGTAGCCCGAAGAGATTTTATGGAAGTGAATAGGCCTATTGCACGGGTTCAAGATCTACATTTGTGTAAAGTTTCAGCCCAGTCGGTTCAGTAGTATTTGCGTTTACCCGGAACAACACACAGACACACAGACAGACTGTCAGACAGAAACCACCTCTTCCTTATAATATTATAGATAGATAGATAGATTACGATAAGCCAGTGTAATATATTGTTTTATATTTCAAACAACAATTTGTAAAGTCAGATGTTATTTTTAGTCAGTTATCAAGCAGGTATTGAAAGAGTGAATCACCATACTCTAGTACACATTCTAAATTAAAAATTCAAATGTTGCAACCTGTTTTCGAATGGTTGAGGTAATTTATTTCAAACAAATGTTTTAAGGACGGAACTAAATTTTAGAATCATCAAGTCGTTTGATACTTCTGCGTTATGTCTGTATTTTCCTAAACCATCCCAACAAAAATAAATAAACACGCCCCCTCTTAAAAAAAAACACTTATTTTGTTTTATTTTTCAAAACTTGCAGTTTTAGTCGTCAACAGCTCTTTAAATTAATGCACACCGCGTTTTAAAAAACTGTAACGTATCTAGCACATTTTTAACTAGTGTGTTTTGATTTTATTTTTATTAGCTCAACGTCAGAGGAATTCTGTTTAAATATACAAATTATTTCCAGTGAAATAATTCCAAACCAAAATCCTGGAACTTGTCACACATATAATCAAAATTAGTTGTGAGATTTTAAATTCCGTCAGCCAATTTTGGTTCACTTTAGCATAGTACAATTCACAAATCAGTTATGATAACATATCTCGAATGCAAATTAATTAAACACAAGGAAGGAGGAACAGCTAAGTTGAAAAGCATAGACGACGCGACGTCGAAGCTCGAATGCTAATGATCAGTTACTAAGGCAACAGCATTTAACGAGGTTAATCCCGACTTGATCCAGCTTGGTTAAGCATTGAGGGGACGCGGACGTGCTGAAATACTGCCGATTGGAATGTCTAGTTTGACTCGCATATCTTCTTTCCTCATCCCAGCTAATTTTTATTTCTGAAAGAAATTTGATTTCAAGATCTTATGCAACAGCTAAAATGCCAAGCTTAAGGCTCAATAGCTTACCTTCTTGAAATTTCGTAATAAATCATCACTTAAGTTGTTTTGAACACGTCTCGTGTTGGCACTTTGCCATTATTTTGCTCATCTTTTATCATAATTTATCATGAGGATATTTTGAAAATATTAATAATTCCAGCTGAATCAGTGTAAATATCATGATTGATAAATAAGCATATTTTTGTAATTGCTTGTATTAGGAACGTAGTACGTAGGAACCTTTAAAACCTTCTTAAAACTACACTCTTTTATATGGACTATATTAGCTTTGTTATGGTTTATCAGATTAATTTTTTCACTTAAAAAACACAACTAACGTTTTATGATGATTATTATAATTGTTTTTGTTTTTGTGTGCCTCCTTTACGATATTGAATTCACTATGAAATGTTAAGCCCTATCTAATCATTCTAGAAAATATATTTATCTGGTTGTTAAAAATATAACATTACTAAACACAGTAATATGTCTTGTGAATATTTGACCCTGGAAAAGGATGTTTTCATACATTTACCTAATTGTATCGTCCCCACTCCCCTACCTATCTTTACTCCTGACTGGACCTCCTAACTTTATAATGTATAATTGTTACCCAACATTATAGATAAGGAGAACCAGTAGCATAATAACAGCAAAAATAAATGTTTTCAAATTTCCCAAATAATTGGATTAATTTTTTAAGGTTTTTACTGATTAAATTGTTTCCCCTCACGATAGCGTGCAGCGTGCGAACTATATATTTAAAAGCTTTCTACCTTTAACATGTTTTTTACAAAGTAAAATTTCCCCGATTTTCAATAGCTGAAGCACCAGCTTGACTGTGCTAGGCTGAAGGTCGCTCCGTTACCCTGGAAACCGTCGCCCAAGCACCGAGCTCTGTCCTCTGCCTCCAAAGCCAATCCAAACCTTCACTTAAAGGTTGTGCAGCCCCTGGAGCCGATGTTTACAAATGAGTTCATGTTCAGATCATAGATGACCTCCGGTACAAAGACAATGTCCCAGGGGAAGGAAGCTGCCAGGACCTTGGAGTCCGGGGCAAGGCCTCCTCCCGCACCGTACAGGGTCACGGGCGAGTTACTTTCTACCCGGGCGGCGCGGCGGGCGTGGCCCAAGTTCCGTTCCACCACGAGACTTGTTTGGAGTTTTTATCTAGTCATCTTACTCGATCGTTTTCATGCGTCAAGAAACCGATAAGAGTTTAGCTTTGGGTTAGGTTAAGAGGGGGCTCCAGTCACGAAACATTTGGTGTTTCTATCTGATTCCCCCATAAGGTGAATACTAAAATTCGAAGCCCGTCCCATATTCATAACATTAATCATATTTTGGGATAATGTATAAACGCCAAATGTTACATAACTCTTAAAGAACCATTTAACCTTTTATATACATTAAAATAAAATGTTAAGTACGTTATAAAACACGTCACAGGAAATGGCCTTGCGCTTAACCATTGTAAAAGTGTGCAATGATGTTGGGTTTTCCCCAGGGTAAGGCAAGTTAACTTTTGAAACGAAAAATTCCCATTTATTTATGAAAAAAGTCAAACGCACCAATAAGCGAAGGGGTGAATTGCATTTTATATAAATGGAGTTAAGTTCAGAAGAATTGTATTGTTGATCAAGGAAATTTTGTGCCTTGCTCATAATTCAAAATTAAGAATTTGTTTACGTTTTATCAGAGATGTCGAAATCTGTATTACGTTAATTCTTGTCTGCACGTGTGTCTTATTCTGTTTGCTTCATAAGAAGATGGCTTTTCTGAAAGTAATAAAAATCTTTTATGGTAATTTAGAAATATATAAAAGAACATTTTAGGATAATGAACCATTTAACATTTTCAATTTTAGTTGTACGCCTCATAAGTTTAAATTTCTAACTTATGTGATAGCTTATTCAACATTTTGCCATAAAGTGGCTAGAATTTTGTTCATATATCATTTATCATCATACTATTCCTGAGCAAAGAATTACCCACCAAAGTAGTTGTCTTTTTTAAAATATTTACTATATTTAACTAGGATGGTCTGCCGTTACACTTTATACGCATAAATAAGCGAAGCAACAGTTACAACGTTAAAGCGCGAACAAAGATCTACGGGGAAGAACGCTACATTTAGTAAACAAACTTAAAATAATGTAAACAAAACAGTGACAGTTTTTAACAGCTGTTTATTTAATTTAAATTAAGTCAGTTAAAAACATGTGACATAAACCCAATAAAATATTTCTTCCAATACAATTACATGTGAACTTTAAGACTCAGTGGGGCGTAACCTAGGAGGAATTTTGCAAATCTCTCTAAAGAAAAACCTTCTCCTCGGTATCACCTAGCTATTGGCCAAATTTCATATCAATCGGTAAAGCCATTACACTGTGATGCCCTTACAAATAAGTGACAAAGTGAGGGAAAGAGAGCTTCGCTCAATTACTTTTAATTGGAACAAGTTTAAAATTAAAATACATTTTAGTCGTTTTTAAATATTTTATTTTATTTTAGGTAACCAAGAAGAGTAAAACAATATATATATATATATATATATATATTTATTCCTTTGACAATGATTTCACAGAAGAACTTGGAAAACTTTTAACTTACAAAACACTCCTGTGAATCTTTTTGCATAACATGACCAAATTATTCGTTCAAATTATTTCTCACGCGCTGTTTTGTAGATTTTTTTTATGACCAAGGACAGTAAAAAAGGAGAAGTGAGTTTTTTGCACGCTCGGCCTTGCAATGGACACACGTGGTGACCAGGCGGGAGACACGTGTGGTGCTGTGGCGGGTTGGGTGTGTGGTTAAGATAACGATATGGTAAAGTATGTATGCGAAAAGCGGAGTAATCACTGATATTACATGTAATATGGTACAAATTGCATACTGCACTAAATAATCATGCGTCGAGTTTTCAAGACCACTTGCAATGATACGTTGCTCGAAAGGAATCCGTTTCGATAAATTATAGATAATTTGAAAATGTTGTTTGATTTCATTGCAATTACAAACAAACCTTTTTTTAAACGCTTGAAGACGATGTAAATAATATTAAAGTTACAATATTATATGAAACCAATTTAATTAATGTAAATTATATTTATTTTTAATATAAGTTAAAATATTATTTCAAAATATTAAAATGAAAAATGCAGTTAACAAATTAAAAATTCAACCGAGTGAGGTAGCAGTTATTGAAATTGCAGCTCACATTTGGGAGGGCTCGGGTTTCATCCGGCCATTCTGAGATGAGATTGTACGGTGGTCATATCACTTAAGTAAATGCAAGAACGGTTCTCAAAAATGCCCGTAGTCATGGAATATTTTTTATTATTTTAGTTAATCTATGTCTTTATAATCAAGAGTTTTACTTTTTCCCAACTTAGTTTACATTTTGTCAGTACAAGAACTTGTTAGTTCTTGCTTGGTAAATTTTAAAGCTATTATGACAAAGAGCATTAAGAGTATTGAAGGTTTTTAGAATTATCTAGATAAAAGTCTCATTATTAGAGGAGTAAATATTTTTTTGTTTGGTTTTCCTATACATATAAGAAGCTTTAGGATAGAGTTTATAATCATTTTGAATGTAAATAAATTTGTATTAGTCCCCTGAACTTATAGCGGATAAATAAGTAGTACGCAGAAGTAACATCAATGCTTTTAAGTATAACTTCAGTACAGTGGTATATTTGGGAAACCACATATTTACGGGTATTTGCCTATTTCTTGGAAAGCACGCTGCCTATCCATTTTAATTTATCCCTTGTACCTCCTAAGGCAGTTGACCGCAGAGGAGTTAGCATGATGTGGTTGTCCTTGAATTTCGAGTCGAACATTCTTATTGGCCTATTAATAATGGAGAAGGTTATAACTAAGACATTAGGTGCGGCGATCCAACAGAATCTAGTGGAACCGGTTTGCAAAAATGAGTGCGAACAAAATTCAAAGATTGTTGCAAAATTTTGTAAAAAAATTAAAAATTCGAATATAAAACGTTTTTCAACTACGGTTTTAATAAGGCAACGTATTTTTGTACCGTTATTAAATTAAGTGATTTAATTATTTACAACCACAGATAGTTAACTATATAGTAACAGATAGTTGCTATCTCGATTGATTTCGATGTATTAGTATAGCACTTAAGTTATTAAAGAGTTTAAAAAAGTTTCATAACGGCTCACCTAAACATAAGACACATGATTGTATAGGAATATAAATCACCTGTCTTTCATAAAGTGGTCTTTTGTAAGATACCTTAAAACAATGTTTTGGACTCAATTATAATGTTTAACATAATCTACGACCAGAGCATAAGCACTTTATGTAGTTATCATCTAGCACTTACATTTTCCAGGGTCGTAGTAGTTTTCCGCTTTGTTAAAAACCAGACTAAACTAAACATTGAGAGTGTGTTTTAATTACTAAAACATTTGTCAAACTCGTCAATATTCTTACCTACCTCTGAGCAAACACGAGTCGTACACCCAGCATTCAGGTTAAATATTCTAAGGTTAAATTAACTACAGGTTTAATGATTTAAGACCTCATCTACGTAATGGTAAGTAGACGCCGTAACTATAGTGAAGCAATTTCTGTTTATGAGCCGCTCTGAAACGGTTGCGTTGCAGTTATAATTAGCGTTCACTCAGTCACACCAGTCAGGTGAGGATGGTTGTTAACATAAGCGCCTGTTCTCCTGGCTGCTCATAATAATCCAAGAATTGTTAGTGAATTTCCTTTGGAAAGTGAACTATTAGCATGACCCGCACGGTGAAACTTAAACCCGGGACCACCATAGAAGTTCCTAACGTGACCTCCTGAACACGTTTTGGGGCGTCGTTCAAAATTATATATATATGTGTGTGTGTGTGTGTGTGTATATATATATATATATATGTATAGACATATATATATATATATATATATGTGTGTATGCACTCTAGCGGTCGCATTTTTTGTCCGATTAACTTCAAATTTGGTAGGGACGTTCCTTTCTGTAATCAGTTGGACAAGTTCGTTGGGCAAAACAATCGGAAAACTGTAAACACTTTTTTGGGGGGATTAATCTTACAAATTTCGGGTCTTTGGGTCCAAAAAGGGTCATAAAAGCCCCAGATGTAAAATCAATGCATGTAAAAAGATGGGAATTAGGGAGGCGAAAGTTTTAAGCCCTCTCTCGTCATTCTAGCATAAATATTTACCGAGTTATTAAAGAAAATGTGTTTCGACTAAACACAGTACGTTGTCTTATGGGGGTTTTACACTAGAAAAGCCTGTTATTCCTTTGTTAGAGTACTTTTATCATCCCCAGCAACTCACGCCTATTTTCAAGCCTGCCTGGACCTTCTCCTTACATTATAATGCGCAAAATTGTAGTCCCAGCTTTGTAGGTAAATGAAACCAGGAGTATCAGAACAGCCAAAAAATCAATGTTTTCAGATTTAAATAAAAATTTGAATACTTGTATGTTTTTACACATATTTTGATTTAAAAAAGTTTTTTTGTGGAAATTCACTTCCCTCACGTCAGCGTGCTGCGTGCGAACTTGTTTTTTTTATTCTTAATCTTGCTCGCTGCACATTTATCATCAATATCTACGATATTCTAAGGCGATTTTTGTGAACAGAACTCTTCCGATACTTTTGATCCGATTTTGACGAGTGAGGTATCATATAAATGGCCTTGATCCGTATTTGGGCAAAGTGGTATTCAGTTTTCAACAAGCCCATTTCTAAGGGTGCAGGCCGCCTTCAAAGATCTTTTTTCATTTAAGGATAGAATGGAGATCAATTTTGTATATTTAAATACCCCCGTCGCAGCAAACCTGCATACACAGCGAATTTCCAATGGAGATATAATGTCTTAAAAATACAAAAAGCCATTTACCAAGTTTCATAAAAATATATTCTCAAATAAGCGATATTTACAATTTTAATTATTCTCCATAAGAATAACATTGGGGCTGAGTACGCAGGTTTGCTGCAACAAGGAACAAAAAAAATTTTTATGCTAATATCAATATAACTCAACTAGGTGAAGTCGTATACCAGTTTTTATTCATTTCTGTTCATAATTAAGGGAGACAGAACATTTAATTATTCTCCATAAGAATAACATGGGAGCTGAGTACGCAGGTTTGCTGCTACGGGAGCCTTTGGCAAAAGTTTTTTTGAGCAAATATCAATAGAACACAACGAGATGAAACCGTATACCAAGTTTCGTCAGAATACCTTCATAAATAAGCGAGATATAAACTTGTTCTTTTCCTCCATAAGAATAGCATTAGACAACGTACTGTGATTAGCACTTTCAATATTTCGACAACCAATTGACGTAGAGGGATGATCTAAATACCAAATTGTGTGTTTTTTAAGCTGAATCCAATGCTGAGAACCAAAATTTGACTATTTCAAAAATTACATCTGTAAAAATCAAAAAACCCATTTTTGGGTTCAAAACCGCCCCAAAATACCCCTTCGGATGGAGCGATCGGGCTGGTTTTCGAACTTAAAGTCATAAATGTTGCTTTACACGTTTATACCAATTTTCGTCAAAATCGGATCATTTTGACGAGAGTTATCTTGCTCACGGACATATATATATATATATATATATATATATATATATATATATATATAAAGTTTCGAACGAATGGTGTTTTTGGGGTCTGGGGACCTTAAAACGAAAAGTTATCATGGTCCCGGGCCTAGGTCTTACCATTCCGACTACGGTAATAGCTTCTTCCCTATAGGGTAAATTCGCTAAAAATACTGGTTCTTAAGTATCAAAATATTTTATGACCTCGGAACAAAAACTAGTAAAATTGTAAGATTAACTATTTTAGACACATTTTAGAGTAACGATTTTGCTCGTTTTCGAGCAGCACAAGCCGACTAGTTCCTATATAAACGTGGAATTGTAATTTTAAACGTTAAATTACCTGTGTAATTACAGTATAACTGAGGGACCAAGCTTTGCTTGGAAAAGAGCAGTCAGTGTGCTCAATAGATCTGGAGTTTTTCTCGTAATAGAGTTCAGGATATAAAGTAAAACTACTACCCTAAACCTTGCAACTTAAATCCCTTCTATTGACTTACTGATTTTAGGTCGCATTATTTATAAAGTTTCCTCTACTAACGATAATTGCGGTATGAATTTTCCAAGGGGTAAATTCTGGGGCACTGGGTGTTTTCGAGTATAAATCTTCGTTGAGTGTCTTCTGTGTTTTTGTCTCATAACGTAAGACAAGTCCCCCGGGACTACGCTAAGGTATAGCCTAAGCCCAATGAAAAAGAAATTATAAGTTCACCTCACCAAAAAAGCATGAAATGTAAAAGTAGGATAATTACGTTCTTAAGGTTTTAAAAGTTCAAACATAGCATTTAATGGAAAAATATCTAAATACAAGTTTAAAAAAAACTTGTTTCAGATCAGGCTACAATAACATAGAGGTCCTGGTCATAATGTTGTGTGAATTTGAATAGGAAATCTTTGTGTTTCACAACCTGGTCTTTGTCACTGTAGTCGTACACAACTAAATGAACATGCCACAGTAGGGGTTTTCTATCTACTATCCATTATAACAAACTTCCCTTTCATATTGGTTTCTCCTTGTTTGTCCATGGTACTTAACTAAATACGTATACCCTTTAAAGAAGCCTAGGGGTAGAAATCTTTCCGTCGATGAATGATTAGCACCTTACTCAGAGAGAAAATTATATGATTCCCAAGACAGATTAATTTGCTTTGAGACCCGTTGTGTATTTTCCATTACTATTGAAAATTTCTTTTTCCTTCCTGGAAAAGCTTCCTAATAGGCGCAACATTTTCACCTGGATAATTAACTTTATTCAAGTTTTCCTAATCAAAAATCAGAAATCTAATTATCCTATACTCTAATATGAGTAAGGTTTGCTTGCTTGCTTGCTTGCCTGCTTGCTTGCTTGCGACACGGATCTCAAAAACGGCTCCAACGATTTCCTTCAAATGTTCGAAATAACTAATTTCTGGGATAAAAATAAGTTCTAGACAGGCCTCATCCCTAGGAAAAATCAAATAATGTAAAAAAACTAAAATGAAAAGTTAAAAAAAATAACATTGGGCTTATGGAGTTTCAAATCAAAACAAAAGAATTGTAACAGCTGTTCATAATCAACCAGGGAACTGTCAAAGTAATACTCTTGTTGTTTCTGATTATTAACATTTGGTTTCCTGAGATCAGAGATTAAAATATTTGAGTGAAGATTACATATATAGAGTAGAAAAATAAATCAAAGGGATTTTGAGCTATAAATAACAACTGGAGGGACATTAAAAATGTAGAAAAGAGGCAAATGAGTTATACAAATCTGATTATCAGTAAGAGGAAGTGGTGAAATATTACTCCGAGTTATCTAAACAAACTTAAACAAACTTACTGGCCTTCCCCCGAGCAAAGCTCGGCCCCCAGGTACTAGTGTTTAAGAAGTCAGTTATATATGTTTGTTTTAGAAAACTACTGAAAATACTGAGGTAATAATTTAATAATAAACTAGTTTAAATGTGAGTTGCCACGATAAACTTACTCGTTGATAAGATACTCAGCTGTTTGTGATAAGAGCATCAGTATGTAGGCTGCTCTGCCAAAGTCACGACGCAGTTGTATGTTTCCAAACACAATTGTCCGTATAGTGTTAGAAAAAGTGCCTTTAAACATTCTGTGCTTTTGAACTGTGCTGTTAAATCGAATTTGAAGAATACGGTAAGTTTTTTTAATCCAAATTTGTATTGACATTTTGTAGTAATAAATAGCATATGAATCATTTAATTTAATATTTCAAGTGCATAAACGTTTTACAAAATATAATTGAAAATATTTAGTATAACTTTGTCAATGACGATGTCTGGTTTTGATAAGTAACAGATAGGGATAATATGTGTGAAGGTATTTTTGAAACCGGGCAAGCCGACATGGTTTAAATTTTACTTACAATTTGGTTTCCAGTCCAGATCTTTAGGTTCATGAGTTAACGAAATAAAAATCTTAAAACATTAATTAATTTACATATTTCCCTAAGATATTTTAATTTGTGTATAAAATTAGTTAACCCTGATTTTAAACTTAAAACATGGTGTTTTAACCTCAATGACTACACTATACTTGCGCGTATAAATAACACCAACAAACAATTATACGAATTAAATTTTAATTTTATAGTAATTATTACTCATCCTATTTTAGGGATATTTTAACGTCCCGTGGGATGAAATGGGATTTGTTGGTAGCTCAAAATTAAATGTGGGTTTTTTTGGGATTTTTTAGCAGATTGAGCGATAAAGTGGTAATTTTTGACGAATTCTGTGGGAGATCTTTTACCATGGGTGGAGGAGAGCGTGCTCTTTTTATGTTTTGCATGATATTATGCTAAAACTCAAGACGATGATTTAAAAATCGGCCATCCATAAAATTGGCGTTTATACAAACAACGTAAGAAACCGTTAACCTCAAATGTTTACGACATGTCCCCCAAAATGATTGTCCAGTTCACCACTTTAAGAGACCGCTTAGCACTATTCTTTCGATTAACTTCCAAGTCCCGGAGTCTCCGTGTCCCGTTTTCCTGCAACCACAAGTATGTCGGCCCTGGAAAGATGCGACTGTGTAATTCCCTACATGAGTCAATGGCCTTTATGCAAGGCCGTGAGGATGGAAACACCTCAGCTCCCTAATCTGAGTGCTTTGGAAACTCCGAGGTTGGCGATATAGAGATAATGACTCGGACTTTGACCAGCGGTAAAACACTTATGTTTGTTATGTGTTGTGTATCTCGCCAATGGTGTTTGTTTACGTTTCGATAGGGAACGGTCCAAACCCTAGTCTTGTTACTATCTAAAGACGACCTTTGGTTAGAATGCATCATTAATTAACAACCAAATTAAACCAATTAACCCAAATTAACCCAATTTCAGCTGGGTCCAGTATTGGACCTTCACAACGTTTTCAATATTTATATTGGGACTGCTTTGTCGATGCTCAGATTATGTAGCTTTCTAAGCACTACGCCACCCAGCCAAAAAACTATTATACATTTTTCCAACGGTAAATGAGCCTTAAGATAATGTACAGTAAAGTCTGTGAGCGTAATGTTACGGGTTACATGATATTAATTGGTTTGGTGATTAGAAGATAAACGCAGTATAAAGAAACAACTCATAGAAATGTTATTACAGTATTTTCTAGTGATAACAATAATCAGCTGTATACAAAGACTTTTTCCCATAAATAAATCCCATAGACAATGCCTAAGTTCACAGAATACCTAGACAAGTATGACCATAGCCTACAAGTCAATTTTGTAAATCCTGTTTTAGTATTAAGTAATCAATTTATTTAGATATCAAGGATAATTCCCAACAAGTATATGTACAAAGAAGTAATAACCTTTAGATAATAAGCATTGTATTAATCTATGTACTCACAGAATAATGTTAATCCAAATCATCCACTGGCCTATCTCAGGATACCAAATTTAATAACCATGACAAGGTTAAATGTGACAAATTGGTTCCGGTACGTTTATTTATTTTATACCAGAACAAAAGAATTTTGTATTAGGATTTAAGTAACCCATGTCATTTGTAAATAATATCATAGAAAGATTTTAATTCATTATGTACGACTATATTTTCACAACGGAAACAACCTTTCTAACACTGCACTTTTCTGAGAAGATTAGCACTATTTCGAACTATATAACCGTAATGATTGGAATTTAAGATTAAGTAGGACACTTCTCCCATCCATTTTAACTATAAGATTCACACACAAATGTAATTAAAAACGAAATAAATGTAAATATGTAAACATACAACACCATTCCCTGATCCACGGAAGCCATTTTGTTGAACGAGTGCCGTCCGTTACTTACCACCCAGCCGGTCCATTCAGTGCCGACACCTAGTGGATAAACTCTGAACTACTACCGTATAATTGTCCACACAGCACATCGTATCCTACCGCTATTTTTAAGACATTATTTTACATTTTTTAAATTCAAGTGTACATTATAATGAAAAGTAAATATTTTAACAATTGAACTAAAATTAATTGTAAACTTAGGGTATAGGAGAAATAACCTAAATATGTGCAGAAATTAAATATTTAACCAAACATTGCAAATATTGTGAAACTTGTATGATTTCCCTAAACAGCTGTTTTTTGACATGGTCATTGTAGAAATGCAATTATGAGTATTTTAAGTTGAATTTAATATATTTTAGTAACTATTTCGATTCTTAATCATATTTTCTAGTTTTGAAGACCTAAATTCATGTTTTTCCAAATTCAATTATGTAGAGAATGATTTTATAAATTCAGTGAAGTGTACAACCAATTAAAAGTGTAATTTTCAGCTGTTAGCCAATAGAGAAATTAGACAGATCCTGGATTATTGGCAAGCGACGCTATTGGATAATAGACCTTCTTCTACAATTTGAACAAGAAGTGAGAGGAGTTTGCCTTTGGGAAGTCTTAGTGCAAGGAGCATGTTGCTCTAATCCAGAAATTTAGAAGAAGAGAATTTGTCCAGTTTTTATTATTTAGTGCGGTTTAACAAATTTAATAAAGTTTCCCCCAGCTGTATTAGCCCACCTGAATCCTTTTTTATCTTTTATCGTTTATCATAGGCCATTAACAGGACTTTGGTGAGATCACTCCATTTTTCAGAACTAACCTTTTTCAGCTCCATTTGGAAGAACTTTATTGATTTTAATAGGAACTTTTGGACTCATCTAAACTACTAATTAATTATTTTGTCAACTATTTTAACTACAAGAAAGGAAAAGTGTAATACAATCTCAGCAAGTTTTTCGAAAAGCCTTTGAACATTATTCTTTTTCAAAATTTAATATCGCTACATAATATTTTGCATTGAATATTCTAATTTGATCTTTATGATAACTTTTGTTAACAAGCCAGAAGCATTTGAACCCATGAATATGTAATACCCTGAGTTATAGAGACATTTTGAACATTTTTCTGTGAATACTATTGATATGTTTTTTTTTTGTAACTGATGTATAGTTTTTCATAAGTGAGTAAATTGATTTTTCTTTGTTCATTGTAACTAACAGCTGTGTCTTATTTCTCTCATAGAACTATTTATTTATTTTGAATAAAAGATAAAATAATGTAAAAAATTTATAATAAAATGGCGCAACAACGTGGTGGCTTTATGAAACAAAAGTTATCATACAAAAAACAAACTCAAAACTCATAATTGCATCTTAGTTAAGATATTTAATTAGAATAAGAATATTAGATTACTTGTACCTAAGATAAGAATATCCCCAGTAGGAAACCCCAGTAGGAAACCCCAGTAGGAATTCCCCCCATTTTTTTTACCCCCATTATTTATCTAGGACCTATCCCTATTTTTTGTGTATTCCCCAAGAAAATGACATCTCCTTATAACCTTAGAAAAAACCCCCGTAAAAGTGCCAAGTTAGCGGAAGGCGGCGAAGACGAAGACCTTACATATCCTATAGAAGAACTACAACACTTACAGTTATTAGAAGACTACACAACTCCCAACATGAACACAAACACTATAGACACCACAAACACTCAAACAGAAGAGAATAGACACGACATAGCTGTAGGAGGAGAACCATTAATACCTAGCCTAGACAAATACAAAACCACAGAAAATCTAGACCCTTCCAACATAAACCCTATAGAAACCGAACAAACAGAGCTCAAGCACTTAATCTTACAAATGACTACCCAACTGACAAACCTAATAAACACTCAAATTGGTACAGTCAATTCTAAAATCGAAACTCAAATTGGTACAGTCAATTCTAAAATCGAAAATTCCAATACCGAGTTGAAATCCCAAATCAACTCCGTCCAAACTGACCTAACTCAACAAAATATAAACCTAGAAAGAAGCCTAACTCAAAAAATGACTGACAATCTAAACATGCTTGAAGATAGGATAAATGAAAAAATCTCTAAATTGGAACTTAAAACTCACACACAAAACCTACAAATGAAAAACGAAATCTTAAAACAAGTTAATATTAATTTTGAAGATAAAAACATCAAACAGGAAACTCGTATTCAAGCACTTGAAGATCAGCTACCTAATCAAATTCAAAAACAAATCGAACGGCAAACCAACCAAACCCAACCTAACAGTCAACCACCAAGGACCATGTCAGAACTCTACATCCAAAACATCAAAAGAACCATGAAAATATTGCTTCCTAACCACCAACAAAACTGGACCAAATTTCAACCAGAAACCAAACCTAACCACACAGCTCATCTAGAAAACTTCACCCTAGCTAGGCCACACAGTCAGACAAAGCTACAGAAGACTACCCTAAAGCGAAAAAACGAGCAGGAGCCCACTACCTTTAAAATAGGAGAGCAAATGTCAGACAGGAATGACAGACTGTCGAAGTTGTCGAACAAAGTCAATGAGAACCAGTTCAAACTAAACATAAGACCACACCTGATCCAGAAGGAAATCAACAAGATCACTCACTACACCGATACATTAAACCCAGTACAAAAGGGGCAATTAAAACAGTTAATAAATAAATTCGCAACCCATTTTCTTAAATCAACTAGAATTGTATGAAGGACCCTTCCACACCCAACTGCTACGCAAATATAATGACCCTGTAAATATTAGATAAGCGACCTGATCTTTTATTAATTTCATGTTATATTTAGTTAAACAATTTAGTTAGGTTACGTTTTAAATGTTCATCCCTTATTCCCATATATTCCATTTTAATGTTTTGTTACCATTGTATTTAATGTTAAGGTAAGTCATGTACAGTATATGTATTGAAATGTTAACTGTAATTTTGTTTGGACTCATTTTGAACTGAACCATTCGCCAAACAAAAAGGGGCTTTATTACAGTATTTTCTAGTGATAACAATAATCAGCTGTATACAAAGACTTTTTCCCATAAATAAATCCCATAGACAATGCCTAAGTTCACAGAATACCTAGACAAGTATGACCATAGCCTACAAGTCAATTTTGTAAATCCTGTTTTAGTATTAAGTAATCAATTTATTTAGATATCAAGGATAATTCCCAACAAGTATATGTACAAAGAAGTAATAACCTTTAGATAATAAGCATTGTATTAATCTATGTACTCACAGAATAATGTTAATCCAAATCATCCACTGGCCTATCTCAGGATACCAAATTTAATAACCATGACAAGGTTAAATGTGACAAATTGGTTCCGGTACGTTTATTTATTTTATACCAGAACAAAAGAATTTTGTATTAGGATTTAAGTAACCCATGTCATTTGTAAATAATATCATAGAAAGATTTTAATTCATTATGTACGACTATATTTTCACAACGGAAACAACCTTTCTAACACTGCACTTTTCTGAGAAGATTAGCACTATTTCGAACTATATAACCGTAATGATTGGAATTTAAGATTAAGTAGGACACTTCTCCCATCCATTTTAACTATAAGATTCACACACAAATGTAATTAAAAACGAAATAAATGTAAATATGTAAACATACAACACCATTCCCTGATCCACGGAAGCCATTTTGTTGAACGAGTGCCGTCCGTTACTTACCACCCAGCCGGTCCATTCAGTGCCGACACCTAGTGGATAAACTCTGAACTACTACCGTATAATTGTCCACACAGCACATCGTATCCTACCGCTATTTTTAAGACATTATTTTACATTTTTTAAATTCAAGTGTACATTATAATGAAAAGTAAATATTTTAACAATTGAACTAAAATTAATTGTAAACTTAGGGTATAGGAGAAATAACCTAAATATGTGCAGAAATTAAATATTTAACCAAACATTGCAAATATTGTGAAACTTGTATGATTTCCCTAAACAGCTGTTTTTTGACATGAGTAGTGGTGAAATGATGGTTTAACATCACTTCCGGCGCTTTTTTCCCATGTTATTCTTATGGGGATCAGTTTTTGCACCGACGCCCGATCCTACCCTACACAAATTTTCTTTTTGGCCCCTGCCTTATTTTCCCCCATTTAAAATTTGCATTAATTTTAATACATCCTTTGCAGAAATCCACGAGTTCAAAAATAACTCCACACTAAATAAACAACACATGTAAACAACTTAGAAGTTATTGTGTAGTAGTGGGTAAACCACAAAGAGGCATCACTTCCGGCGCTTTTTCCCCATGTTATTCTTATGGGGAGCCGTTTTTGCACCGACGCCAGCTCCCGCCTATAGAGCTCCCGCCCGCTGGCCTATATTAAATATATAGGCCTAAATATATATACCCTTGCCTATATTAAATATATTGTCCCTCCTCTTTTTAAAAATTAATTTTCAAATTCTAAAAAACAATCTTTAGTGTTTATGGTCCGATTTGTTTAAAACTTGGATATGTTATTGTCGTAGGCAAGTGTTTTAATAAATTACACTTACATTTCCCAAATTCACTATTACGGTCAAATTAAAAATTATTTTTGAAAAATACTGCCAATTGCCAACTTCTTTATTTACTGTCCGATTTGTCTGCAATTTGGATATGTTATTGTTCTAGGCAAGTGGTTTAATAAATTCCACTTACATATCCCAAATTCACCATTACGGCCAAATAAAAAAATATTTTTGAAAAATACTGCCAATTGCCAACATCTTTATTTACTGTCCGATTTATTTAAAACTTGGATATGTTATTGTCGTAGGCAAGTGTTTTAATAAATTTCCCTACATTTCCCAAATTCACTATAACGGTCAAATTAAAAATTATTTTTTGAAAAATACTGCCAATTGCCACCTTCTTTATTAACTGTCTGATTTGTCTTCAATTTGGATATGTTATTGTCCCAGGCAAGTTGTTTAATAAATTCCACTTACATATCCCAAATTCACTATAACGGTCAAATTAAAAATTATTTTTGAAAAATACTGCCAATTGCCAACTTCTTTATTAAATGTCCGATTTGTCTGCAATTTGGATGTGTTATTGTCCTAGGCAAGTGTTTTAATAAATTCCACTTACATATCCCAAATTCACTATTACGGTCAAATTAAAAAATATTTTTGAAAAATACTGCCAATTGCCAACTTCTTTATTTACTGTCCCATTTGTTTAAAACTTGGATATGTTATTGTCGTAGGCAAGTGTTTTAATCAATTTCACTTACATATCCCAAATTCACTATTACGGTCAAATTAAAAAATATTTTTGAAAAATACTGCCAATTGCCAACTTCTTTATTTACTGTCTGATTTATTTAAAATTTGGATATGCTATTGACCTAGGCAAGTGTTTTAATAAATTCCACTTACATATCCCAAATTCACTATTACGGTCAAATTAAAAAATATTTTTGAAAAATACTGCCAACTGCCAACTTCTTTATTTACTGTCCCATTTGTTTAAAACTTGGATATGTTATTGTCGTAGGCAATTGTTTTAATAAATTACACCTACATTTCCCAAATTCACTATTACAGTCAAATTAAAAAATATTTTTGAAAAATACTGCCAATTGCCAACTTCTTTATTTACTGTCCGATTTGTTTAAAATTTGGATATGTTATTGTTGTAGGCTAGTGTATATACACCATCCACATTTTACAAATATTGCGGTTAAATTTTTAAAAATTTGGATAAATACTGCCAATTGGCAACTTCTTTATGGTCTGATTTGTTTAAAATTTATATCATTATTCTAGGCTAGTGTATATGTACCATCCACATTTGACAAATTAACTATAATGGTCAAATTTAAAAAATATACTAACAATTTCAAACTTCTTTATTTATGAATATGTTATAGCTCTTATATAGGTAACAAGACCACACTACCACACGTTCCACTACCCATTTGTCTTTTTTTGTTTGTTTATTTTGCTGTAATCCCAAAACTGACTGTTTATTGTCCGATTTGCCTACACTTTGGATATTGTCCTAAGCATTTATTGTCTGATTTATTTTTGGATATGTTATAGCCCCCAACTATATCTAAAATTACAATATTATTTCCACCTATAATACTGTTGTTTGTTTTGCCGCAACCTAAAAACTAACATTGGTATTTGTGTTTTTACAAAACTATATTTTGTAAATTACTACCAATAACTCCTTTATTTACTTTTCGACTTGTTATATCCCCCTATATCTAAATTTACCGTATATTTTGTCCCTTTAGTGCTGTTTTGTCGTAACCAAACTTTGGATGCAATATATTACTGGCCATTGCATAAGTAAATACCCCATTTCCAAATTCACTATTACGGTTGGATTAAAAAAAATAAATACAAGCTTATTATATACATCCAGCTGATAAGTAATATATATCCACATTTATGGTCAGAACAAATTTTGGATATGTTTTAAGCCAATGCGATAACAAAAAATAAATTTTTAAAACCCAAAACAACTAATCTTTCTTTGTGCTTGTTTGGAGTAGTCTTTATTTTATCCAACTTAATTTTGTAGTTAAAATCAAACTTCCCACATTCTAGCTCCCTTTCCAGCCAGGGAGACATAAAGGTTACGAATATTTTCAAACAATATATCTTTTTCTACCCCTATGTTGGACTTGTTTAATAGCGCACCATATTCCAAATCCTCCAGTCTACTACATTCTTTAAATTTAACATTGCCTTTAATATCTTGCATCTCTATGTCTTCTTGTCCATTGTTACGGAAACTTTCTATTTTTGGAATTGCCATAAAATGTTGCGGTTCCGTTAAAGCTTGCAAGTGGCTCGTTGGTAGGTAGATAAATAATGTCCAAATCGCACGGCAACACGCCTTCCCTATTCTTATTTATCTCTATAAATACAGTTTTACAGACACCTTTAACATAGTATACACCCCTCCATCCTTTTCTGCCAACACTCCCACAAACTTGTTTACTACAAACGCATACACATAATGCTCGCAGGAAGTAATCTTTTAATTTATCCTCTCTTTCCCTTATTTCTTTAGCCAACTGTACATTCCTCTGCAACAGTATTTTCCACATATTCCAATGTCTTCTAATTCCAGTTTCCTCTCTAAGAAAGGCTTGGAAAGTGGCTCTATTTCTTTAATAGTGTATGGGTACAGTTTATTGGTCCGGCTTCTTAAAACGTAGGGAGTAAGGTTAGGACTTTCCACTAAGAGGTATAGCGGAGAAAGGTGTATTTGATGTGCCCCCAGATTTGATGTAACACTTATGCTTTACACATACGGCATCCTCCTCTATTACCTCTACATAGTTGGTAAACAGTTAAAGCTAAATGCAGATAGAGCATACTTTATTAACTTTTCCCTTTGTGTACTATCTTTTGGCAGTTGTACTCCAGTTATCTTCCCCCAACATGCATCGTTAAACACTAAACAACAACTGTTTTGTAATTGGCAACTTTCACCCACATGCAGAGGTACAGCATAGAATGGAGCATTTTGAAAGTACCGTTTGTTGTCTTCTATTAGACAAACCCTTTACCAAAACCTCCACAATAGATTGTTGCCTCTAACCTTGTTATTCCATTCTCTCTAGCTAGACGAGAACGTTTCTTTTAGGTTTACAAAGTTTATTATATGGTTTCCTATACTTTTAATTACTCCAGGACTTGTAATCTGGCATATAAATTGATTATATATTTTTACCCTGCTATTTACATTAAACCATGTTAAACAGTCTTTACTAACATTATCTACAATAACATTATGGGGGTCCATTCGCCCCCCTGGTAGCAAAAGTTTTCTGTAAGATATTGGCACATTTCCAGCCAAATCTGGTGTTATATCGAAATCCATAAGATAGTACATTTCTTTTTCCAGATCTTGCAGTATCTTTGGAAGATCTTCCAACAAATCCTTAATTTTAACATTTGCAAGCTCTATTTTATAGGGAATTGCTATAGGATCATCATACTTTTGTTTAATTTGGTCAATATCTTTCTTTATTATTTGTAACACACCCTCGCTTTGGGGGAATGGCGGTTTGGCCACAACACCATGTCGAGCTAAAGAGAACTTTTTAAATATTCCTCGTAAGTAGCTATTAAACGAGCCACATATTTCCTTCTTAACTTTTAAATTTATTCCGAACATCCCCATCACAATCCGCAACATTGGTTATCTAACATTATGTTATCATAAATCGCATCCGTTATAGATGTTATTTAATTTTGGTTCGCCCTCGCAATAGTTTATATTACCTATGTCTGTAAGAAGGTTATTATTACGTAGATTTTCTAATAAAAACCACATACCAAATCTTTCGTTAGTAGGTTTAATACAATTCCCCAATAAATGGCTAACAGAGTACATTTCTTTTATACAAAAAGTAGCGGAAACATGTAAACAGGACAGATATATAGGCATATATGTGTTGTAAATATATATTGTATATAAACATAGGCGAGCGGCAAGTGTAACATGTAAGTGGACACCCACATGCAAATATGGAATACCCACAAATTCGACTAAATAAGTTTATAGTCTCAATATAATTAACATATTAACATTAGTACCCAAATTGTCGAAATTCTATAATTCTATTCTTAGTCCTTGTATTAGGTTTTGTACTATTAAACCCAACACCCCATGCAGTAGAGTAATATATGTATTTAATATGCACATTCTACAAGACCTGTACATCTGTTGTATAAGCAGCAGAATAGACATCTCATTGTGTTGTTGTAAAGTAAAACATAAATTGTGCTGGATACAACCGGCCAGATATTAGACAGGAAATGTGTTGGAAGTGTATTGCCAAAGACAAACACCACATAGTGCAGCATGTAATCAATCCATTACTATTTAGACAGCATTGGTACAACATCCGATATATTAGCCAAACCCACAATCAAACTTGGAAAACAAACAGTAAAAGATAAATATTATAGTAACAGAAATAGTAAGAGTATAAGGACATAGTAATATTTAAAGTTTATAAAACAACACAAATGCAGAGACACAATAACACACTCCAACACATTTGGACACAGGCACAGATACTGGTTTACATCCATTTAACACAACTTTACACGTTCTGTCAACCGACACAAAAATTGTTTGTAAATTGTGTAAGAAATATATGTAATATAAACAAATTTAACACAATCATAACATTGTCCACAACCACCATCCATTGGAAGTTAAAGGGGGGTGTATCGATACACCCCCCCTTTAACTTCCAATGGATGGTGGTTGTGGACAATGTTATGATTGTGTTAAATTTGTTTATATTACATATATTTCTTACACAATTTACAAACAATTTTTGTGTCGGTTGACAGAACGTGTAAAGTTGTGTTAAATGGATGTAAACCAGTATCTGTGCCTGTGTCCAAATGTGTTGGAGTGTGTTATTGTGTCTCTGCATTTGTGTTGTTTTATAAACTTTAAATATTACTATGTCCTTATACTCTTACTATTTCTGTTACTATAATATTTATCTTTTACTGTTTGTTTTCCAAGTTTGATTGTGGGTTTGGCTAATATATCGGATGTTGTACCAATGCTGTCTAAATAGTAATGGATTGATTACATGCTGCACTATGTGGTGTTTGTCTTTGGCAATACACTTCCAACACATTTCCTGTCTAATATCTGGCCGGTTGTATCCAGCACAATTTATGTTTTACTTTACAACAACACAATGAGATGTCTATTCTGCTGCTTATACAACAGATGTACAGGTCTTGTAGAATGTGCATATTAAATACATATATTACTCTACTGCATGGGGTGTTGGGTTTAATAGTACAAAACCTAATACAAGGACTAAGAATAGAATTATAGAATTTCGACAATTTGGGTACTAATGTTAATATGTTAATTATATTGAGACTATAAACTTATTTAGTCGAATTTGTGGGTATTCCATATTTGCATGTGGGTGTCCACTTACATGTTACACTTGCCGCTCGCCTATGTTTATATACAATATATATTTACAACACATATATGCCTATATATCTGTCCTGTTTACATGTTTCCGCTACTTTTTGTATAAAAGAAATGTACTCTGTTAGCCATTTATTGGGGAATTGTATTAAACCTACTAACGAAAGATTTGGTATGTGGTTTTTATTAGAAAATCTACGTAATAATAACCTTCTTACAGACATAGGTAATATAAACTATTGCGAGGGCGAACCAAAATTAAATAACATCTATAACGGATGCGATTTATGATAACATAATGTTAGATAACCAATGTTGCGGATTGTGATGGGGATGTTCGGAATAAATTTAAAAGTTAAGAAGGAAATATGTGGCTCGTTTAATAGCTACTTACGAGGAATATTTAAAAAGTTCTCTTTAGCTCGACATGGTGTTGTGGCCAAACCGCCATTCCCCCAAAGCGAGGGTGTGTTACAAATAATAAAGAAAGATATTGACCAAATTAAACAAAAGTATGATGATCCTATAGCAATTCCCTATAAAATAGAGCTTGCAAATGTTAAAATTAAGGATTTGTTGGAAGATCTTCCAAAGATACTGCAAGATCTGGAAAAAGAAATGTACTATCTTATGGATTTCGATATAACACCAGATTTGGCTGGAAATGTGCCAATATCTTACAGAAAACTTTTGCTACCAGGGGGGCGAATGGACCCCCATAATGTTATTGTAGATAATGTTAGTAAAGACTGTTTAACATGGTTTAATGTAAATAGCAGGGTAAAAATATATAATAAATTTATATGCCAGATTACAAGTCCTGGAGTAATTAAAAGTATAGGAAACCATATAATAAACTTTGTAAACCTAAAAGAAACGTTCTCGTCTAGCTAGAGAGAATGGAATAACAAGGTTAGAGGCAACAATCTATTGTGGAGGTTTTGGTAAAGGGTTTGTCTAATAGAAGACAACAAACGGTACTTTCAAAATGCTCCATTCTATGCTGTACCTCTGCATGTGGGTGAAAGTTGCCAATTACAAAACAGTTGTTGTTTAGTGTTTAACGATGCATGTTGGGGGAAGATAACTGGAGTACAACTGCCAAAAGATAGTACACAAAGGGAAAAGTTAATAAAGTATGCTCTATCTGCATTTAGCTTTAACTGTTTACCAACTATGTAGAGGTAATAGAGGAGGATGCCGTATGTGTAAAGCATAAGTGTTACATCAAATCTGGGGGCACATCAAATACACCTTTCTCCGCTATACCTCTTAGTGGAAAGTCCTAACCTTACTCCCTACGTTTTAAGAAGCCGGACCAATAAACTGTACCCATACACTATTAAAGAAATAGAGCCACTTTCCAAGCCTTTCTTAGAGAGGAAACTGGAATTAGAAGACATTGGAATATGTGGAAAATACTGTTGCAGAGGAATGTACAGTTGGCTAAAGAAATAAGGGAAAGAGAGGATAAATTAAAAGATTACTTCCTGCGAGCATTATGTGTATGCGTTTGTAGTAAACAAGTTTGTGGGAGTGTTGGCAGAAAAGGATGGAGGGGGGTATACTATGTTAAAGGTGTCTGTAAAACTGTATTTATAGAGATAAATAAGAATAGGGAAGGCGTGTTGCCGTGCGATTTGGACATTATTTATCTACCTACCAACGAGCCACTTGCAAGCTTTAACGGAACCGCAACATTTTATGGCAATTCCAAAAATAGAAAGTTTCCGTAACAATGGACAAGAAGACATAGAGATGCAAGATATTAAAGGCAATGTTAAATTTAAAGAATGTAGTAGACTGGAGGATTTGGAATATGGTGCGCTATTAAACAAGTCCAACATAGGGGTAGAAAAAGATATATTGTTTGAAAATATTCGTAACCTTTATGTCTCCCTGGCTGGAAAGGGAGCTAGAATGTGGGAAGTTTGATTTTAACTACAAAATTAAGTTGGATAAAATAAAGACTACTCCAAACAAGCACAAAGAAAGATTAGTTGTTTTGGGTTTTAAAAATTTATTTTTTGTTATCGCATTGGCTTAAAACATATCCAAAATTTGTTCTGACCATAAATGTGGATATATATTACTTATCAGCTGGATGTATATAATAAGCTTGTATTTATTTTTTTTAATCCAACCGTAATAGTGAATTTGGAAATGGGGTATTTACTTATGCAATGGCCAGTAATATATTGCATCCAAAGTTTGGTTACGACAAAACAGCACTAAAGGGACAAAATATACGGTAAATTTAGATATAGGGGGATATAACAAGTCGAAAAGTAAATAAAGGAGTTATTGGTAGTAATTTACAAAATATAGTTTTGTAAAAACACAAATACCAATGTTAGTTTTTAGGTTGCGGCAAAACAAACAACAGTATTATAGGTGGAAATAATATTGTAATTTTAGATATAGTTGGGGGCTATAACATATCCAAAAATAAATCAGACAATAAATGCTTAGGACAATATCCAAAGTGTAGGCAAATCGGACAATAAACAGTCAGTTTTGGGATTACAGCAAAATAAACAAACAAAAAAAGACAAATGGGTAGTGGAACGTGTGGTAGTGTGGTCTTGTTACCTATATAAGAGCTATAACATATTCATAAATAAAGAAGTTTGAAATTGTTAGTATATTTTTTAAATTTGACCATTATAGTTAATTTGTCAAATGTGGATGGTACATATACACTAGCCTAGAATAATGATATAAATTTTAAACAAATCAGACCATAAAGAAGTTGCCAATTGGCAGTATTTATCCAAATTTTTAAAAATTTAACCGCAATATTTGTAAAATGTGGATGGTGTATATACACTAGCCTACAACAATAACATATCCAAATTTTAAACAAATCGGACAGTAAATAAAGAAGTTGGCAATTGGCAGTATTTTTCAAAAATATTTTTTAATTTGACTGTAATAGTGAATTTGGGAAATGTAGGTGTAATTTATTAAAACAATTGCCTACGACAATAACATATCCAAGTTTTAAACAAATGGGACAGTAAATAAAGAAGTTGGCAGTTGGCAGTATTTTTCAAAAATATTTTTTAATTTGACCGTAATAGTGAATTTGGGATATGTAAGTGGAATTTATTAAAACACTTGCCTAGGTCAATAGCATATCCAAATTTTAAATAAATCAGACAGTAAATAAAGAAGTTGGCAATTGGCAGTATTTTTCAAAAATATTTTTTAATTTGACCGTAATAGTGAATTTGGGATATGTAAGTGAAATTGATTAAAACACTTGCCTACGACAATAACATATCCAAGTTTTAAACAAATGGGACAGTAAATAAAGAAGTTGGCAATTGGCAGTATTTTTCAAAAATATTTTTTAATTTGACCGTAATAGTGAATTTGGGATATGTAAGTGGAATTTATTAAAACACTTGCCTAGGACAATAACACATCCAAATTGCAGACAAATCGGACATTTAATAAAGAAGTTGGCAATTGGCAGTATTTTTCAAAAATAATTTTTAATTTGACCGTTATAGTGAATTTGGGATATGTAAGTGGAATTTATTAAACAACTTGCCTGGGACAATAACATATCCAAATTGAAGACAAATCAGACAGTTAATAAAGAAGGTGGCAATTGGCAGTATTTTTCAAAAAATAATTTTTAATTTGACCGTTATAGTGAATTTGGGAAATGTAAGTGAAATTTATTAAAACACTTGCCTACGACAATAACATATCCAAGTTTTAAATAAATCGGACAGTAAATAAAGATGTTGGCAATTGGCAGTATTTTTCAAAAATATTTTTTTATTTGGCCGTAATGGTGAATTTGGGATATGTAAGTGGAATTTATTAAACCACTTGCCTAGAACAATAACATATCCAAATTGCAGACAAATCGGACAGTAAATAAAGAAGTTGGCAATTGGCAGTATTTTTCAAAAATAATTTTTAATTTGACCGTAATAGTGAATTTGGGAAATGTAAGTGTAATTTATTAAAACACTTGCCTACGACAATAACATATCCAAGTTTTAAACAAATCGGACCATAAACACTAAAGATTGTTTTTTAGAATTTGAAAATTAATTTTTAAAAAGAGGAGGGACAATATATTTAATATAGGCAAGGGTATATATATTTAGGCCTATATATTTAATATAGGCCAGCGGGCGGGAGCTCTATAGGCGGGAGCTGGCGTCGGTGCAAAAACGGCTCCCCATAAGAATAACATGGGGAAAAAGCGCCGGAAGTGATGCCTCTTTGTGGTTTACCCACTACTACACAATAACTTCTAAGTTGTTTACATGTGTTGTTTATTTAGTGTGGAGTTATTTTTGAACTCGTGGATTTCTGCAAAGGATGTATTAAAATTAATGCAAATTTTAAATGGGGGAAAATAAGGCAGGGGCCAAAAAGAAAATTTGTGTAGGGTAGGATCGGGCGTCGGTGCAAAAACTGATCCCCATAAGAATAACATGGGAAAAAAGCGCCGGAAGTGATGTTAAACCATCATTTCACCACTACTGACATGGTCATTGTAGAAATGCAATTATGAGTATTTTAAGTTGAATTTAATATATTTTAGTAACTATTTCGATTCTTAATCATATTTTCTAGTTTTGAAGACCTAAATTCATGTTTTTCCAAATTCAATTATGTAGAGAATGATTTTATAAATTCAGTGAAGTGTACAACCAATTAAAAGTGTAATTTTCAGCTGTTAGCCAATAGAGAAATTAGACAGATCCTGGATTATTGGCAAGCGACGCTATTGGATAATAGACCTTCTTCTACAATTTGAACAAGAAGTGAGAGGAGTTTGCCTTTGGGAAGTCTTAGTGCAAGGAGCATGTTGCTCTAATCCAGAAATTTAGAAGAAGAGAATTTGTCCAGTTTTTATTATTTAGTGCGGTTTAACAAATTTAATAAAGTTTCCCCCAGCTGTATTAGCCCACCTGAATCCTTTTTTATCTTTTATCGTTTATCATAGGCCATTAACAGGACTTTGGTGAGATCACTCCATTTTTCAGAACTAACCTTTTTCAGCTCCATTTGGAAGAACTTTATTGATTTTAATAGGAACTTTTGGACTCATCTAAACTACTAATTAATTATTTTGTCAACTATTTTAACTACAAGAAAGGAAAAGTGTAATACAATCTCAGCAAGTTTTTCGAAAAGCCTTTGAACATTATTCTTTTTCAAAATTTAATATCGCTACATAATATTTTGCATTGAATATTCTAATTTGATCTTTATGATAACTTTTGTTAACAAGCCAGAAGCATTTGAACCCATGAATATGTAATACCCTGAGTTATAGAGACATTTTGAACATTTTTCTGTGAATACTATTGATATGTTTTTTTTTTGTAACTGATGTATAGTTTTTCATAAGTGAGTAAATTGATTTTTCTTTGTTCATTGTAACTAACAGCTGTGTCTTATTTCTCTCATAGAACTATTTATTTATTTTGAATAAAAGATAAAATAATGTAAAAAATTTATAATAATGTGTTTACATTTGTTTATGTTGCCTGGTTGATGAAAGAGATATAAAGTTATGAGTGGGCTCCAGTCACGAAACATTTTGGGTTTATATCTGCTTCCTTCAAAAGAACAATGTTAACTTTTAAATCCTGTCCCTCCTCTCGGATTATAAGACATTGTATATTTATGTCTCATTAAAAATACCTCTCAAGCCAAATTTCGAAAACGCAAATAATAATCGTTCCAAAAAATCGGAACATGAGATATCGAAATTTTGCTCACTGAAATCGTTAGGTTTTTTTCTCTTTAAAACAAACCATAAATCTTCGATTTCGGATAATTCTTTGAGGGACTTTGAAAGTTAACATTGGTCTTATGGGAGAAGCATGTGGACGCGAGGACTGGAGCCCCCTCTTAAATATTTTTTGATACAACCCTCCCCCTCCCCCCCCTCTGTAAGTTGGAAAATCTGGTCAAAATTGGGGCATAAATTTCGCCCCCCGAATATTTTTTTTAGCAACTTCCCAGTTGTTAATGTGTCACTGTCGTCGCGTATGTGTAGTTTATGGTTTAGTGCGCAGTGGCAGATGAAGTGATCGGATAACCAAACACCGTCAGGAACGTAATACGTGAGACGTGAGACGTGAGACGTGAGACGTGACTCAGCATAACTAGGACGAGACGTGGAGACAGGAGCCGTGGAGTATCACATGATATCGCACTGTGGCATATCGTTATTGTTTCCAAACACAGGGACTTGTGTGCAGGATGTAGTAAGCTAACGCCTACAACACTATAACATTTACACTTATACTGCACTGGGGAACAACACGGTGAATGTCCATAAAATTATATGGATATGTGTAGGAATATTTCTTGAATAGCCATCTACCCTATATGTTTATCCGTAACGTTGTGTAGAATAGGTGATTGATAAGTTGCACCTGTCTTTATAAATTTAAATTAAAGAATTTTTTATTGTTTGAGATGAATTAATTCTTGTCCAGTTTTACAAATTAATTAAAATCTTTAAAGTCTAAATTTATTTATATATTTGTTTACGAAAATCTCTAGTTGCTACTGATGGTACAGTTTTTCAGTAAAAAGCTAAAGTCTCCAAGGAACCAATTAACGTAGAGCAATGATAAAAATACCAAATTGTTTGTTTTTTAATGCTGAAGTGAATGGTAAAAATTAAAATTTGATTTAAATAAAAAATGTATGTGGAAACCCCAAAAACCCATTTTTGGGGTACAAAACCCCACAAAAACCCCCTTTTGGATGGTGCGATTCGTCTGGTTTTCGAACTCGTTCAAGTAAATGGTGCTTTACACATTTGTACCAAATTTCATTAAGATCGGACCTTTTTTATGAGAGTTATCGTGCTTACGGACACACACATATATATATATTTATATACATATATAAAAATTTGAACGAATGGTATTTTTGGCATCTGGGGACCTCAAAATGAAAAGTTATCATGGTCTCGGGCTTAAGTCTTACCATGAGACCTACGGTAATAGCTTCTTCCCTATAGGAGAAATTCGTAAAAACCCGAAAACCTATTCACATATTGAGTGTGTTTACTCTAAACGGAAAAACCAATTTACATCGACCTACATTCGACTCCTATTAACAAACCGATAGTGTTATCACGATGTGGTTAGCTACAGTAACACCCCAGTACATTCAAGATAAGTGTGTATCTTAAACGACGCCGCTGGCCCCGAAAAATAAATAAACAACTTGACGATGTTTGCGGATTCATTAGCTTCCCAATGACGCTCCATTCTAACTCCCCCCTTCCTCTTCCACTCTCACCCCTCCTTCTGTTATCAAAGGTTATCGTGATGTCATAGCGCCCATAACCTTGGCTGTTAGTGACTGGGCAGACTTGTTAATTGTTGGGTGTAAACATTTTAAACCCTCCATGAAATCGCGTCAGCTGTTTAACTAGCTTTTGGTTGAGCTCAGATATTTTTAGGGTTGAGTATAAACTTAAGAAGAAAAGTTAATTTTGTAAAATGCATGAAAATAATTCAAAGTTTTTTTCAAATAAGTGAACATCGTCGGTGGAGAAGTTATTGCAACGAGAATTCGGTTATGTAATTTGAGTACATTGAGTAGGGTGTAAAAATGTGTATGAATATGCTTAGAACAAATCGAAAAATAAAATAACTTAATCATTTCCAAAAAAATTAGATTTAGTTATACGAGAATATTTGATGACATCAAAGAAAGAAATAATGATATGGGTAGAGGAAAAAGATAATATTGATTTTACTTTAAGATTAATACAAAATGTGTACAAATCTCACAACATCTCTTGATAAAACCATTATCATACTACTCACGATTATCTTTATATATAATTCTGAAAGCAACATTTATAAGTCAAAATTGTGGGAGTTTGGCAAATCGCAGGATGATGGGAGACGGCTCAAATTAAAGGGATTTATCCCAGGGACTCGGGAAAAATAGCAGTATTTCTAAAACGTTACCAGCAAACGAGAAATAACGTAAAACATCCCCCATAAGAAAAGCAAGGGGATTTAAAAAGGTCTGCTTTGTTTACATTAAAACATGTGGTTAAGTGTCTACTTTGTTTACGAACTGATGTGTTCAAATCAGATTAGGCGGAGTGTTGGAGCCAGGTTAGGGGCTTTAGCCCCTTCAAGCCACTAGTATGATTAACGTGTATAATTTATTAACTCACTCTATAAAGTCGTAAACTTGTATATGACCAGTGATAGTTACAGAACAACTTTTCTATACTCCAATATGAGCAAAGTTGTACGCGAAATAGATGCCGGAGTCCCACAAAACAATTCAGCTTAAAATCACAGAAAATCTGAAATTTTGCTGGAAAACTCTTTTGAAAGTTGAAAAATGCATCATTAGGCTTCTTGAGTTAATAATCATAACAGCTGTTCAACTGAAATCAGTGATTTTTCAAAGTAACTGCTCGTGGTTAAGTATCGCTAGGTGAGTTTTCTCCAATCAAAGCTTGGCCCCCAGATGTTTAAGATGTTTTTGATGGAAGTAATGCAGACGTAATGCCGATTTAAAAAAATCCCACTTTATCCCACAAGCAGTCAAAATATCCCATATATGGGATAAAGATCCCTCAAGTGAAACGCAGATAAATCCCAGCTGGCATTTTAAAGACAACCATAGTCAATAGCTTACTACGAAAACCAATTCAACTACTGAATATTAAACATTAAAATAAGTTTTAATAATGATTAATAATCCAAAATAAAATACAAATGCTGTGTTAAAACATCCCTTTGGTATCCCAAATGACTCCTTCAAAATTTCATTAAGAAATGTTTAATAGTTATGTAGTATTTTGATAACACACCCACACACACACACACACACACACACACACCCGCACACGGCCACTGAAACTTCTTCATGAATACAGTGATTCACTTCGTTCATCAATTATGAGTTACTATTTTGGAATGATCCCCTTGACGAAAACGGGGAAATTGAGAAAAAGGGTGTAGTTTAGATTGTTGGTTTAAATATTTTTGGTATAAAGAAATCATTTTTAACATAAATATGTGATCCGATTTCATATTTAAAATTTATTTTAATATGGTAAAAAAAACTCTTAGGTTCTTATATTAGTTAGGTTAGGTTAGGTTAGGTTGGGGTTACGGTTAGGTTAGCTTAGTTTAGGTTAAAAATAATTCAAGTGCAAGCTTCTTCTTTCAAAAATTTCCCAGACAATTACCTTATTTTTTTATCTTTTTTCTCTTACAATTACAAGCATTTTAGTCACCAACTCCATTTTTTATTTATGTGCAATTACGTCTAATGGTAAACAAGAAGCAACGATTTTGGTTCTGCAATTACAAATCTAAGTGTACGAGAATATCTAATGGAATCTGAACAACAAGCTTTGAGCATTTAACTAAGCTCTAGCTATGCCGATTACTACAGTGATTTCGCCTATTACGGCCAATTGTACAATGAAATTTAGCTATAAGACGTAGAATCAGCCAGACTTCTCGCCGCTGCCATCAACACGGTCGTAAAGGTTACCTACCCATGAATTATGGCCTAATTTAGAACCAAGTCATGGTTTCATCGTAGATTCTGTAATGGTATTTGTTTTGGTTGTCTCATTGTATTTATTTTTCATTTGATGTGCGCATGTCTTGTTAGAGCGTTTTTATTTGTGTTAATTCTTTAATTAAAATAAAGGAAAAGCAGATTCCAGTAGCGATGTTATTCCTGAAGTACGTTAAACAATTATTTTTAAACGTATAAAACGTAATACGTACTTTTTCAAAACATAAATTTCGGAACATTATTCTTATTTTCATTTTTTTTATTACTGTGGACTAGAGTTAAAGAAAAAAATCTATAATACTCTTTAAAAAAATCTATAATACTCTTAACATTTTGAAAACGGTGTAGTAACAAAGGGTTTTTAATTATTATTTGTCTTCTATGCGTGTGATTTATAAAACTTAAATTAATAAAAAAGAATGATTATTTTTGTTTTAAAAATGTTTATATTTTTGTGTGAAACCCCCTTCCTCTTGGGTGAGATGTATATCACTCAATCAAATCGCTCGTTTACAACTAAAAACAAACGTTTGGAGAACCGCAAGTATTTAATGGTTTTTTATACATGTCTAAAAGTTGGATATGATTTTGTTGTTGTATTCTTCTGACATATTGATAGGAATGTCCAAAATCGTGTTTGAATGATTTAGCTTATGAACGCAGACATTTTTTTCACGGGGTGGTTAGAACTGACGTCTATTTCATGACCAGTGATTGTTAGTTTCCTGTAGGCTTTAAAGTTGAAATTGGAGGCATTCTTATATAATTGAAATTTCAATATATGATCCACCCATTCATTTCTTTGATGTAGGGATTTCAATTAGTCAGAATGCCCCCAAACTGAGATATAAAGCTACGTCAGTTGAGAACCAACGATCCTATGACACAGAATATGCCTGCCTTCAACATTTGAATCGCTGACACGGCTTTAAAGCATTCCTGTGACACAAGAACTCAGATTTATCCTTTCGGGGAACACTCTGGTCCGGGCAGTACATTCACTATATATATAATGTTTTATTTGAAAGCCCTTGATGTCTAGTGTGCCTTTGGGTGTTTGGAAAGCATCCACCTTCGCGGCCCAACCTCATGGGTTTTCAAAATTCCAGTGTTAATCTTGTGGGAGGATATAAGTGAATTTAGTTTAACATTTAATATAGCTGTACAAAAACTCAGTACATAAGCAAGAACGCTGTTCCAAGCTAACTTCTGGAATAGTATCACAATTTAAACCAATATTAGCTGGTTATCCCAAAAGAAGAGATAGTATTTGGTCAAATTCGATCAACTGGATTCGATTGTAAATATTTATTTATTTAACACTCCTGAATTCCCCTGTCCAGGTCTCCGAGTCGGCCGAGCCAGCCATGAACGGAACCACCAAGGCGTCCGTGGACTACGCCATCGTCCCGGTGAGCAACAGGGACGGGGATCGGGTCATAGACTTCCTGCGTCGCTTCTTCTTCCGGGACGAGCCGCTGAACGTGTGCGTCGGTCTGCTGGACGGCCCCCAGGACACGTGTCCCGAGCTGGAGCAGTACTGCATCGACTCTATACCGGATGGTGAGTATCTACTATCTATTGCCGCGACCAGGAGAGTTGGCAGTTGAGGGCGGGGCTTACAGGGCTAGCAACCAAGACCAGCCAATAGTAGACGTTCTACACCAAACTTCCAGCTGGACGACGTAACCCTCGATTATTGTCTATGATAAAGTGGTGACAGTGACAGCGTGGAGCCTTGTGGCTGGAGACCAACTGTCATCTTTCCTGCTCCCGATTATAATGTTTGGATATCGAGTGAAATATTGATATCGAACCGCGACTATCGATATCACGATAATATCGATGCAAAAATATTGTATCGAATAAATTATTAATTTTCAAATAAACCTAAAAAAGCTAAATTTGTTCACGAATTTGTAAAAAAACGTAATTTTACCTACCCTAATAAACCGCAAACGAAAAACACATCAATTAAATGTTTTGTATTAAAATAAACTAACTCGGACACTCACAAGCTAAATTGTGTAATTTAAATAAAGTCGTATGATACATCGTTGTTGAAAGATCTAGATTATTGTTTAATGGTTTGAGGTTGTCTGGAAATTCTTTAGGAAACTGAAAGTCATTCAAATGCAGGTTATTTAGAGTGACTGCGGCATGTTTTCCTATGAAAAAAATAGTTTACAATCATGGACATCGATAAATGCCTTTACCTTTCACTGATAGCTTCTTGGTTGGCTTTATCAACAATCAGTGTACTGTAATGGGTCTATGAAGCGGTTAATTCCCCCTCAACTCTTTATGTTCAAGCTAGCTGGTTATCAAGTATACTTTCCTTAAGCCTTGTCCACACTGAGCAAACTTGTTTTTTTAGTGAATTTCCAATGGAAAGTGAACTATTAGCATGACCCGCACGCTGAAACTTAAGCCCGGGACCACCATAGAAGTTCCTAACGTGACCCCCTGAACACGATTTCGGGGGTCGTTCAAAATTGTATATATATATATATATGTATGTATGTATATAATCGGATAGGATTTACATATATATATATATATATATATATATATATATACATATGCGTTTGCACTCTAGCGGTCGCATTTTTAGTCCGATTTACTTAAAATTTAGTAGGGACGTTCCTTTCTATAATCAGTTGTACAAGTTCGTTGGGCAAAACAATCGGAAAATCTAAACCCCTTTTTTGGGGATTAATCTTTAAAATTTCGAGTTGCTGGGCCGTAAAAGGGTTAGTAAAGCCTCGGACATAACATTAATGCATGTAATGTGTATTGACTAAACACAGTACGTTGTCTTACGGGGGTTTTACATTAGAAAAGCCTGTTATTTACTTGTTGGTGTCCTTTAAGCGAATTTCCCCTATAGGGAAGAAGCTATTACCGTAGGTCTCATGGTAAGACTTAAGCCCGAGACCATGATAACTTTTCATTTTGAGGTCCCCAGATGCCAAAAACACCATTCGTTCAAATTTGTTTATATATATATATATATATATATATATTTATTTATATGTGTGTCCGTAAGCACGATAACTCTCGTAAAAAAGGTCCAATCTTAATGAAATTTGGTACAAATGTATAAAGTACCATTTATTTGAACGAGTTCGAAAACCAGATGAATCGCACTATCCGAAGGGGGGTTTTGGGGGGGTTTTGTACCCCTAAAATGTGTTTTTTGGGGGTTTTCACATGTAATTTTTATTTAAATTAAGTTTTAATTTTTACCATTGAATTCAACTTAAAAAAAACAAATAATTTTGTATTTTGATCATTGCTCTACGTCAATTGGTTATCGAGATATTGAAAGTGCTAAACACAGTACGTTGTCTAATGTTATTCTTATGGAGAAAAAGAAAAATTGTACATCTCGCTTATTTATGAACATAAACTGACGAAATTTGGTATTTGGTATTTGGTAATCTGGTTGTGGTTTATTGTTGTTTGCACAAAAAAACAATTTTTCGCCTATGGTTCCTGTAGCAGCAAACCTAGGTACTCGGTCCCCATGTTATTCTTATAGAAAATACTTAAAATGTTATATATCGCTTATTTATGAATGTATATGGATGAAACTTGGTATATGACTTGGTTTGCTGCGACGGGGGTATTATCATCCCCAGCAACCCCACGCCTACTTTCAGGTCTGATTGGACCCTTTCCTAACCTTATAATGTGCAAAATTGTATTCCCAGCATTGCAGGTAAATGAAACCAGGAGCATCAGACAGCTAAAAAATCAATGTTTTCAGATTTCAATAAAAATTTGAATAAATGTTTGTTTTTACACTGATTTTGAGTTTTAAAAGTTTTGTGTGTGAAAATTCACTTCCCTCACGTCAGCGTGCTGCGTGCAAACTCGTTTTCAATAAAACAGGTCAACAATTTTTATAGTTTGTACAATTTTGTAAAAAAATTATAATCGGGTTCTAACAAACAATCTTGCTCCAGAAAAAACATCAAACACTGTTTTCCACAAATCACAATGTTTGTTAAAACCAAAGAACTATAGTTCCTTGGTTAAAACACTAAAAAACTGTTTGATCATACTTGTTTGTCAAAATTTTGCTTAGTGTGAACAAGGCTTTACAGAATCTATCCCTCAAAGTGCATAAAACTAATTTATTTGAATTTATTTGAACAAGTAATCATTTATTTGAACAAGTGCATTTACTATATTTTTGGCGCCTTCTAGTCTCATGATCCATAAGCAAGTTCATCGTTTTTAGTTTTTAATCTGAAAAACAAAATACAATCCTTTCATTGTTCATTGTTGTGATGGCGAGTTTATGTTGATTAGGGATTATTGCGGCCATTTCCCATCACTTAATAGTAAAAACAAAGTTTGACTACATTTCAGGTGGAAGACCCGATCAGATTCCAGATTCCAAAACTTTGTTTTTACTAATAAGTGATGGTAAATGTCCGCAATAATTCCTTAAATAAACGAGTTCGCACGCAGCACGCTGACGTGAGGGAAGTGAATTTCCACATAAAAAACTACAAAAACTCAAAATCAGTTAAAAACATACATTTATTCCAATTTTTATTGAAATCTGAAAATATTGATTTTTTGGCTGTTCTGATGCTCCTGGTTCTATTTAACTGCAATGGTGGGAATACAATTTTGCACATTACAAGGCTAGGAGAAGGTCCAGTTAGGCTTTAAAGTAGGCGTGAGGTTGTTGGGGATGATGAAAGTACACCAACAAATGAATAATAGGCTTTTCTAATGTAAAACCCCCATAAGACAACGTACTGTGTATGTTCGATACACATTTTCCTTAATAACTCGGTAAATATTTATGCTAGAATAACGAGAGGGGGCTTAAACGTTTTGTCACACTAATTCACATCTTTTAACATGCGTTAATTTCACATCCGGGGCTTTTCTGACCCTTTTTGGGTCCAAAAACTCGAAATTTGAAAGATTAATCCCCAAAAAAGGGGTTTAGAGTTTTCTGATTGTTTTGCCCAACGAACTTGTCAAACAGATTATAGAAAGGAACGTCCCTACCAAATTTGAAGTAAATCGGACAAAAAATGCGACCGCTAGAGTGCATACACACACACACACACACACATATATATATATATATATATATATAATTTTGAACGACCCCCCAAAACGTGTTCAGGGGGTCATGTTAGGAACTTCTATGGTGGTCCCAGGCTTAAGTTTCACCGTGCGGGCCATGCTAATAGTTCACTTTCCATAGGAAATTCACTAAAAAATATAGTCGCTTGACCCTCTCTCAGTTATGACCTCAATTAATCGACCGATTTTCTTAAAAATTGCATTAAAACCTAAATCTGAATATAGTTCGCATAAATGCAAGATTATAAAAATCTTCACCGTCGCTCTAAACTGAGTTGCGTTCAGGTTTGGATCCTGTTACAGTAATCCCCTAATCCCTCTTTACTCAGCTCTCCGTGACAAACCTACCCCTAACTGCCCCGACGCCGACTCAAGGGTCGTCTCCAACTAGGTCAGTCGGGTAAGAGCCACAGACGTTGTTGATATCGTCGCATTGACCCGATGCTCTCATTCTCTGAAACCCTACACTTTATACACGTGTGGCTAAGAGTGCGTTCTTTCTTTTTACTTCTTGCCACTCTTTTCTTGCGCAACAGTTTTATCGTGTCGAAAACAACCTCGTATCTCGTTATTTTAAGTTCATTAGTAGCAGCGAATGCTTTACTCTAATACAGAAATGACTGTCAGTTTGTTTGTTCGTTTGCTAATTTTATCTCGTAATCCAGCGGAACGATTTTTTTTTAACTTTGGAATTAGGGGCTTTTGGAGCTAAATACCCCCGTAGCAGCAAACCTGCATACTCAGCGAATTTCCAATGAATATATAGGTGTCTTAATACCACATAAAGCCACATACCAATTTTCATCAATATACATTCATAAATAAACGATTTATGACATGTTAATTATTCTCCATAAGAATAACATGGCGGCTGAGTATGCACGTTTGCTGAAGGAAGGAAAACAAAAAATGGGGTTTTATACAAATATCAATACAACTCATTTAGGTAAAGCCACATACCAAATTTCATTAATTTATTTTCATAATTAAGGGAGATAACACGTTATTTATTCTCCATAAGAATAACATGGGGCTGAGTACGCAGGTTTGCTGCTACGGGAGCCTTTGGCAAAAAATGGTTTTTTTGAGCAAATATCAGTGGTCCACAACCAGATGAAGCCGTATACCAAGTTTCGTCAGTATACGTTCATAAATAAGCGAGATGTAAACTTTTTCTTTTCCTCCATAAGAATAACATTAGACAACGTACTGTGTTTAGCACTTTCAATATCTCGGTAACCAATTGACGTAGAGAAATGATCAAAATACCAAATTGTGTGTTTTTTTAAGCTGAATCCAATGGTAAAAACTAAAATTTGACTATTTGCAAAATTATAAGTAAAAAATTCGAAAAACCCATTTTTGGGGCACAAAACCCCCACAAAATACCCCTTCGGATAGAGCGATCTGGCTGGTTTTCGAACTTAAAAGTCATAAATGTTGCTTTACACGTTTATACCAAATTTCATCAAAATCGGATGATTTTTACGAGAGTTATCGTGCTCACGGACACACACATATATATATACAGTTTCGAACGAATGGTGTTTTTGGGGTCTGGGGACCTCAAAACGAAAAGTTGTCATGGTCCCGGGCCTAGGTCTTACCATGCCGACTACGGTAATAGCTTCTTCCCTATAGGGGAAATTCGCTAAAATGCGAAAACTTTCAACAAGTGACTTCTTGAAAACAGTGACTATAACTATTGAATAAAGATTGCAAATAGGCATGTTTTTCACCCTCGAAAACTAAAATATCACCCTCAAACCTCAAATATCATCGCGCTTAACTCGGTCCCCCCGGTACTGATGTTTCTAAATTAATAAAATCAAATGTGTTATTGTCAGTTTTGCCAAATAAATAAAGAGTGTCCAATATTGTTCTTTTTTGTGGTGTTCTTTTATTGTTATATTTTGACAGAACATTTAGTGAGAATAAAATTAAGTGGCTTTAAATAAATGTTTGTATTCTACCTATGTATTTTAAAAAGGTCGTAGGTATAAACTTTGTAAAAATGTGGTAGTGGAAATGTGGTATTAGCTCAGTACACTCAGTTTTGAAAACTTATTATTAGTTCAATATATTTGTCTTAACTGTTTGCAGCCTGAAAATTAAGATTTGGGCAAATTCCAGCATGTATTTATAGCAGAGTAGACAGGGTGACTAAGTTTAAAGTCATACCGTACTCATACCATACTAAAACTACTATTAGCACAGACAAAAATGTGTTAATGAATTGTTTCTCTATGCTATTAGTTTGTACTAGTTGACCTGTTGCTCGAATTCGAGCAAGTTTGTACCCAACGAAAGGTTACTTCAACTGTAAACAAAAATTACTGAACATCTGATATTAAAATGGATGATAACAACGTACTTTCAATCAACACATAGTTTAGACTTCCGCCGACGGATAGCGCCACTGTTACGAAAATTCAGCCCGTCACTGGATGATACCCTTTCTTTAAATCCTGAGACGTATTGGTAAATCTACGTAAAAATACATTTAATTTGACACCTCAAACGTTAAAATCCGTCCAGCCGTTATCGAGTTATGACTGTGAAGAAAAAAAAGCCATAGCGGGGGTCCTATATAGCGGGGGTCCATAGCGGGGGAATATGGGGTCCTAAATTGAATGTGAAATCTTCAGGCGGCTGTTGGAGAGCACACTTGAACCCAACACGGAAGGGTGCTTGCTGTATTCGGCTATCAACGACAATAGTATTATTTGTATTTCGTTCGCGTCTACCAGTTAAAGTTCGTCGGCCTCCTCCTCTTGGCCGTCCTGGTCGACGTCTTATAGTCTCCATTATGTCGAACGTTTTTAGCGAATTTCCCCTATAGGGAAGAAGCTATTACCGTAGTCGGCATGGTAAGACCTAGGCCCGGGACCATGATAACTTTTCGTTTTGAGGTCCCCAGACCCCAAAAACACCATTCGTTCGAAACTATATATATATGTGTGTGTCCGTGAGCACGATAACTCTCGTAAAAATTATCTGATTTTGATGAAATTTGGTATAAACGTGTAAAGCAACTTTATGACTTTAACCTCCTAAGGCCCGATGTGTCAAATATGACACAAATACAAATTGACCTTTTCCTCCCGTACTGCGTATAGGATTGAGTTGGTAGTAGTTCTCTAGCTTGCTGCTAGGTGCCAGCACTTTCCACTGCAGCTCAGTTGCTCAGCTGAATAGTTTTCTGCTACGGTTTGTCAACATTCAAGATGACTGACAACCCTTTTGGCAGACTACCACTAACCTCTCAAAGTAAGCAAAGAATTAAAATATGAAAATGTAGATATTACGAGTTGCAAAAAAATGGGGGTACCCTTTAATTACTATACAATGACATGGTGTAAATGATTTTTCATGGTGTCAGTTGCTTTTTACTTCTTTTAGCGTTTGAAATTTGATGTGTCAAATGTGACACAGTGGGACCAAGGTTTTGGTATATCACAACATTGTATTTTTTAACATGTTACCAATCTATGTTTTAGGTTTGTAAACAAAATTACCACTAAAAATAATCATGTATAACTTATTTTCAATAGTTTTAAATTGGATTTTTAGTTTTCTTTTTTTAAATTTCGGTGACATTTCCGATGTCGACGACTTGTCAGATGATGAAGAGTCTGACTCCAGTTTCCTGCTGCCACCACCCAGGATTGATGATGAGCCAGGGCAAGAATCAGAACAGAACCAGAGCCACTACCACAGCCGGAACCAGAGCTACTGCCACAGCCGGAACCAGAGCCACTACCACAGCCGGAACCAGAGCTACTGCCACAGCCAGAACCAGAGCCACTACCACAGCCGGAACCAGATCTACTGCCACAGCCGGAACCAGAGCCACTACCACAGCCGGAACCAGAGCTACTGCCACAGCCGGAACCAGAGCCACTACCACAGCCGAAACCAGAGCTACTGCCACAGCCAGAACCAGAGCCACTACCACAGCCGGAACCAGAGCTAGTGCCACAGCCGGAACAAGATCTACTACCACAGCCAGACCTTACTGCCCTAGGGCCTAGTTATGCTGTTCGTATGCGTCCTGTACGTAAGACTACTGTTCTTGCCTATAGCTGCTCGTGGACACCGTGCTGCTAGGCCTACAGTTGCCCGTGGACGCCGTGCTGCTAGGTCAATCGCCTTGGTCCCAATGTGTCAAATTTGACACATCATTTTTTTTGTATTTAGAGTGAAAATAAAATTTTGAAAAAAATCACAGCTAATATTTGATTTATTTTAAACCAAAATCCCAAAAAAATATAATTAAAAAAATGTTAATATTTTTTTGGGCCTGAGGAGGTTAAGTTCGAAAACCAGCCAGATCGCTCCATCCAAAGGGGTATTTTGGGGGGGTTTTGTACCCCAAAAATGGGTTTTTTGAATGTTGTACATATAATTTTTGAAATAGTCAAATTTTAGTTTTTTTCCATTGGATTCAGCTTAAAAAAACACACAATTTGGTATTTTGATCATTTCTCTACGTCAATTGGTTACCGAGATATTGAAAGTGCTAAACACAGTACGTTGTCTAATGTTATTCTTATGGAGGCAAAGAAACATTTTATATCTCGCTTATTTATGAACGTATACTGACGAAACTTGGTATACGGCTTCATCTGGTTGTGGACGATTGATATTTGCTCAAAAAAAATTTTTTTCCAAAGGCTCCCGTAGCAGCAAACCTGCGTACTCAGCCCCATGTTATTCTTATGGAGAATAAGTAACGTGTTATCTCCCTTAATTATGAAAATAAATTAATGAAATTTGGTATGTGGCTTTACCTACATGAGTTATATTGATATTTGTATAAAACCCCATTTTTTGCGTTCATTGCTTCAGCAAACCTGCATACTCAGCCGCCATGTTATTCTTATGGAGAATAATTAAAATGTCATAAATCGTTTGTTTATGAATGTATATTGATGAAACTTGGTATGTGGCTTTATGTGGTATTAAGATACATATATATGCATTGGAAATTCGCTGAGTATGCAGGTTTGCTGCTACGGGGGTATTTTGGTTATGTTTTGATTTTGTGCAAATAAAAACTGGTGTTTTGTTGCCAGCTGTACGTTCGATAACCATTTTTCAGGGTCAGATTTTATTTGTTTAACCACTTCCTTAAATAAACAGCTGATTTCTCGATCGTTGGTTTGTAACTGCATATTATGTCTATAGGGAAAATCGCGACTTTGACCCCATATTTTCCCATGTCCACGGTGACTTTTATAAATTTTTTTAATTGATGGCAAAACTACATGCTAAGACCTTTCTAACGACACCTTGGACATGGTGATCGGTAGCACCACCGCTCCAAAACAATTATGACAAAAATATGCCTAGCGTATTAAAAATATAGATGGTTGAATTCATATTGTATTCTACAATTTTTCTAACTCTTGGCTGAAAAAAATATTTTTAATTTTGAAAATTTACGAAATGAGGAATAAATTATTTCTTACAGCAAAGGATACAATTTATAAACTATTAGTTCAAAGATTACGTGCTTGTTATTTAAAGTTTGCTCGAGGATTAATTGTATTTATTTTAGCTGTGAAACGGTAATAATTTTGCTCCTTTTTTAATTGAAAATGTTTTAAGGCCTGTTTAGAAAAGATACCAAACGTTTAAAATCAATTTGGAATGTGCACAAGCTCCTTGCTTTGCAGACAAGCGTTATAAATCCAGCTTTATACGGCGCCTTCAATTTAAATTAAGCACAGTGAAGCATGACAGAGTTGCGGGCAACCGCTCTTTACTTGCAGGCGCTACGGGCACAATCTGGTATTTTCCAATGATTGTCTTCGTTATCGGCTCACACGAAATGGGAGTATCTAAAATAGATTCATATGTTTTTTTATTCTGTAAATATATATTCTAGCTTCTGATTTTTTTAGTATGTACTGTGAACAGTCACTGAGAAGGGTATTTTTCACACTTATACATAACTAGTGGCTTACAGGGGCTATAGCTATAGCTATGGTTTTTGTGTAAGTGGATAATCACAGGTGATCATTAGTTCAATTTCCTTATTAATAAAAGCGCTGTAGTGATATTTCCATAAGAATCATTGGATCTTTGAAGTCCAATGGGGCGTAGCCCACGTAATTTTTGACATTTCTGATATTTTTCCCACCGTCCTTGGCCCTCAAGCTTTAAAATGAATAGTCATAACCTAACTTGACTTCTTCCTAGCTCGAGATATTTTGTGGGGACCGATTCGCTTACGGAATTAAATATATAGATTTAAATCTTACTCAGTCATGAAACCTATTTTGATTTAAAACATTTCGTAAAATTTCCTCTCGAAAAGCCAATATTCAAAGGGTTATAACTTAAGTCCCAGTGTATTAGGAATGTCTTATTTTAGACTAATCAACTAGTTGATCCTCAACTATGTATTATTACACATATATTAATCCGGAAATTAAATAAAATACCCACTCCCGATAAATTGTTCCAATAATTGTTCTCAGGTTCGCTAGCTAATATTTATCACAACATTAGCCCTGTGACTGTGTTTCCGTTAATCTAGTAATTAGATTAATAGGAACAGCTGATTTCAAATGCAACACTGCTATTGGTAGACGTAGCAAGCCACTAGCGCTACTGGTGTCAGAATAACTAATAACAGTGCTGCATGAATCAAAATCACCAGCTGTTTTTACGGCACTATGATGGAAAAGTATCACTTTCAGTACTCACAGCTGATATCGAAAATAGTGTATTTCATTACTAGTGACGAAAGTGGTCTTTTCCGGCACGCGATCGTGTTTTCCGTGCGAGGCGATGGGGAGATATGTACAATTTTTTTCATCACACTGTAAATAATAATAATAATGAAACATATTTTTCAGACATTTTATCAGGTTTGCTGGGTAATATTTATCATAACCTAATGATAAAAATAGTGTTTACATTGTGTTTACGTTAATCTAATAATTAGATCAACAAGAACAGCATTTCAATCCACACATAGCATTTCAATTTATACTGCTAACTAAATTAATAAGAACAGCTGATTTCGAATGCATCACTTATTGATAGATGCAGCAAGCTACTAGCGCTATTGGTGTCAGAATAACTAATTATGTAAGGGAAGAATGGGATTATGTACGGGAAGATCTCCAGCTGATTTTCTCAATCTAGACCGAGAAAACGCTGTTTTCGGTACTCCCAGCTGATAAATAAAATATCTACTTTCGGCACAGTGTGATGAAGTAGTATGTTTCACTACTAGTCACGAACGTGGCCTATTTCTCGGCTTCGCCTCGCGCGTAAAATGCTATCTTTTGTGACGAGTAGTGAACTAAAAAAGACGATCCTTTCATCACGATGCAAATAACCACATTAAACTTAAACAAAAATTATCTGATATTTCATAGTCTAGTAATTTTGTATAAGTAAACACAACACGGTTTACAATTCATTTTAGTGTTAAAGTCAGCTGTATGAACACAGAGTCGTCAAAAATAACAAAATCACACTGGTGCTCCTGTTGAGTAAAACGGGAACTTCAATTGTTTAGGACAGGAAAAGGTTTGTTTGGGACAGGCAATGAATTGTTTTGGAGAGGAAAAGTAATGTTTCGGACAGGCAAAGTCAGCTGGTCATTTTTTGTTTTGTTACAAGGAAATCGATATTTTTTGTAATCCTCAGCTGTATGTATTATGGGCTGTTTTCGAGTACAGTGTGATTGATGAAAAGGCATTTTTCATAAGTACCAAGGACTTTCACTCCTGACTTGCACCAGGCTTACTCCCAACTTGCTCCCAGGCGTGTCGCTGATGGCGGTGAGCCCCAACGGCAACATCCTCGGCGTCTGCGTCAACGGCATCCTGTCCCGGGAGCAGGAGCTCTGCGAGAAGGAGACGGAGAACGAGGCCGACGAATGCTCCAACCCCAAGTTCCGCAAGATCCTCAAGCTGCTCAAGACAGTCTACCAGGAGTCCAATGTCTTCGGACAATTCTCGGAGGTAAATTTGATATAGTGAGAAATATGGTACGAGTTGTGAATGACATTTCCTTTAGGGAGGTAACAATATTCCAGGTCCCCTACGTTTGGGCACTCACCTTATTTATTGTGGAGATGTATGTCCAAACTAGGGAATGTGCGATTAGCAAACTAGGATAAACCCCCACGGTAGACGCAGGACGTTTGGGTAATATGGTATTATAAAAATTATGTATATTGGCTGGTTCTCTCAATCTAAGGGCGAGTTCCTTGCCAAAGATTCTCCCATATGAATAAAATTTTGGACTTTATGTTTTGTAACATTTAAGAAACTTAAAGGGAGAAAGGTAGAAATTTTATATCTATAGATCATTGGCTAGTTCTCTCAATCTAAGGGCAAGTTTTTAGACAAAAATTCTGCCACATGAATAACATGGAGAAATTTTAGCACCTTATAATTTTAACAAAGGGACAAAATTATTAATGTTATTTTTTAGCGGAGTATGAAAATGTTAAACCTTCGAGTTGTTATATAGACCATCTCTCAATCTAAGGGCGATCTCTTAGACCAAAATTCTCCCATATGAATAACATGGAGTAATTTGTTGGACTTCATACTTTTTATCATTTAACAACGAAATTATAAATGTTATATTTATGTGTAGACCATAAGCATACATTGGATATATCTCTCAATCTAAGGCCAAGTTCCTAGACAAAAACCTTTCTATATGAATAACATGAGAACATTTTAGGACTTTACACTTTGTACAATTTAATAAACTTATACAGAGAACACAATAATTTGATATTTTCGATTGAGTATCGAAATGTTTAAAATTGGTACAATTGTCATTGACTGGTTTTCACAGTCTAAGGGATAGTTCCTTCAAAAACATACTCCCATTAAAATAACTTGGAGTAACTTGATTGACATCAATATTTTAAAAACTAAAGTGGTATTTTAGGGGTTTACATTTTCTGTAAATCTACAGTGTAAAATGTTTAATCAGTCATAGTTTGTCCAGATCGATTGAGAAATCACGAGATAGTTGGACGAAAACAAAACTCAATAGCGAATTACTCTATAGATTATATCCAAAAAGTGGCAGGAATGTCTGGAATTTGGAGTGTAGTGTGAGAGAACAAAAATCAACAACAAATTTAATTTCTGTCCTAATTCTATCTTTTAACTATATATCATCACTCGACTACATGAGTTTTCGAATGAAGTAATCGATACTTCAACAACGAAACCAGATCAAACAAAACATCGATTTAGTTACAGAATCGAAAATCCAAATACAACGATATGCTCGTACCGTCGCCAGTTACTTGCAGTGAGGGACATTGTTGGATTCATGAAAATCTTATTTATTCTTTTCTTTTCTTTTATTTTTATTTTACCCAAATATAAACTTTACCGTTTGTTTATAAGGTGGATAAGGTGCTTGACATCAGAGTGGCATCAGTTGACGACGCTTGTCGGGGTCACGGCATCGCTAAAGCGCTGTTTGACAGAACCAAGTAAGTTTTGGATAATTAGGTGCATACTTTGGGTCCATACAAATATTACTCATCCATCCCCCATTCTAAGAGAAATACATTATGAAAATGTAGCCAATTTTTCCAAATGAATATGCCTCAGCTGACTCAACTTTTATTCAGTGAAACGAGAGATCGATGCCAAATTTAAACATGAACTGTTGAATTAAACTTTAATAGCACACCACAGTGTTTGTTGACATTCAGCCACTGTTTGGTGAGTTTATTTAAACTGGAGCTGATATGTAACCAAACAAAAATGAAGAGTTTTCATTTATACTCAATTTGAATACTAAATATTAATTTTTGCATATTAGCTTAATAATCGGCTTAATGTCACAATTTATTCAGTCTGACAAATGCTTATTTATTTTCATTGCAATCGCATAAAAAAATACTTGGTTACAAGAACCAAATTGTCTGTTTGTGGAGTTGTGGCGTTGAATCCAGGAGTTCACTGAAAAATATTGTTAAAAATAAAAGTAAACACTGAATTCTTGAGGAAATCTCTTTTGAAATGTCTATGTTAAAGGTACAACCTTTTATTCTAACGAAATCTGTTACTATTCCGGTTTAATCTAGTTTTAAAGCATTTTGAAACTCTGTATATTTGATATGTTATTTAGTTTGTATTGTCTGTACAACAATGCTATGTGTGTGTAATACTACACGGTCCAATACAACTGTTGGCCTGTTAGGTTGGCTGAGTGTTCTGAGGAACCATTAGGTGTGGTGGCATTATGGTGCCTATAGTGACGTTATTGTGTTGTGGCCAACTACCAATGTTGGCAATACTGCTTCCTAACACATCATGACTCTTTCTTTCTCTCTTTGTGATTATAAAAGTGTTAGTGACCATTTAATAATTGGAGCTATTGTGTATTCCCTTTTGTATCTATTGGGAGGACCTATCTGTTCTAAGGTAAGCCTTCTCTCCCTATCCAACAGTCGGATCGGTCGTAACTCTCCTCGTGTTCCAGAATGCTGGCCCAGGAGCTGGCGATCCCCCTGGTCCGCGTGGACTGCACCAGCCACTACTCCGCGAAGGCCGTTGCCCGCCTCGGCTTCCACTGCGTCTACACGCTGTCTTACTCTGACTACCTCGACTCCGAGGGGGAGCCTGTGTTCTCGCCTGAACTGCCACACACTTGCGTCAAGACCTTCGTCTGTCCCGTCTCTGTTGCTCAATAGACATGTCTAGTCACTCCACTGGAATCTCTGCCATTGTCCAAGGTCTAGGACCGCCACAGGAGAGGCAACCGGGGCACTTTTCCCCAGACCCTCAAATTGCAGGAGCCTTAGGGGCCCCTGGCCAAAAGAAAAAAATTACCAAAATAAAAAATACGGGTCTCTAAACTCACAACAGAATTTTTGTCCCATGCCCCTAATCACCTTGTGGCAGCCCTGCCGGGGTCCAAAGTAGTTGTGGATTAGGAGGAAGCCCCTAACAGCCTAGGACATCCCTATCAGAGAGCCACTGTATTTCAAGGGGCTCTTCCCCATATTTTAATCATTCATAACTCGGCAATTTGCTTTAGATATGTATGTTTACCAAGTTTTCACTGAAATCCCTGATTGTTTTTGAACATATTGTTTTTCATCCAAATTTTTCTAACTTTTTTGTTTTGTTGTTAAAAATAACAAAAAAATTTAAGTTACAATTACTAAATGATTAATGAAGTCTGTTTCACTTTGAGAGTTAACGTTTTTATTAAAACAACTGTATTTGTGAAACTTATTGTTAATTATGAATAATTTACCCAATAACATGAGCGCATATTTATTAATTTAGTTTACAAAATATTTAATGTTCAAACAATCACTACAAATGTTAATATAGTGTCATACATGTGATGTTCTACTAAAATAGCTTAACTCTACATGTAAAGGCTGTAATATGAAAAATCAAAATAATATTTTGAAACCAAAATGTTATGTCCTTGGCAATCAATTTGCCAGTGTGATAAGTAACTGTTAAATATTTAATACTATTTATAGTGTTTTAATTGGCCCATTGTTTTGACTTTACGTCTAGTTCCACTTCTTTCGATGTTTTGGTGGGTTTAGATATAGTGTTGTATTATATTCTTGTACCTAAAACATTTATAGCACAAAGTATTTTATAAGTATGTCTCACCTATCTTGTTAAATATAGATTTTACTCTTAACAAAATTTACTTTTTAACGGGTTAGTGTTATATGTCTGCATTTACTATTTTAGATTATATGTAAATTGCGATTCCTGTACATTTATTGTTGTAATATAGATAATCGCTGTGTAAAATGTGTTAGATACTTGTAAATGTACTTGTAATACTATGGTATGTATTCTCTTTAGATATCTATATTTTTGTTGAAAATTGAAGAATGATTAAAATTGGACTATTTTTTTATCGGATTGAAAATTTTGTTTGCAAAAAGTGTTTTACTGATTTTATATCGGACATTTATGCTTGTTATCAGTCCACAGTAATAATTTTAATAGTTTTAGTTAATAGGTAATAGGTTTTTTTTATCTGAGAACTTTCAGAATCAAAATTTTAAGTAAGAAGTTACCAAGACAGTACAATCAATCTACTTGGAATGAGATAATAAATATATTTTTACATTGTATAAGTATATACATTGATTTTAAAATATATTTAAATTGTTATTTTGTGGATAAGATAAGGTAAGGTATGTGAGATTAGCTCCATCATGGATAGCGGGACAGGGTCTGTGATAAAACTAGTATTAATATTTCCAATATGAATTATGTTAATTTACTGTGGAGGACGAATAAAATTATTATATGTAAATGTGTAGATTCATTGTGTCTTTAGTTTAGTCTTAACTAGCCAAAACGTGTTTGTCCTACAACTTTAAGTGCTTCTTTATGATCTAAAAACATATCGTAAAACTACTGATTTCTGTTTAAAACGACTTTTTTGCTCACTGTGCTTTACTTTTCTGCTCGCTGAAGTAATAAACAGCTGACTGATTGTTGCTTTGTACCAAGCTAACTGACTCAATGTTTGTAACCTCAGTCTCATGAATTCTGCCAAAACGAATTTTTGTTTGATGTGTGATACCCAAATTGCAGTTGTAGAAAAATTGTGTATGTAATTCAAATGTAAAGTGTATCTAACGCTTTCGGATGCTACACGTTGTGCGGTAACGTTAAAGACCTAGCCTACTTTACTCTCTTAATACATAAGTAATTATTGCAAGGAAATAACTTAATGGCCAGCTATTATAAACAAAGGGTTTAGGGTTTAGGTGAGGCAACACCACCCCTCCACTGTTTATTGAAAAAGACAAGCATAAACTAACAGTGGAACCATAATGGTCCTTAACAATCAGCTGTGAAAAAATCTTGCAATAACAAAATTAAATACTTTTTCAGTGGCATAATTAAGGGAGGATAGAAGTGGGGGTGGGGGTATTTTTCACTCTTGTTTACTAGAGTCGACCGCATGAAAATTGTCCGATGGTTGATTGCCCATATGATTCCCCCATAGAACTCTATTAATACACCTGGAATGCTAGTGCAGTGGAGTTTTTGATGCGAAAAACGGTCCTTCCCCCTCCACTTCTTAGGCAACTTCGTCAACTGAGCGATTTCTGCCGGCAAATATTTTAATGCGCGCACTCATTAACACGCTCCTCCATCGCACAGGGATCATCCGATTCTAATGAAAGTTATATATTTATTATCTGAAAGAACTGAGGATTCTAACGGAGTAAACAACTTACAGATAAGTCAGTTAACAGAATTATAAAAATACAAAATATAATTAGCTAAACAAATTGGAACATAAAAAAGTTAGTAAGCGTAAACTTTTTTTATTTTTGGGGTAGAAACAAACTTCAAGCGAGAAAAATGTTGAAAATGAGTTGAAAAACAACTTTTATTTGAAACATTTGTTTATACAGTCTGTAGTTTTCTTACATTTAAAGGCTAAACGTGCGCTTTCAACATCGCCACCGCCGCCGCACGCCGTCGCGTCGCGGTCGTGTCGCTGCCCCGCGCCGGAAACATCCTTTATTCCATGATATCCGTTCCCATGTTTTTAAGTTGAGGAATATTTTTTGCTTATATCTCAGTATGTCTCAAACTCTAGAAGGTGGTTGACGACTATGTATTTATAAGTGATGCTGTTATCATGCCAACAAGCTGTGTAGCATTCAACTGCAACAATCGTGCGAAGAAAGGGAGCGGGGTTAAGTCAACTATTTTACAACTAACTTATATTATTTCCAGTTCGTAGACTTATATATTAAAAATATCATCACTTAATTTTAAAGTGTAATTTCCAATGTAAGTAAATTGTGCGGAATTCATGCATTTGTAAACAGTGCGATAAATTACTTTGGTGGCAACATTTTTTGTTCCTATCCCATCACCTCCCCTGACGATGATCGGCATGAGTTACAGCTTGTAAAAAAGATTTGCTATTTGTTTTTCAAAGTACGATGTCATGATTTAGCTCGGACTCGATCCATGGAAGAAAATAAAGCAATGGGCCTAAGGCAGAAACTGAACAAGTTAATTTTATTTAATCACACTAAAATCTCTAAGAGCAACTGTATAGTCTTATATTGTAATAAAATATCGTTTAAAATTGGGTTTCAAATTAATTTCGAATATTAACCTGTTCCCTGTGTCATTTTACATGCTACCGTATATGTTGGTTCCACTTGTGATTCAGTTTATTTAATACAAAACAGCGGTAATGAAACAAATATCTATTTCCAAAATAAAAACAAGAGTGGCTACCATAGACCAATTACTGCCTGTGAAATAATAAGTCATAGTTCAGCTTGTTAATACAATCAAATTCGTGTTGTATAGCAAAGTGTCGCGTCAGTTAGCTGGGATGAGTGCGGCGCGAATCGGTTTGAGCGCGGGAAACGTTAATACCTTCTTTTCAGAACAAATAAATAAACTTATGAAAAAAAGTTTGGGATAAAAATTGTGGATAAACTAATTATCTACAAGTTTTCCGCTGGAATTTTCTTTTCAACCCCAAAACAAAAAAAGTTTACGCTTACAGACTTTTTCGTGTCATACTTTTAAAACACTAAATAGTTTTCATTTCTACAAATAAATTAAATTACCAAACTACAAGAAGTTTATACCGTTAGATTATGTAGTTCATGCAGTTCAATAATATATACACTTTATTGTAATTACATGAATATGGCGAGGCACAAAAGCGTGTAAACGATAGGGCGCACAATGCTGAAATCCACTGAGCGGCCGTGAGTGCCTAAGAAGGGGTGGGGGTAAAGACCGATTTCTTGACACAGCCCGAGCGTTCCAGGTGTATTAATAGAGTTCTATGGATTCCCCCCTCACCCCCTCTCATCCAACACTGTTGCCATACGAATTTCACAAACGAGTCAGTACGCTGACGTGAGGGAAGTGAATTTCCACATTACAACTTTTAAAACCCAAAATCAGTGTAAAAACACACATTTATTCCAATTTTTATTGAAATCTGAAAACACTGATTTTTTGGCTGCTCTGATACTCCTGGTTTCATTTTTCTGCAATGCTGGGGATACAATTTTGCACATTATAAGGTTAGGAGAAGGTCCAGACAAGCTTGAAGGTAGCCGTGAGGTTGCTGGGGATGATAAAAGTACACCAACATATCAATAACTGGCTTTTCTAATGTAAAATCCCTATAAGACAATGTACTGTGTTTGGTCGATACAAATTTTCTTTGATAACTCACTAAATATTTATGCTAGAATGACGAGAGATGGCTTAAAACCCTAGCCGTGGCCAATGGTCGCCCGGCGACCATTGCAATGCTTACCCCTATAATGGCCAGGGTCGCCGGGCGACCATTAATGTCCAAATATTTTCCGATGCTAAAAAGTAATTTATAATTAACTCGAAAGTGGACAAGTTATATACCATTTGAAAGATGACATTCTAAACTTTCATTTTATTATATAAATGAACCGTATAGCAGTTGTATAAGAACGTAACGACTTTATAAAGTGAATGGTTTTTTAGTGCAAATCAATACCTGCAACTGACTCGTAGAAATTCGTCAAACATGGCCTGGGACAAAATAACAGAACTGGGGTAAATGTCGTCTTATGGAGTTGCGGTTGGTACTACTGGACAGCAGAAGAGTGGCTGTACATTATCGTATTGATTATTTGAACGATACATTGATAACAAAGAGCAAATGATTTTTATAAAACAGCTGTTTTTGCCAAAACTGACAAATGGCCAATGGTCGCCCGGCGACCATTATGAAACGCTGTAAAAATATATATATAGGAAGTTTTATAACTAGTCAATAGTTGTGTCAAATTTTAGCAGAAGAAACGTAAAACAATTTTGTTTTGACAAATGGCAGCACTGGTCACTCTTACACTTTGAGCAACGCAAGTAAATATCAGTTAGGCAGGTGATTAGCCGATTTTTGATGTTGTCAAACTTGTCAGATGAATCTAAAGTAACCTACATCTTTGTAAGTGAATTTTTATCCGCGATTATTTCAGAAATTGTTCTAAATTCGGAGTTTATAGTGACAGTGTAGTGGTTGTTTGTTTATAACAGTAATCATTATGCATAAATATTACTGGAAGGGGATAAATTAGTCAATTGGTGAAGTGAAAGTGAGTAATGTTTTTGTGTGTTTTAGCATAATGTTAGACGATTGTTAGGCCTATTCATAGTATCGCGTATATATTTGTTTATATACATAAGACATGTAAATAAAAATGTTTCCCCATGTGTTATACATTACTGTGTAGGGAATTGAATTTACTACAACATGTTTATAATATTTTTGGCCTAAGAAAATCTGAACAAGATTTTTGTACTTCAGTGTGTCGGAAATGTTTTTACGTAAACGCTAATTTTCTAGTTATTTGTATAGTAAACGGGTAATAATAATTTCTTTACTCCCCACAATATTACATATTTGTTTTCCTTAGTTCATAACCTACAAAAATATATGTACAATATTATTATAAAAAATTACCTTACATGAGTTATCTCTGATTCACTAATTATTCGTCTTACTCGACAAAAGTTGCGATTTTTCGTATTTTATTACATAACACATGTACAACAAAAATTTTCCCCATGTGTTATACATTTCTATGTAGGGAATTGAATTTACTACATGTTTACAATATATTTGGCCTACAAAAATCTGTACAATATTTTTGTACTTCAATGTGTCGGAAATTGTTTTTACGTAAATGCTAATTTTCTAGTTATTCGTATGATAAACGGGTAATAATAATTTTGTTACTCCCTACAATATAGCATATATTTTTTCCTTGGTTCAAAACCTACAAAAATTTATGTACAATATTATTATAAATAATTACCTTACATGAGTTATCTCCGATTCACTAATTATTCGTCTTACTCGACAAAAGTTGTGATTTTTCGTATTTTATTACATAACACATGTACAAAAACGATTTTCCCCATGTGTTATACATTTCTTATATAGGGAATTGAATTTACTACAACATATTTATAATATATTTGGCCTAACAAAATATGTAGGCCTACAAGATTTTTGTACTTAAATGTGTCAGAATTTTTTTTTACGTAAATGCTAATTTTCTATTTATTCGTATAATAAACAGGTAATAATAATTTTGTTACTCCCTACAGTATGACATATCTTTTTCCCTTAGTTCATAACCTACAAAAATATATGTACTGTACAACTTTTAATTCTTATCCTAAGACATACTCGAAGGGAACAAGATTAATAGGGAATATTTGGAAGGAACATCAAAAGGTGGTTTCATGTCAGTTTTACCAATATAATGAGTCTAGTTCATGAAATTTCCCTCCGTTCACAATTACCCCGAATTCACAATTACCCCAGTCAACCCTACCTTTCCAGATTCATTTCTTTTATATGTATTCAGATTCCCCTGGTTTTTCTGAATAAAATGGGTATACATTTTGATAGGTTTACCCCAAAATTGTAATTTATACATATTTTTAAAAAAAGGTCTGCAAAATCGCCAAAATTGGTTGGCCATTCCCCACTTCTAACATTGGCCACTGCTAGGGTTAAAAGTTTTGCCTCACTGATTCCCATCTTTTTACATGCATTAATTGTACATCAGGGGCTTTTCTGACCCTTTTTGGGCCCAAAAACCTCAAAATTTGAAAGACTGATTCCCAAAAAAGGGGGTTTAGAGTTAGTTTTCCTATTGTTTTGCCCAACGAACTTGTCCAACTGATTATAGAAAGAAATGTCTCTACTAAATTTTGAGTAAATCAGACAAAAAATGTGACCGCTAGAGTGTATATATATATATATATATATATATATATAACATTTTGAATGACCCCCCAAAACGTGTTAAGGGGGTCACGCTAGGAACTTCTATGATGGTCCACGGCTTAAGTTTCAATGTGCAGGTCATACTAATAGTTCACTTTCCACAGGAAATTCACTAACAATGATTCCGTGTGCTTGTTTTTTTATGCTGTATAAGATAGGAATGGATTTCAAAACAGATGACACATACTTTACCATATGTTTATTAGACCAGAGCAATTTGGCAACAATGTATTCTACTGGATTAGTTTGGTGCTATTTACTCTAGCAGGCCATCAATCCATCTCTGTTGAGCATGTACTCTTACTAGAGAAACATGGAAACGAACGTGTTAATGTTGCACTGTCTGATTAATGTGTCAGTAAAACAGATCAGGCTCAAGTAAAATAGGTCTTTGAAAATTAAACGATACTACCTCTTTAAATACTTACTGTATAAATACTACAATATCATTGCCACTATCAATTATACAATGTAAACTGGGTTAGGAGAGGGAAGTGAGGTTTAAATCACGAAATGGAGCTCTGATATTAAACCCGATTTTTTAACACCCATCCATATCACTTGTATTTGGGACACTGTCATTAAAAAGTACTGCTACTAGTGTTATAAAAACGAGGTTGTATTGAGAGTGTAATCTATATTTAAAACGCTAAACTGATATGCTTGTAATAAAATGAGAAATTTGTCGTGTCATGTTTGAAAGTTGTCATTGTTAAAACCAACCATATAGCATATAAAATGTCACAGATGGTCACCGTTAAGATAATTTACTCAATTATGTTAATTTATGATTAATGAACTAATAAACAAGTATCAAACCAACATGAATCGACTAATTTTAATAAATGAAAATTAACTTGAGTGAGTAACTGGCAAAGTTGTCAAAGCAACAGCTCCAGAACCATGGGAGGGGCCCGGCGTGGGTTTGAGACTGAATTCTTGTAAGTAAAATTGTTATCAGTGCCATCTTGTGTGTACCTTGTATTGGCTCTCCCCCTGCTGTGCATGGTGTTCCATAAGTGGACAAAATATAGGGAAATAGAAGCTACAAACCTCTTTTTAAAGAGATAAAAAATACGAGGTTATTGCTCCTTTTATGATAAAATAAAAACAAATAATTCCAAAACTTATTGTTTTCAGCAACATTCTACAAATGAATAAATAAGTATGTCGTTCAAAACACCAGCAGATATTTTATCCTCCATGGATTCATAAATCTCTTGACCACGTGAATATTAGTTTATTAAAATTCAATGATATAGGTAATTAAAACATAAAAAACTGCAAGAAAATCAATACAAATGTAAGTAAGTAATAACAGTATATTTCATCACAGAAGTCTGAGTATAAAACTTTATAATCCATGGTTACAACTAGTATAATCACAGCCATATATAGTACCAAAGTTATGCATTAATCCATTTTGATGTTTTCATTAATCCATTTTGAAGTTTTCTTGAGCGGGACAGTTGTTATTACCAGAAGTTTTTTACAAGTAATCTTTGCCCAGACACCACAATCAGTTTAGAACAAGATTCGTTCAAAAAAACAAAACTTTGAAGGGGTATTTTCAGTATTGTCTCATTCTTGTTTATATCCCAAACTTCAATATCACTTTTTACCGATGAAGTAATGATAAATGTCGTATCGAATACCGGCAAGTAGTCAATATCGATAACATCCTCAAATTTTAAAGTACGAATTACATCTAAGCTTTTTAAATCCAAAATATCGATAGAGTTCTGTGTCGCTAAAACTAAACGGTCCTCAATTATACGCGACTTGTACAATCCGACGAGGTCTGAAAAAGTTCCATGTGCAACAGTCGTCGAAGTGTGACGATCGAAGACGTAAATCGAACAGGTGAAAATGAACATGTCGTCGATACAAAACATTACTATGAAATTCCTGTGGTGCATAGCATGAACCGGTTTGCAGCCGAATAAATTAGGGTAAAGAGTTGTGTATTCGTCCTTGGATACGTTGTAGCTGGTGATGTGGTTGGAAATCTTGGAGTAGTCTTCAGGACCGGTCGCAAACGGGTCGTCAGTCCTCAAACTGAAGATGACGTCTTCTACGTTGTCGAGGGAGATCACGTACAGGTCCCAGCCAGTCGTGGGGGCTCGCAACGCTCTTATCTTATCTCCAGTGACGATGTTCCACACGTGAACCACTGGCAGGTAACACAGTCTAGAGAATAATAGATGACCCACGATCCAACTGTAGCAGTCCGTGTATAGTGTCTCTGCAAAGTCTGGCACAGCTTCATCCCTGTCTACAGAAATCAAGTAATTCAACGGAACGTCTTTATTCGGGAGGTTTATACCATAAATTTGAACCAAGTTCCCCTGAATCACGATCAACTTGTCTTTCACGATTTGATACCACACCCTCACGATATCCGTCCAATCTTCATCCTCCATGTTGTACTCGTAAAGGTTAAACATAACTGTGGCGTATAAATAAGGAACCTCTTCGATGTTCCAAACGTTTATTTCATTGGTGTTTACGACGTGGAGGAACAAATAAACGTTGGCGTAAATTATTTGTCGATCGTTGTTCTCGAGGAAAAGTCCGTTCCCCGGAGTTTGTGACTCGTGATTCACGCAACGCCCGTGCCTCCAGTTGCTCAACATGTGGTTTTGTCGTAGTAAGTTTATTCGCTCGGGACAAAGTGGCTCTAATGTTTCGTTTTCTGAGTGATATTCGAAAGCCGGACTAACGTGACTCCTGGAGGAGTTGAGGAAGTCTATGACGCCGGGTCTGTAGTGCCGCCGCCACAGCCAGTTGTCGTTGAGGGCTGCGCGGAGTTGGGAGCACGTCTGCGAACAGGCCAGTAACTCCTTCAGACTCAGGAAACTCCCGATGTGAACGAGGACCTCTGGAGGCAGGCTCAACAATCCGGGCTCCTCCATTGTAGTCCTGCAATGCAATTCAACTTTTAGAAATCCTTATCCTGCATTTAGTCACAAATTATTATTCCTACGAGCTGGTGTCCCATTATTTGCACGGGAATCTCGTGGGCATATAATGTTAGTGTATATTGCAACTTTCAAAGTTTATGGGTGGAGCTTTTCAAATCCTGTTAAAAGGCTCATCTAAAGGTAAGAGTTTTTTGTTATACCAAATAAGTAAGAAAATTAATAGTTTTAGAGGCCCAAGATCGCCGAATAAAAAGCAAGAAATTCTTTTAATGTTATAGAAGGTTGATACATAAAGGTTAGTATAAATTATTTTGTATTTTCTCTTTGTTTTCCATTCCGGTTCTTTCAATTTTTTTTATTCTAATGGTATAATGGTCTAGTTACTTTCTGAGGTTGACGTTTTATCAATGACTTTGTTATACTCATAAAAGATTTTAAATTTTGCTTTGAATCATCCCAACAATTATCTGATTATGAAGAGGCAATCTTATGTAAACAACTACAATCGATGAAAGGTCCTCATAAGAGAGAATTTATCTCCAAATTATTCTATAGACAGTGAATCAAATTGCTAACTTTCAAATATATTTTAATATCATTTTGTTAGTTGCATCATCTCGTGGTCAATTGACTACTGCATGTAGTCCGCTCACTGCAGCATATACCTAAAAACTCAGTCCAATTTGAATCCTATAAAGTTTGACTCAGTGCTCAGGGTATGGGCGAGGTCTTGAGGCTGTGATCGTGAGAATTAACACAAGAGTTTGATGTGCCTCTCACCACCCACTGACTGCAGTCTCAAAGACCATCATGGTCCATTCCCAATCTCCAGTTCAGCAAAGATACTTAGTCTTCAGGGCAGACCTTCACAAGACCGGTTGGCGCTGGCAGGAAACCATTGGCTAATGAAACCATGAGATGTATCGGAATGAACATTTTTACCAATAACCCAAGTTTAAAAATGTTGACATAAACAATTACCAGTATATTTTTATTTGAATTGTGGTAAAGAGGACTATTGTTAAAAGGTATTAAGGTGCTTTGAAACTAAAACTGACTAATTAATAACTGACTGACTGATAATTTTACCCTTTGAATATTAGGGCTTTAGATTTAGCAGGAGACGTTGGAGGCACAGGTGCTACTGATCAGGCGTAAGTTGCGGTGAAACTTGGAACAAACCTATCATATGTTGCGCTGCCAAAAATACTACACACTGCACTACTACCCCGTCGCAGCAAACCTGCATACTCAGCGAATTTCCAATGAATATATAACATAACACATTAAAACACTTAACAGGATTCATAAGAAATGTATTCACAAACAAGCGATATTTAAAATATTAATTATTCTCTATAAGAATAACATTGGGGATGAGTACTCATGTTTGCTGCAACAAGGCACACAAAATAATGGGTTTTTATGCAAATATCAATAGGACTCAGTGAAGTCACATACCAAGTTTCATCCATATACATTCATAAATAAGCGATATATAACATTTTAAGTATTTTCCATAAGAATAACATGGGGGACCAAGTACCTAGGTTTGCTGCTACAGGAACCATAGGCCAGTTTATGTTCATAAATAAGCAAAATATACAATTTTTCTTTTTCTCCATAAGAATAACATTAGACAACGTACTGTGTTTAGCACTTTCAATATCTCGGTAACCAATTGACGTAGAGCAATGATAAAAATACCAAATTGTTTGTTTTTTTAAGCTGAATTCAATGGTATAAATTAAAATTTGATTTAAATTAAAATTACATGTGAAAACACCAAAAAACACATTTTTGGGGTATAAAACCCCCCAGAAACTCCCCTTCGGATGGTGCGATCCATCTGGTTTTTGAACTTGTTCAAATAAATGGTACTTTACACATTTGTACCAAATTTCATTAAGATCGGACCTTTTTTACGAGAGTTATCGTGCTTACGGACACACATATATATATATATATATATATATATATATATATATATATATATATATATAAAGATTTGAACGAATGGTGTACCATGAGACCTACGGTAATAGCTTCTTCCCTATTGGGGAAATTCGCTAAAATGTGATCTCAGCAAAAAAATTCCTACTGTAGTCGGGCTTGGCTTTTAATTCTAAATTACACATTGGGGGCTATCTACATGATTGAAAACATCACAGTCGCTGGAATGACACTTATAATAAATCATATTTTATTTATTATAATTTAATTTTTAAATGCCCAACAAGAAGTGCCACATAGGCACCAGAAAGAGGGTCAGTTTTTGTACCAGGCAAGCTTGATAACATTTTGTATTTTGCTTGTGAAATATGTTTGTTCTAAGTTTCACAGAAAAACATTTAAAAATTAATAAAAAGTTTTATTATTTTTAGGAAATGTACGTATTTAATGAAAACATTTAATGAAACTGGCAAGCAAAATAGATATTTAATTGTCCTTTAAGATGAGATGTGAGTCATAGTTATTTTAGCCAGTTTGTTATACTAAAACCACACTTATTGTTGAAGTCATTGACAAATGTAAAATATTTTAAAACATGTAAAAACTTACAGTCTTGCTTAGTCGACAAAACACAAATCGCTGACATCTGTACAACAAAACCTTCTCCTTTCACTCTGTCAAAGAACAGCTGATGAACCACTACTGCCTCTAATTTGAGCCCCAGCTACATTAAAAATAGCTTCTACATAGGTAGTCACTGCCAGCTGGCAAAGAACACAACAACACAAGTATTGTCAAATTTTTAATTCTGTATCTATATTATTAAAAGAATTTATTGATTTTTCTTCGCAGCATATCGATCCCTAGAAATTTATTTTTATATACATATTTGGTATCAAATTAAAGCTATTTCTCTTTAGATGTGCCTTTTTCGGGTTTGGAAAATATCACATGAAAAGCCTTCGTCCAGGAGGCTTTTGAAATTTCAGCGAATGTGCTACTATCTGTTGTTAAACCTGTGAACTGTTTCCAATTCACATTTGTTTATAACAAAACATATGGTGATGATTTGATCGAGTTCTTAAGTTTGACCACAGAATACAGCACTTGCATTTATTTATTTGGTGAAAGTGGTATCTATTCTATACTTATTTAATAGGCGAGCAGGTTTTTTGTGACAATCACTCCTCCTAAACTACTGAACCGGTTTTCATGTTTTTGGTGTCATTGGAAAGAGCCTAACGTGAAGTTGGGCAGGAAACTTTTTTTATAGAGAAATAATATGTGAGTGAGGCTCTGGGGCCCCTTAAAGTTGAGTTTTTTCCCATAAGCTTAACATTGGGAAATAAATAACTATAAGTTTTAAGCAATCAGCTGCATAGAGTAAACACAGATAATCGGCAGGCTATGTTGCCTTTGGAACGGTAACACAATATTTATACGGGAATGAGAGTATAATATTACGTTGCGATCGCGAGCGAAGCCGCGACAGACTACTAGTTAACTTTTAATAACTTTCTGTGACGTCGATTCTGTCTTTAGTTGCGTCTTTCAAGGTGATTTTGAATGAAGTATGAGTGTATAATGAGTGAGTTGTTGCATAGTCTTGTTGTTGCATAGCCTTGTTGTTGCATAGCTTTGTTACTGACAAAGACCTGCTGATTAATTTGTCTTATCAGGATCAATAACCAAAGGGCTCTATAATATCGGACAAATAAATTGATAGTTGGGCTGTAGCCAATAGTATGGTTGTACACTGTCACTGTTGCCAGTTTGCCATAGAAAAATATCACTGGAATATTATTCCAAGCAGTTGGTGTGGAGTTTTGGCAATGCAGCACGTCTACTATTGGCTGATCTTGGTTGATAGCTCGGCAAAACCAAGGCCTTAACTGGCAATTTATTTGTCCGCTATCATATAATAGTATTGAACCTAAAAATATTTTTAAATTTTTGCTCAGGATCGATTTATGGATCAGACGATTATGAAGTGAGCACGCCAACCATTATGTTATCCAATAAATTAATGTATACAACTGGTATGTGTTTTTTTTTTGCTGTTGAGCGATTTGACAACTGAATGACCACTGACTGCTCCATAAAACGGAATAAGCTTTTGATTTTAGCCAAAATAAAAAAGTTGTTAAATATACCTATATAAATATTGATTTTGCTAAGCTCTTGAATAAGCATATGGATCATGCTATTAAAAGAAGTATATGTAACACCCCCATTGCAGCAAACCTGCTTACTCAAAAAAATTTAAAATAGTACCTCACTACGTCAAGAAGCCACTTACCAAGTTTCATCAAAGCATATTCATAAATAAGCGAGATATTACATTTGATTTATTATCCATAAAAAATTAGGACTGAGTACGCAGGTTTACTGCATCAATGAGCACAACAATTTTGTTCCATGCAAATATCAATGAATTACCATAAGGTGAAGGAACAAACCAAGTTTTGCCAATGTATGTTTATTAACAGGCGAGATAAAAAGTGTTTCTTATTCTCCATAAGAATAATATTATAGCTGTTGAGTGCGCAGGTTTGCTGCCATAAGGACCACAGAAAATGGGTATTGTATGAAAATGTCATTGACACGAGCCATATGAAGCCATATACGAAGTCTCATTAATAAATGTTCATTAATAAGCAAGATATACAATTTTACTACATAAGATCAAAATTGAACAATGTCAAACAAACATCAAAGGACGGTTTGGTTCGCTTTATTGTGTTCAGGGGCGGATCCAGAGGTCATGTTTGGGGGGGCGGTCACCGAAAGTTACCCCTTACCCCTTCCCCCTAGGTGGTCGCTGGTACCCCCATTATTATTTTTGAACTATATGAAATTATACAAAACGAATGAAAGTAAGTTAACATAATATATCAATAACCTTGTACCCTAAAAATAAACGAAATCAGGAAACTGACACATACTTTCTCCTTTTCAGCCCAACCTTAATGAAGAAATTACTTTTAATTTACTAAAGATAGAATATTACAAACTCGGGATATCCATGTTTTTGTAAGACGCTTTTAGGTGAAAGACGTGGATCTAAGTATTGTGTTATGTACTAAAATGGAAGTTTAAAATTTGACCTGTCTAATGGTATATATTTTATTCAATTTTATCGAACGTTTAGGTGCATTAGTTTGAATTTTAATGTAACAATGTAGACGGGGGCGGCAACATTTGACTCTCGGAACCGAAAAACGGGATTTCGGGGGGCTTTTGCTACTTACTTTTTCATTCGGATTTATTCCAACTTTCATTGTATTCCTGAATAATAAAACACAATAATTCTTAGGTTCGGGGGGGAGGGCGACCGCCCCTACCGCCCCCCCTTGGATCCGCCCCTGATTGTGTTTAGCACTTTCAATATCTCAGTAACCGATTGATGTAGCCTATAGCATTAATTCATGAGTCTAAATTAATTGGTTTTTTAAGCAATGGTGCAAAATAAAATTTTGGATTTATAAAGAATTTTATGTAAAAAGCTCAAAAACAACCATTTTTGAAGTAACTGGAGGTTTGTGAAACACTACTCCAGGACTATTCAACAAACTGACATGACATACAAAGATAATTAATTAGTTTCAGTAACTGAAATTGAGAATGGCATTAGAAGATTTCTTGTGAAATATATAACCATACAATATTTATCTATTGAGCTTTTTATCCCACAAAAACTAATCAAATATCACCTAGCATGGCTCAGTCCCCCGGTACTGGGAGCTATTATTACACAATAGGATTTCATAGCTATCTACCCTAGTTATTGTTATTATACTTATCTTTATAAATAAAGTTATAGTGTTATCTTTGCATAGCTTACAATCTTGATTTATTACATACCTCTTTTGATTTGTTATGCATCAAATAAGAAGTCAAAATCGGTGTTTAAAACATTCCTTTCATTCTGTTTGTTAGACTTTTACGGACAAAACATAAAATTTTGGTTTAAACTACTATTAATTTTTGCTTAAAAAAACAAAGAATTTGGTATTTTAAATATTGCTCTATATCAGTCAGTCACAGAGATATTGAAAGTGTTAAATACAGTACTTTGTACAATGTTTTTCTTGTGGAAAATAATTAAAATTGTATATCACGCTTATTAATGAACATAATCAAATCGTGAAAATTTGTTTGGCTTCAAATCTGATTGTGGTCTATTAATATTTAGGTAAAACATAAAAATATAACAATAAAATATAAATATAAATTTATATTTAAATTTGTTGTGATCGTCCATGGCAGCAAACCCACGTATTCTTTTATAATGTTATTTTTATGGAGAATAAAATATATTTACGTCTCTCTTTTGCATTGATAAAACTTGCTTTATCTGGTTGAGGGCCATTGATATTTGCATAAAAACCTAATTTTTGTGGTCCCTGTTGCAGCAAACCTGCGTCCTTAGTTCTAATGTTATTCTGATAGTGAATAAATCAAATATCACATCTCGCTTATTTATGAATAAAAATCAAGGACGCAGGTTTGCTGCGACGGGTGTATTCATTTCCGACTGGAAAAAGCAAAAAAGATGTAATAAGGGATATTACTTTTATTTCAAAAATTAATGTAATATGCGGCGGGAGGGGGGGGGGTATAGACCCAACCCCTGTGGCGCTCTAAGGGTGGCTGGCCTTAAATGATAACACGAGTGGTGTGGGCGTACCAAGTATGGTGGTCTTTATTCAACATTCTTAATCTAGTAACAAATTCAGGATCAACTAACCAGCCTCAGGACAGAAGGTCCGTGGGGTGAAAATACTTAGTTTAACGAAAACCCTTGGATTTCCTTTAGACTATCACAACATGATACAAGTTTCAGAACATAGAGAGTGATCTAGATCAAGGGAGTGGAGAGACAAGAACAGTCTTAGACCAGACTAGAGAGTGATCTAGATCAAGGGAGTGGAGAAACAAGAACAGTCCTAGACCAGACTAGAGAGTGATCTAGATCAAGGGAGTGGAGAGACAAGAACAGTTCTAGACCAGACTAGAGAGTGATCTAGATCAAGGGAGTGGAGAGACAAGAACAGTCCTAGACCAGACTAGAGAGTGATCTAGATCAAGGGAGTGGAGAGACAAGAACAGTCCTAGACCAGACTAGAGAGTGATCTAGATCAAGGGAGTGGAGAGACAAGAACAGTCCTAGACCAGACTAGAGAGTGATCTAGATCAAGGGAGTGGAGAGACAAGAACAGTCCTAGACCAGACTAGAGAGTGATCTAGATCAAGGGAGTGGAGAGACAAGAACAGTCCTAGACCAGACTAGAGAGTGATCTAGATCAAGGGAGTGGAGAGACAAGAACAGTCCTAGACCAGACTAGAGAGTGATCTAGATCAAGGGAGTGGAGAGACAAGAACAGTCCTAGACCAGACTAGAGAGTGATCTAGATCAAGGGAGTGGAGAGACAAGAACAGTCCTAGACCAGACTAGAGAGTGATCTAGATCAAGGGAGTGGAGAAACAAGAACAGTCCTAGACCAGACTAGAGAGTGATCTAGATCAAGGGAGTGGAGAGACAAGAACAGTTCTAGACCAGACTAGAGAGTGATCTAGATCAAGGGAGTGGAGAGACAAGAACAGTCCTAGACCAGACTAGAGAGTGATCTAGATCAAGGGAGTGGAGAGACAAGAACAGTCCTAGACCAGACTAGAGAGTGATCTAGATCAAGGGAGTGGAGAGACAAGAACAGTCCTAGACCAGACTAGAGAGTGATCTAGATCAAGGGAGTGGAGAGACAAGAACAGTCCTAGACCAGACTAGAGAGTGATCTAGATCAAGGGAGTGGAGAGACAAGAACAGTCCTAGACCAGACTAGAGAGTGATCTAGATCAAGGGAGTGGAGAGACAAGAACAGTCCTAGACCAGACTAGAGAGTGATCTAGATCAAGGGAGTGGAGAGACAAGAACAGTCCTAGACCAGACTAACAGTAGCCAACTTACGTAGCAGGAGGATCTCAACTCTAATTACTTTAAAAGTAAACTTTAAAGTGAGCTATTTTAACAAATATTTCATCACTTTGCATAACAATTTTAAAACAGTTGTTTCTAGTGTCAGCAAAGTTTTTAAACTGTGTTTTTGAGGGTGAATAAGCATTAGGATAGTGATAAATAATAAATGGGGGCTCATGATAAGATCCTTTTCAAACCCTAAAGGTACAACCGTAAATGCTATAGCGACCATTTCACTCCAAACTGAATCTGAATCAACTCCAAATACCTTTTCCACATTTGGACAGGAACAGAACGAATTGCTGACCTGGGGCACTGGACGTTATGAGGCTTCACGTTTTGACTCGACATTTGTCGACTTGATTCTTAGGTATTTTATACTACATTGACGTGATGAAACTATTACCAACATTAGCTAGCCTAAATAAGAACCTTTGGGCGTTATTGAATTACTAAATTTATACAATGCTGGAGGCAAGAACTGATGTTATGTATTTGGAGGTTAGGGAACGTCTGGGTCATGCAACCTTATCCCAGAATCTAGTATAATGGATAGAGATAGGGTGAAACTACGATTGTGATAAATAGGGGGGGCCTAAATATAAGTTTGTGGGGGGGGCCCAACAAAATCAGTTACGCCACTGAAGTGGGTCTGTCCTTAGGCTCTCATGATATGATCACCTCGGCCCTGACAACACCTGCCGCTAACCCGACGATCAATCTCTCACCCATCCGACCTTGCCATGCCAGCCGTAACACCTTCGTTTACATTCCCTAATTCAATTGAACGGTCAGGCAACTTAAATGTTTAATATTTCGAATATTTCAATATTTAATTTAAATATTCTTAAAGAAACTTCCCCCTGATTTACTTTATGTTAGTAAACGGAATTTAACATCCCTACCTCAGTTCAGTTATGATTTGAGTGCATATAATACACTTCTTACTTCATTATTCTTCAGTTCACTTCAAGTTTTAAGCTTAAATATTTCCTAATTTTTGTTCGATTAGTGTTAATAATCGATGTACATGAGCAACAAGGAGCGACCAGCGGATTACTTTATCCAAATTACTTCTTAATTGAGGAATAACATTTTTCACGTACCTGTGGGCTCCCATTCCGGCTCCCGGCGTTCGCCTACCCCCCGGGCTCCAGGGCAGTTCTGAGTTCTGGGGAATCGGAGGGGCGACTCCCACCGAACGACAACGGCTGGCTGAGGGTGAACGCCAGGGAACCAACTCCCGGTTCTCGGCGATCCGTCGGTCTGACGCCATCCACTGATCCCCGGTCCTGCCCCGTTGGAAAGGGCGCTCGTCATCGGCGCTGCTCCAACGACACAAACCCTACTCTCCTCCGACAGGACTATCCCCAACGAGGGTTCCGGTGGTTAGCGGACTAACCACACCCCCGGCCAGTCTGAGCGACCCCAAACCTCGCCCCAACTCCAACACTGTTCGGGTTCAAAACTGGGTCTGTCACGTACACTGTCGGGATACCTCGGCCACGACCTGCCATGTCGGTAGCTAAGCATGAACTGCTCTCAAGAACCACATGCATGGAAGCCTCGGCCGAGAACCACACTCCCAACTAGATCTAGATAACCGCTTCCTGCCCCAAACAGGGCCACTAGCTCCAACGGCTCCGCATTAACATCCCCTTAGATGCTATCCGGCTTCCTTGACACTCACATTACAATGGGACAGTATCCCCTCTCTTTCCCTAATTTAAGTCCTAACACAACTAATGCATCTACTCCTAATGTAGAGGGACTAAGACCCTCATTAATAATGGAAGCACTACGTTCTTAAGCTACGAATGATGTAGATTAGATCTACACCAGCCACATTTGCATAATTTATATTTCTTCATTTTAAAGCACAATTTTCTACCTTTTCCCTCTTTCTCTTCTTTTGTTTTACTCCCATACCATAATGCTGAACATATTGCTTCCACTACCAACTATTCTAAAATTCTATCCTAAAAACAATCCTCCCTTATAATTTCGACATTATACCCCTCCACCTTACAACTTTGATAATTGGATACAATTTTGTTAATTTGAATTTGGTTAAGGTGTGTTCTTTATAAATATATATTTCTGGTACATACTGGGCTATGTGGTAAGCGAAAACTAACAACTCAATGCGTGTGAAAACTTAATCATTATAGAAATTGAAGTTTAAAGTTAAATTAAAATCAAGTAATCAAATGTAACATAATTTAAGGAGACATACCTCGACCCTAACCCACTATAATATATGGTTGAACAGTAAGGAAGTAAAGCAAACTCTTTTCTAATATTAACTTAAGTAAAAGGTAATCGATAAAAGTAGTAGTGTATGTAAAGAAAAGTGTATGAGATTGCCTTTTACAATCTATCAAATTGCTTTTCAGGTGAAACAGAAAAATGACAAAATGCTTAGCGAACGTAACAGAAAATGAAATTTTAGTGTTCAGTGTGCCAGTGTGAGGGGTGACTCTAACAACTATGCGGGGGTGGTTGTTAGATTGGACGTCTTAACATATGAAGTTTATGAACTCTCTTAGGGAACTGACTGTAGTCTATATCGGTGACGGTAGCAACAAGAGACTGCTGAACAGGTTAATGTGTATTGTAAAGTATATGTATAAAGTGTAACGTGTATTGCACCTTAGAAATCAACTGAGTGGCTTCTGACAACCCGTTACATAACCTATGCAGTGTCATCGCACCGCGCGACGTAGTTACTCCAAACCGCCGGCGCCGTTGCGGTCATGTCGCCCCCATTGCGGTCATGTCGCCCATTGACCGCACATCATATTTTTCTGTGCGGTCGCTGGTCACCTAATCTCGGTTCCAGAACCATGAATTGTGTAAACAATTTTACTTATTTGGTCAAGTTTATATGGCCATGTCATATTACTCATTGGGCAAGGTTTTTCACAAAGTACAAAGTAGTGTCATTAGAAAAACGTAAAGTGGGCTCCAGTCACGAAACATTTGCCGTTTCTATTTGCTTATTCCCCGTAAGTCCAATGTTAACTTTCAAAGCCTGTCCCTCGCCACATTTTCCGAAATCGTTAATTTATGGTTCATTTTAAACAGCAACAAATACCTATTGATTTTAGTGAGCAAAACTTATGTATCTAAATATAACCGTTCAATTAATTCCAAAATATAGAAAGATTTAAATTCTACTCACTGAAATCGCTTGGTATTATTCGATCTTTAAAATGGACCATAAATCATAGATTTTTGAAACTCTGGTGAGATAATGTTTTGAAAGATTGAAGAAAGTAGAAACGGGAGTTTTTGCATGTCTGGAGGCCCCCCTTAACACGTTGGCAATCATGTTATTTCCCATTTTGTTCCCTGTTAACAAATTTGAGCACCGGTGCTCAGGGGCGTCGCACGAGAAAATATTGGGGGGACAGAGACCTCAAATTTCCCAAATTTTTCAGCCGACTTCCCAACGATTTAGAATTGGTTTTCTAACTATTCAAGGTGATTTTCTGGCTTAAACCTTTTGATTGTCATATAAAGTTTTGAAATAGGCTGGCAGATAATTCACACGTTATAAATAAATATTTTGTTATAGTATCACCTGAAAAATACACACATATCAAAGTAAAACAAGCTTTAAAATGCATGATAATTGTAAATTAATATTAATATTACAATTATTATGGATTAATATTACAAATTATTACTTATAACAGAAGGAAAATAAAATAAAGTAAAAACAAAAACTATTATAGAAATACGCGATTATGTGTGTCAGTTACAAAGATGAAAGATGACACTTAAAATAATGTTTCATGAAAACTTAAAAACTTATCATAAAATTGCATTTAATGGAGATTTGGAGATACAAATTATAAGATGAATCTGTTTTCGTACTATCGGCTTTAAAAAATACACACATATCAAATTGAAACAGAAAACAATTTCTGATCATCTATATATTAATACGCTAGGATTAATTACATATATGTAAAATTTAATTTGTCCACATAATAATTGCTTGGGACAAACTATGAAAGCTTTTATTTCTAAAATAAGTGGGTTTGTTTTTAAACGCACCGAAATTGTTAAAGCGCAGTGAAAGTATACAACATAGTATATCACTAATTTTGATGACTGTCCTATCACTCACAAATTCGGGGTCAATCGGCCAGGCAATGACAAGTTAATGTCTTTCAAGATACAGTATTGGTTGTATTGTGCATTTATCATCACTGATTGGAGAAAAACTAAGTTTCAAGACATTTCATGACCTGGAATTTGACCCTATTTTCAGATGTGCAGACACCTAAAACATATAAACTGTATAGCAACAATCCAATCAAAGATGTAAATCTTGAAAATAAATCACAATCCTATACTCTAATATGAGTAAGGTTTGCTTGCTTGCTTGCTTGCGACACGGATCTCAAAAACGGCTCCAACGATTTCCTTCAAATGTTCGAAATAACTAATTTCTGGGATAAAAATAAGTTCTAGTCAGGCCTCACTCATCCCCAGGAAAAATCAAATAATGCAAAAAAACTAAAATGAAAAGTTAAACAAATTAACATTGGGCTTATGGAGTTTCAAATCAAAACAATGGAATTGTAACAGCTGTTCATAATCAACCAGGGAACTGTCAAAGTAATACTCATGTTGTTTATTAACATGTGGTTTCCTGAGAGCAGAGATTAAAAGATTTGAGTGAAGATTACATATATACAGTAGTAAAAAAATCAAAGGGACATTGAGCTATAAATAACAACTGGAGGGACCTTAAAAATGTAGAAAAGAGGCAAATGAGTTATACAAATCTGATTATCAGTAGGGGGAAGTGGTGAAATATTACTCAGAGTCATCTAAACAAACTGACTGGCCTTCCCCCCCAGGTACTAGAGCTAATACGGCAAACTGTAAATTCAGCTCTACCTCATTCTGTGCTGCTCTCACTGGAGTTTTTACGGAACCACATCCAAGGCAACTGTAGTTACAGTACACGCTTTTATATATGTGTTAAAAATTTCCGCTACAATATTTTACAATTTTTACTTGCTAAGTAAGGCAAAAAGAGCCTGTCATCCTTTGAAAAAACGTTATATGCATTTCATTGTTCCTTGTATTGGAATTTACTAGGTCTGAAATGTTCCAAAATAATCGTTCTATGAACTTACGCATTAACATTTTTTAATTGGTGTTAGCAATTAAACGAGTTCGCACGCAGCACGCTGACGTGAGGGAAGTGAATTTCCACATAAAAAACTATAAAAACTCAAAATCAGTTTAAAAAATACAATTATTCCAATTTTTATTCAAATCTGAAAATATTGATATTTTGGCTGTTTTGATGCTCCTGGTTCTATTTACCTGCAATGATGGGATTAGAATTTTGTGCATTATAAGGTTAGGATAAGGTTCAGTCAGGCTTTAAAGTAGGCGTGAGGTTGTTGGGGATGATAAAAGTACACCAACAAATGAATAACAGGCTTTTCTGAAGTAAAATCCCCATAAGACAACGTACTGTGTTTGGTCAATACACATTTTCTTTTATAACTCGGTAAATATATATGCTAGAATGACGAGAGAGGGCTTAAAAGTTTCGCTACACCGTTTTTCATTCTTTAATTTTACATCCGGGGCTTTTCTGACCCTTTTTCGGCCCAAAAACCCAAATTTCTAAATTTAAAATCCCCAAAACAGGGGGTTAGAGTTTTTCGATTGTTTTGCCCAACGAACTTGTCCAACTGATTACAAAAAGGAATGTCCCTACCAAATTTGAAGTAAATCGGACAAAAAATGCGACCGCTAGAGTGCATACACATATATATATATATATATATATATATATATATATATATATATATATATATATATTATGTTATAATGATTGATTAGGGCTACTAATATTATAAGATGTATATTCATATTTTAACAAAGTACCCTTTTTTATAAAAAACATTAATGTTTTTTATAAAAAAGGGTACTTTGTTAAAATATGAATATACATCTTATATATATATATATATATATATATATATATACATATATATATATAAAATTTTGAACGACCCCCCAAAACGTGTTCAGGGGGTCACGTTAGGAACTTCTATGGTGGTCCCGGGCTTAAGTTTCACCGTGCGGGTCATGCTAATAGTTCACTTTCCAAAGGAAATTCACTAATAAGTTGTAATGTATTGTTGTCATTGTTGTCATCATATTATTTGCAATGCTTAGTCAGTGGATATTTTGTACTTAACATTTTTACTGGAAATTAAATATCTGATCTTTTGAAGGTTTTGTGAACTCTCCCTACTTAAGGTTCTACAAGTCCTATTTGAAATCTTACTCATCAACCAAACTTATTTCATTGCGGTTTCCAGTCCACAGGGCACTAATTAAAATGTGCCTGTTTCCCTAAAAGTCACAGTTTTACGGGGATACATTACAGTTAAATAAGGATTCAAATTCTACTTGTTGCAATGCATTTTAGCGAATTTCCCCAATAGGGAAGAAGCTATTACCGTAGTCGGCATGGTAAGATCTAGGCCCGGGACCATAACTTTTCGTTTTGAGGTCCCCAGATCCCAAAAACACTATTCGTTTGAAACTGTATATATATATATATATATATATATATATATATATGTGTGTGTGTGTGTGTGTGTGTGTGTGTGTGTGTGTGCATGAGCACGATAACTCTCGTAAAAATGATCCGATATTGATGAAACTTGGTATAAACGTGTAAAGCAACATTTATGACATCAAGATCGAAAACCAGCCAGATCGCTCCATTCGAAGGGTATTTTGGGGGGGTTTTGTATCCCAAAAATTGATTTTTTGAATTTGTTACATATAATTTTTGAAATAGTCAAATTTTAGTTTTTACCATTAGATTCAGCTTAAAAAACACACAATTTTGTATTTTGATCATTCCTCTACGTCAATTGGTTACTGAGATATTGAAAGTGCTAAACACAGTACGTTGTCTATTGCTATTCTTATGGAGGAAAATAAAAATGTTATATCTAGCTTATTTATGAACGTATACTGACGAAACTTGGTATATATGGCTTCATCTCGTTGTGGTCTATTGATATTTGCTAGAAAAAAAACATTTTTTTCCAAAGGCTCCCGCAGCAGCAAACCTGCGTACTCAGCTCCCATGTTATTCTCATAGAGAATAATTAAATGCTGTCACCCTTAATTATAAACATAAATGAATAAAAACTGGTATACGACTTCACCTAGTTGAGTTATATAGATATTAGCATAAAAACCCATTTTTTGTGTTCCTTGTTGCAGCAAACCTGCGTACTCAGCCCCAATGTTATTCTTATGGAGAATAATTAAAATTTTATATATCGCTTATTAGTGAATATATTTGTATGAAACTTGGTAAGTGGCTTTTTGTAGTATTAAGACATTATATCTCCACTGGAAATTCGCTGAGTATGCAGGGTTGCTGCGACGGGGGTATTCTTTTAATAGGAAATTTATGCGAATCAAATACAAAAATCCTTAAGGAAGGTATATTTAGTTTATTAAAAACAGTCTATATTCAATATTTCTCAATGCTACTTTCAGTTGAATGACAATAAAGAACTGATTTATGATTATTTTCGCTTTTTGACCCTTACGATGATTACATATTTAAATACAAATTATCAAAGAAAAACTAATAAAATATATACGTTTTTATATATCCAAACTGCTATTTTTTCACATTAGCCTATTTGTCTTATTTTTCTGGAGAACGGGAAATAAACTAACATTTACAATATCAGTGTTAGAAGACGAGACAACATTTACAAATTATATGTCCACAGAGGGATTGTTCAGAAATGTTTAAATTCAATAGCACAAGTTATTGCTAAATAAATATAAATAAACCCTGAGTTATATGAGTTTGCGCATTTGTAATTGGAAACTACGCGCCAAAATCAACACGTGGAATTTTTCTAAAACATTTTAACTGGAGAGAACTGTGCCAACCCCCACCAAAACCGAACTAAAAATACAATGCAGTTAGTGTTTTGACTGGTGCGGCGCCGGCGGTGGTGGAGGCAGGGGACTGTAGGCGCTTATTGTATGTTAGCTGTATATTGAGCCTTGGCGTCGCACAGTGGCAGTGCATAGTGTAGGCAGTGTGGCTTAGTGACAAGTCGGGCATCAAACGTCTGCAGTGCTCGGTAAGTTTGGCGAATGTACAGCTTTGTCGAGCGACTTTACTGGAGTAGCCGCTCCAATAATAGCTTGTACGTAGTTCGTATGTAAACTATACAAACCGCTATGTTCCTTATTACAAAAATATTACTTTGTCTATTAGGAATTTACAATTAAAGCGAATATTGGAAGGAAAATGTATTTTTCCGTAGCTTAATTGAACGACTTAACTGTTTGTGAATTGAAAAAATTAAATTGATTTCCATATATTTTTATATAATAATTTTACATACACACTATAAAAAAAAATGTTAAACCAAAAATACTTTGAGTCTATCATCTAAGTAATAACAAGTTATTAGTCACCACTTGCAATGTTTGTTTGTTTATATAAACTAAAATAATACACAATAATTTAACAGATTTCTTTAAATAAACTAAAAATTATTTACTTTGCACCAATGAATACACTATTCATTGTTTGCACTTTCACTAATTTATTATTAGTGAATTTCCTTTGGAAAGTGAACTATTAGCATGACCCGCACGGTGAAACTTAAGCCCGGGACCACCATAGAAGTTCCTAACGTGACCCCCTGAACATGTTTTGGGGGGTCGTTCAAAATTTTATATATATATAGACATATGTATGTATGTATATATACACACATATATATATATATATATATATATGTGTGTGTTTGCACTCTAGCGGTGGCATTTTTTGTCCGATTTACTTCAAATTTGGTAGGGACGTTCCTTTCTGTAATCAGTAGGACAAGTTCGTTGGGCAAAACAATCGGAAAACTCTAAACCCCTTTTTTTGGGATTGATCTTTCAAATTTTGGGTTTTTGGGCCCAAAGAGGGTCAGAAAAGCTCCGTATGTAAAATTAATTCATGTACAAAGATGGGAATTAGTGAGGCAAAAGTTTTAAGACCTCTCTCGTCATTCTAGCATAAATATTTACCGAGTTATTAAAAAAATTGTTTTAGACTAAACACAGTACGTTGTCTTATGGGGGTTTTACACTAAAAAAACCTGTTATTCCTTTGTAAGAGTACTTTTATCATCCCCAGCAACCTCACGCCTACTTTCAAGCCTGTCTGGACATTCTCCTAACATTATAATGCGCAAAATTGTATTCCCAGCTTTGCAGGTAAATGAAACCAGGAGCATCAGAACAGCCAAAAAATCACTGTTTTCATATTTTAATCAAAATTGGAATAAATGTATATTTTTACACTGATTTTGAGTTTTAAAAGTTTTTAAGTGGAAATTCACTTCCCTCACGTCAGCGTGCTGCGTGCGAACTCGTTGTTCATGTGCTTCTTGAAAGCCTCTAACGTGATGTCAATTTTAAGGGTCTGAGTTTGTGAAAAGAACCGTAAAGTTATTATAACCTCCAAAGTAAATATCTGTCTCGTTTAACCATTTTAAAACATTGATCAGCTGATTTTACACTTGGATCAGCTGTTTTGAACAACACTTATTTATCAGCTGATTTCACTCTCGTGTCTAATCAGCTGTTTTGTCAATTTATCGTTCCAAGATAACATCAACTGGATCGCCATCAGGTATTTAACTGTGTAGGCATTATGCTTTTTAAAAGAAAATCTGCACTATAACGTCTCTGAGATGACAGTACATGTTTAATCTGGCTTAGATTCCATGGAGCTTAATAGTATATTTCATTACAAGGGGCTAAAGTGACGCTTTTCGTACGAGGTCAAGGTTTACGACCGAGCCGCCAGGCGAGGTCGTAACTTGAGCGAGTAACGAAAGTCCACTTTAGACCCGTGTTATGAACTATATTTTTCGTCATACTGCATAAAATATTGAGCTAACTACTTAAAAAAACAAAGATTTTACAGACGAAAGAGTTGTTTCCATTTTCAGCTATTTAAAACAATCAGGTGATTCTCTGTCAATTGTATTGATGTTATGTCAACTGACCATAACGATTGATATATTGATCGCTGTGTACTATCGATTGCAACAATGAATGTTATAATCAACTGTTTCGAATCACAAATCAGACTTACCGCTATGAAGCGCAGGAACGGAACTAATACAACTGAACTGACAACAATGAACTAATCGATACTAATAATCAATTGCCACTCTCGATAGATCGATAACTTACCATTGACATGCACGTATTTGCAACTGTTCTAAATTGTAATAACGAACAGCTGATAACCTCGACATCAGCTGACTCTTTTTCTCCCTAGGGAGTAAAAAACTCTTTTTCTCCCTAGGGAGTAAAAAACTCTTTTTCTCCCTAGGGAGTAAAAAACTCTTTTTCTCCCTAGGGAGTAAAAAACTCTTTTTCTCCCTAGGGAGAAAAAGGACTACTTCAGCCCCGCAAAGCATGTATTAAAAACAGCTGTTTTTGTAGCAGTATGACGAAAATATATTTATTTCCAAATACTTTATTCATGTTAAATACAATTTATATAATTTTCTGTTTTCTATACAGATAACAGCCTTAAAAATTCAAAACAAAAAGTTTGATTTCATTACTCTTAGAAAAGTCTAGTATTCGTAAAATATAGTTAGCTTTTTTAACTCGGATCTTTTGTTGAACCTTTTTTCTAAGTTTGTAAGCTGGAAATTCCAGATTCTGAGATAATAGTCATCCATTTTGTACATTGAGATATTAAAACTTGTGTTTTTGAACCGTTAGCCAAACAAATACGTTTAAATCCATGATTTTTAGCTAATTTTTGGGGGGGAAGAAGCTATTTCCGAAGATTAATTATTTATTTTGGATGAGCACCTTCAAAGTATGCTTTATGGAACATTTGTCTTTCAAACTTTCATTTGAGTACATTAACTCTTTTATATTTAGTGATACAAATTTGTTTTACCACTTAACCTTTTTAATCGAGCTGACAACTACGATCATATCTTGCATGATTAGAAATCAAAATCCCTCTTTGAGTTCACTGGCGATTATATCTTGCATGATTAGAAATCAAAATCCCTCTTTGAGTTCACTGGCGCGCCGCCAACCAATTTGGCTTATCAGTTAGATAAAGGAAAGTGTCTCTTTTACAGCCTAACTCAAATCTTTTATCAAGCTTTGATAAGTGGTATGGGATGTGCAATACCCATTAATATTAAGGTCTTCTTAAACAGTACAGGCTACATATGTTTAAAGTTCTATGGTCGAAAGGCTTCTTGGCTTTTCATATGAGTCATATGAGTTTGGCAGTATCATTCTTAATAAATAATTCCGTAAGAAAAAGAATAAGAAAAAATAAATAAATCTTGTGTTTTCGCACATTTCTGAAGCTATCGTACGTCCTAGAGAGCTGAAACTATACGAACATTCACAGAGTATTTTATGGGGAAGATCTCCTTCGAGCCCGATTTTAATTTTTGCCCTTATTTTTTCTTAAATATTACTATAGAAAAAACAATTTCCTTAGCATTCAACTAAAACCACATTTTAGGGGCTATATGTCCTACAATCCACTAGCTATTAATAGATAATAGAAACCGCCCAATGGTCGAAATTCGACCAAATATTATTTGACGAATATTTGAAAAAAGTTTAATATTTAATGGTTTTGTTGCGCTCATCTCTCTCTCCTTCTCTCTTCCCTCTCTCTCACCCTCCCCCTCCCCAACCCTCACCCCATTTATTTGTTGTAATGTGGAGTTAAAAAGGAAAGCAGAAGGGTGTGACCATTCCAGTGAACAGTAGCCTTTTTAATTATGCCTGAAACCTCTCCACCTCATCCTCTCCCCAGCCCTCATCCCTCCCTCTCACAAACAGGTTTAATTTTTTTTAACGTGGAGGTAAACAGGATAATACAAGGGTGTTACTATTCCAGTAGCTAGTAGTATTTGTATTTACATTATGCCTGAAACATCTGTTCTCCCTGTTTTGCTAGCATTTGTTATATCAACAGCTGTCAAATATGGAATTATTTAATCAATTACTGTTCTTCTATAAAATTAACATTGAAACTTTGAAAGCCTATGAGGCTGTCCCAGGACTACCTTAAAACTAGTCTATACCAGTTTTGAGGCTGACATTGGGTACAGCAAATGAAGTTGTCATTACATATGGTAAGTCCTTTGGCTGTCCATTATGACAAACTTCCCTTTCACCTTTGGTCCCTCCATTTGCAGCGGCTAGGGACAGAATCTCCGGGTGTGGTCCCCACCTGCCAACCTGAGAATGGATGGTCCCTGGTTGTTGTGCATGGATACCCTGTCAGTTGAGTTGACCAGTTGGAGGGCAGAATGCAGGTCCCCTGTTTGAGAGCCTCGTCCCAGCTGTCACAGGGGCACGGGAGTTGGCCCTCTGAAGGGTCGATATTTGGCTGCCGTCCCATCCCACCCTTTCCTTTCCTGCTATATCCTATCTTTCCGGTAACCTGTGCAATATTTCCGCATGTAGAAGATGTGACTAGCAGCTATGCTGGGGTTTCCTAATCCGCAACAATGAAAAAAAATTATGATGATGCCTGTGAGGCGTAGCCCTGAAGGCTGATGTAAATTATAATAGGTTTCTGCTCATCTACAGGACACTCACTACCTTTCTAACAGTAAGCGTGAATTTCTCCTACGATGCACACAAGCTGAGAAAAAAGGAGGACAAGTTTTGTGCTTGCCTATTAATATAAAAATTGGCAAAGCACATGTCAAAAGTCGTGAAAGCTCAGTTCTACCTAAACGTTTTACGGTACATTAACTTAAAAACCAAAATCATCTAATGATGGTATAGTCTCCGATGTAGTAAGCTATATACTGCTATAAATAGAATTTATAAAGGAATATTAATTGAAAATTAAATTTTACGTCGTTAAATCAAAGTCAGCAACACAACAAAATCAAATCCACATAAAAATACTATTCAAATCTTGTTATAACAAGATTAAGAAATGATGTAAGAAATGTTAGAAATGGCTCACTTCAACCAGTCTAGCTAAGATTAAGTGATATTAAGACAGGAAATCGTATTAAATCACACCATCTACTGCATTCACTTGCCAACTGAGAACTGATATAGATGGAGTGCAATCCCCGCCTGAAACTATTTATGTAACGAGTAGGGGGCCTAAGTGAAAAGCCTATTATTGGTAACACTTTGAACAGGGTTTGGACCGTTCCCTATCTGAATGTCGTAAAGTTCAACCGGCGTCAACACAATTTATTGACAGTTAACTCAATTAGCATCAATTAGCTAACTGCAACTGCAATTTGTTTACGTAACCGAATTGTAACTCTGTTTCAATTGTCCTTAAGATCTTTTTTTAGTTGGCCATACTCATTTACTAATTTGTCATAATGTTATAGTAGATATAATGAATGGTTTGAGATGAAGAGGTCAGCAACCTGTCTGTTCAAGTTTCATGTTATCATTCACTTTTCGCTATCATGTGATACACATCTTCAGAATGGATTATGCAAGCGTTGTGACATTTTATAGTCAGAACTTGAACATAATCAGTCCTAAATCTGCAGTACCGATTAGTAGCTCGGATTCCACAAAATAAGACGTGTTCTTTCTTCATTTGTAATTTTCCATGGGGCTATTAATTAAAGGCAGTCATTGTTAAAGGTCCTGGCTAAAGAAAGAGAAGTCAATGTTACAAGGTGTCTCTCTCTGGTTCTTTACTCATAATTGATTCATATTCGCCTTGAAATACACTTTATGAGTGTCTGTGTCTCAATAGTGATTACAGTTAACAATGTTCCAGATGAGTAAAGGGAGAGGATGGCGGCGGCGAGGGGTGGTCTGCCACTGGTCAGACTGATGGCTAAGGTCGGCGTCAACTCCGTCAATACCGTCAGCTCTCTCTGCAGGAACCGCGGTGAGTGAGGGTGGTAGAAGGTTGTCACTAAAATAAATACCCCCGTCTCAGCAAACCTGCGTACTCAGCGAATTTCCAATGCATATATATGTATCTTAATACCAAATAAAGCCACATACCAAGTTTCATCAATATACATCCATAAATAAACGATTTATGACATTTTAATTATTCTCCATAAGAATAACATGGCGGCTGAGTATGCAGGTTTGCTGAAGCAAGGAGTACAAAAAATGGGGTTTTATATAAATATCAATACAACTCATGTAGGTAAAGCCACATACCAAATTTCATTAATTTATTTTTCATAATGAAGGGAGATAACACATTACTTATTCTCCATAAGAATAACATGGGGCTGAGTACGCAGGTTTGCTGCTACGGGAGCCATTGGTAAAAAAATTGTTTTTTTTAGCAAATATCAATGGTCCACAACCAGATAAAGTCGTATACCAAGTTTCGTCAGTATACGTTCATAAATAAGCGAGATATAAAATTGTTATTTTCCTCCATAAGAATAACATTAGACAACGTACTGTGTTTAGCACTTTCAATATCTCGGTAACCAATTGACGTAGAGAAATGATCAAAATACCAAACTGTGTGTTTTTTTAAGCTGAATCCAATGGAAAAAACTAAAATTTGAATATTTCCAAAATTATATGTAAAAAATTCGAAAAACCCATTTTTAGAGTACAAAACCCCCCCAAAATACCCCTTCGGATAGAGCGATCTGGCTAGTTTTCGAACTTAAAGTCATAAATGTTGCTTTACACGTTTATACCAAATTTCATCAAAATCGGATAATTTTTACAAGAGTTATCGTGCTCACGGACACATATATATATATATATATATATATACAGTTTCAAACGAATGGTGTTTTTGGGGTCTGGGGACCTCAAAACAAAAAGTTATCATGGTCCCGGGCCTAGGTCTTACCATGCCGACTACGGTAATAGCTTCTTCCCTATACAGTAGACGCTCTTTTATCCGACATTCTATGAACCGGCACATTCTATTAACCGGCACCAGGCGACCCGGGGTTTTTCAGGTATTTTCGGTCGTTTCCGTTTCGTACTGCGACTGCGCTGGACTGCTCCCGCCTTTTTCTTAGTCACCTGTTGTTTGTTTACGTCTCAAGCAGTAACGTTCAGTGATTTTCGTAAACTTTGCTCAGTACACTACTGTATTCAACCTATTTTTAGACGCCAACTTCCACCCGGCTGTCTGTCAGTCTATCCGTCCACAAATGCAGGTGTTCCGGAGCAGTGCCAAGGTCAACCAATGCAAGGGACCACAGCTCATTACTGTAGCGAGATGACAGACTATCAGATTACTGTATTCCCAATAATAACAAAAAAGTTCTAGTATCTGGAAAAATTGATTTACCGGCATGGGCGTGGTCCCAAACATGCCGGATAAAAGAGCGTCTACTGTATAGGGGAAATTCGCTAAAAAAGTCAAGTGAGGTAGCAATTTTACAAGATTAAGATTCAAGATTTTCTTGGCCATAAACAGATACATGCAAGTCCCAGGACTACCTTAAAACTGGTCTATACCAGTTTTGAGGCTGACATTGGGTACAGCAAAAGATGTTGTCATTACATAAGGTAAGTCTTTTGGCTGTCCATTAGGACAAACTTCCCTTTCACTTTTGGTCCCTCCATTTGCAGTGGTTAGGGGCAGAATCTCCGGGTTTGGTCCCCACCTGCCAACCTGAGAATGAATGGTCCCTGGCTGTTGTACATGGATACCCTGTCAGTAGATTTGAGCAGTTGGAAGGCAGAATGCGGGTCCCCTGTTTGAGAGCCTCATCCCAGCTGTCACAGGGGCATGGGAGTTGGCCCTCTGAAGGGTCGATTTGGCTGCCGTCCCATCCCACCCTTTCCTTTCCTGCTATATCCTATCTTTCCGGTAACCTGCGCAATATTCCCGCTTGTGGAAGATGTGACTAGCAGCTATGCTGGAGTTTCCCAATCCGCAACAATAATGATGATGAGATACATGCAGTCAGGGGTGTGTATATAAGGGGAGCCAGGCCCCACCCCCCAAAATGAAAAAATTAGGACCTAAATAATTTGAATTATTATAAACATAATGCACGAGAGAAAATACGGGGAACGGCACAGAACCTATGAACAAATCTGTATTCCTTGGGGTAGCGGTTTATTTGGTGCGAATTCACCGATGGTCTCAGGCCTCTGCTGGTGGAAAGGGTTGTTGCTAGAGGCGCTCACCCCCACCGGCAGTAATGTACAGTTCAGCGGCAACCATTGTTTGTTTAGGTTTGTCGATTGGTTAGATCATCTCTAATGTGCCAAAGTACTGTATGGTGGTGATTGGGGTTCATGTTTACCTGCTTAACGAATGTATTATTGTCAAGCATACTTATTATTGGTCTGCTCCCCTCAAAATATTATCTGTTTATGCCACTGCATGCAACAGGTCTTGTCACACTCATTACAATGACAAGATAAGATCAATTGAAGTTGTGATATCCTAAATTATAACACAATAGAGAATAGGCTAACTAACTAAACTACATGAAATAAAATGGGATGATCATTGTATGTAATAAATAACTGAGTATTTTAGCTTAAATACAAAACCAAGCTAAAATAAATTAAATGAGTTCGCACGCAGCACGCTGACGTGAGGGAAGTGAATTTCCACATAAAAACTTGTAAAACTCAAAATCAGTGTAAAAACATCCATTTGTCCAATTTTTATTGAAATCTGAAAACATTGTTTTTTTGTCTGTTTTGATACTCCTGGTTTCATTTACTTGCAAAGCTGGGAATACAATTTTACGCATTATAAGGTTAGGAGAAGGTCCAGACAGGCTTGAAAGTAGGCGTGAGGTTGCTGGGGATAATAAAAGTACTCTAACAAAGGAATAACAGGCTTTTCTAGTGTAAAACCCCCATAAGACAACGTACTGTGTTTACCCGATACACATTTTCTTTAATAACTCGGTAAATATTTATGCTAGAATGACGGGAGAGGGCTTAAAACTTTTGCCTTTCTAATTCCCATCTTTTAACATGCATTAATTTCTGGGGCTTTTCTGACCCTTTTTGGGCCCAAAAACTCAAAATTTGAAAGATTAATCCCCAAAAAATGGGTTTAGAGTTTTCCGATTGTTTTGCCCAACGAACTTGTCCAACAGGTTATAGAAAGGAACGTCCCTACCAAATTTGAAGTAAATCGGACAAAAAATGCGACCGCTAGAGTGCATACACATATATATATATATATATATATACACATATATATATATATATATATATATATAAAATTTTGAACGACCCCCCAAAACGTGTTCAGGGGGTCATATTAGGAACTTCTATGGTGGTCCCGGGCTTAAGTTTCACCGTGCAGGTCATGCTAATAGTTCACTTTCCAAAGGAAATTCACTAACAAGAATGCATTACATAGCCGGAAATACAAGTAAATATCAAATTGCAGTCAAAAATCAAGCAACTAATAAATTACTATCTGCACAGAAGTATTAACCCAACTTTTAAAAAGGTCCTTCAACTAGCCATGAGAATAAGACATTCTCATGTCTCGCTTGAATGTACTGATAGAGACATGCTGAGCACTCACATGCTACTTATTAAATGAACTAGTGCCAACCCAACAGTCCCATGAGAAGACAACAATTTAGAAGTCTAGTGCAGGGCCTATTTATTAAGTTACAATCATTAGTATCATGGTCAAGCAATGCTTACGTAGTGTAAAACCATTATAATAGGAAATTTGTAAAGATTAAAACATTAATTTTCATTAGCTAGTGAATTACTGTTGTCATCTTCGAACTAATTTAAATTTAGTTGGAAGACCCAAAAGAACAAATTTTAATAACAGTTATCGCTCCCGTTTTGATATTTTTGCTAAAAACTAACTCGCAAAGCTACAGTTATTAATGCTGAAGAGGAAGTCACAAAATTACTAAACACACTAAAAAGAAAATTCAACTAATGTCGGTACTTACTTTGTATGCCTTTCCTATTTAGTTTTATGTCAGATTACAAATATTACTCGGTTTTATCACTTAGATTTATGGCAGATAACGTTAAATCACAAATCAATAATTGAGATTGCAACATCATTGCAAATCCGGAGAGGTATATCTAATTTGTCAAGGGGGTGCTTATCAAGTATTGCAACTGAACGCCCTGCAATAACAGTACGGCAAACCCCGCTTTACAGAAGTGTCGTGGTGTTGCGTTGGCTGTGACTAAGGCGCTGAATAAAAGTGATATTTCAAAGGAGATTCGCCTAATTTAATCCATATCAATGGGAATTATTTTATGACTGGCAAGAAAATGTTCAATTGAATCTAGGTATTTAATTTATACTGAGTTGTCCTCATAAAATAGCGACCTAAAAAGTTTACTGTGGCTTTTTAAAAACCTTTTTATTTTGTTGTTGTACGTGTTAAATATTGTTTGTCTAGTTTTCGATTGAGATCTGTTTGTTTCCCTAAGAGCTGACTTGGGACAAAACTATTTATTTTACAAAAACATGTTGCATCTTTGATTCGATTATTCGATTTGAACTTTGTTTTGAAAACATTTGCAGTAGTTGAAATTGACAACTATTAAGTCATAAGATTGTTGTTTGTATAATCTTATTTGAATGTAATATGTTGTTTAGTTCATAATGTAAAAAGTGTATTCACTCTTGTAAATAAATTATTTATGAAGCTCAATATGCTGAAAGTTCAGATAAAGTAAATGTGGAACAGTGTGTTAAGAGTGGCTCTTGTCTCTTGTCACCTGCTTCTACCAAACAACTGCTTCTACCAAACAACTTCTTCTACCAAACAACTGCTTCTACCAAACAACTGCTTCTACCAAACAACTGTATCTACCAAACAACTGTTTCTACCAAACAACTGTTTCTACCAAACAACTGCTTCTACCAAATAGCTGCTTCTACCAAACAACTGCTTCTACCAAACAACTGCTTCTACCAAACAACTGTATCCACCAAACAACTGTTTCTACCAAACAACTGTTTCTACCAAACAACTGTTTCTACCAAACAACTGCTTCTACCAAATAGCTGCTTCTACCAAACAACTGCTTCTACCAAACAACTGCTTCTACCAAACAACTGCTTCTACCAAACAACTGCTTCTACCAAACAACTGCTTCTACCAAACAACTGCTTCTACCAAACAACTGCTTCTACCAAACAACTGCTTCTACCAAACAACTGATTCTACCAAACAACTGATTCTATCAAACAACTGCTTCTACCAAACAACTGCTTCTACCAAACAACTGCTTCTACCAAACAACTGCTTCTACCAATGTTAAAGTTGAAATCCTGTCCCTCCTAAACCGATTACTCCAAATAGTTTTTTTGTTGCTCATATTAAAGAACAAAAAAAACCTAACGAACTCGGTGGTCAGAATTTGTATATCATAAATACTTAATCCAACAAATTATCAAATATTGAATATTTTGGAACGTTATTGAACGAATATTATTTGGTATATTAAAATTCTGCTAAGTATCTTTTTGCTTTTTAAATTGAGCCATTTAATCAAGTATTTTTAATAATTGGTTGTGGAGGAAGCGGCTTTGAAAGTTAACATTGGCCTTTTGGGAGAAGCAGGTAGAAACGAAAATGTTACTTGAATGGAGCCCCCTCCCAACATAACGCACGATATGCTTTCGTGCTTTGACGTTACGCTATATTGGGGGGGGGGGGCAGTTGAACGAAAAAAAGGCCACAATCCCTTGGAATGTGCCCTCCCCCCCCTCATAAATGGTTACCTCAGCCATCGATGTAGATCTCAGCCTATCTACATCTTACCACTCAACCAACAATTTATTTCTCACTTTTCCTTATCTCCATCTGCAATTCTGCAGTGACATGTCAAATACACACTTAATTCTGAGCCATCCTCAACTGTTATGCACGCTCACTTCACGTGTTCAGTGTTATCGTATCGAAGTGCTATCAATTACCGGAAGACTTCATAAGATAAAGTTATCAGTTTAGTCGCTCCACCCACGCAAGCGATCGGAATAAGTTACATGCGGAAAACATGATTTAGTTTTTTAATAGTTGACGAATTTGAAAAATCATAAGTTTAGCTCTTTTCGAGAAGCAAGAGGCTAACATCCGATAACAAATTCATGGATTCATAATTGTTATTTTTTCGTCAGGAAACGTTTGTAATTTTACTGATTGTTGCACGTACATTTAAGTATTTTTACCGTCGAGTATGTCGTAAATTTCCTATATTGAATGTATCACAACTGTTTTCTCATTTCGTCAGCAATATTTAGTAAAATAAATGAAATTGTTTTCTTCATAAATTAATTTGTTAAATGGTGTAGAACTCCTCAGATTTTTGTAGCACAACTAATGAAATTTCTGACCGGTGGTTCTATTTATATAAAATCCTTCAAATAAAATTGGTGTGCACAGCTGGAGAATTAAACCATAGATTGAGTTTAATCTATGATTAAACTTCCTGATAAACGGTTTTAATCTATTTAAAGTGGAAATATAAATTACCAACAATTACTCAACTTAAGAGTTTTGTTAAGATTTTATATAAAAACATTGTTTAAGATGGACTTTAAATAGGGATTTTATGCATTTAATGGTTCGTTCCCCCCATAGAACTCTAGGGGGACCCTGGAACGCTAGGGCTGTGTCAATAAATCTGTCTTTACCCCACCCCTTCAATGGCACTCACGGCCGCCCAGTGGATTTCAGCATTGTGCGCCCTACGTTTATACGCTTTTGCGCCTCGCCATATTCATGTAATTACAATAAAGTGTATATATTATTGATCTCCATGAACTACGGAATCTAACAGTATAAACGTTTTGTAGTTTGATAATTTAATTTATTTGTAGTAATGAAAACTATTTAGTAAAAGTGCATATTTTTTTAAAGTGTGACACGAAAAAGTCTCTAAGCGTAAACTTTTTTTGTTTTGGTGTTAAAAAGAAAATTCCAGCGGAAAATTTGTAGATAATTAGTTGATCAACAATTTTTATCCCAAATTTTTTCAAAAGTTGATTTATTTGTTCTGTAAAGAAGGTATTAACGTTTCCCGCGCTCAAACCAATTCGCGCCGCACTCATTCCAGCTAACTGTTGCGACACTTTGCTATACAACACGAATTTGTTTGTATTAACAAGCTGAACTATGACTTATTATTTTACAGGCAGTAAGTGGTCTATGGTAGCTACTCTTGTTTTTATTTTGGAAATAGATGTTTGTTTCATTGCCGCTGTTTTTATTAAATAAACTGAATCACAAGTGGAACCAACATATATGGTACCATGTAAAATGACACAGGGAACAGGTTAATATTCAAAATGAATTTGAAACCCAATTTTAAATGATATTTTATTATAATATAAGATTATAAAGTTGTTCTTACACATCTTAAGTGTTATTAAATCAAATTAACTTATTTAATTTCTGCCTTAGGCTCATTGTTGCTTTATTTTGTTCCATGGATTGAGTCCAGGTTAAATCATGGCATAATAGTTTCAAAATAATAGCAAATCGTTTTTACAAGTTGTAACACATGCCGATCATCATAATGGGAGGTGATCGGATTTTAACAAAATATGTTGCCACCAAAGTAATTTATTTCACTGTTTATAAAATGAGGAATGCCTCCCGCGAAAAATAAAAACTGTCGTCACTGTGTTGTTTTTTAATCGTATTCTAAGGCTACCAATTTAAATTAATCTGTTTTGAAGTGCTGACTAAAAAGTCTACTTGAATCTGACGGAAAAAGTGTTTTATTTTCGTATAAATTGACCCATTAAAGGCCCGGGTCTGAAGGTAGTCTGGAAGTAAACCATGGGAAATAATGAGTAAGAAATTTTAGTGAGTTCGATGTAATTATTAGTTAAGCTTATTCCTTATACCGGGTTTTCCATAAATTATCTTTACAAATTGAATCGTGTGTAGAACGTAATATAGTAGTATTTTAGTGGGGATCGATTTTTTCTAACTCATGTTCTTATTCTTAAGTTTGTTAATTTTTGCATAGTCTTTACTTATTTACTTCGTCAAAACTAATTAGTTTAAAAATTTTAATTGAAATGAAGGTGAGATGTTGAAATGAAGGTGAGATGTTGAAATGAAGGTGAGATGTTGAAATGAAGGTGAGATGTTGAAATGAAGGTGAGATGTTGAAATGAAGGTGAGATGTTGAAATGAAGGTGAGATGTGTTTTAGGTTAATCAGTACAAATTCTGATTTCGAAATAATATTGAAAACTTAATTTCAACAAAAAAGTCATGAAACAGGAAGTATACTCCACTCAATAAAATAGTACTTGTTAAACCAAGTCACACAGCTTGTCCTTCCGGAAGGACAAGCTTCCTTTCGGAAGAAGAAAACTATTTGTTATTATAAGATAGCTACAAAATTAAGAAAAATAGGTGTTGGCGCCGATTGCGGGGGTGTTGGAGGGGGTTATTGTTTAGGCCCTCGCCCTCCTCAACCCTTCAGTCGTCCGTCTAGCGTCAACCGAGTGACACTTGCGAGACTCACGAGATTCGATCCATTTTTAGACATTCCTTGACTAGACACATTTCTTTAAGATTAGATTCAGTTTACGTCCAGTTTATACATTTATCCAGTTATATATATTGTTTCACATTTTGATTTACCAAGTAACAATAAATTCAGTTTTCAACAAACAAGTGTTAATTTACAGAACCTTAATTTGCGTAAAAAGTGCGGTGCGTAGTTTCGCCGCCACAATAGGATATCATGGAATAAAGGTTGTTTCCGGCGCGGGACAGCAACGCGACGCGACGGCGGCCCGGCGGTGGCGATATCAAAAGCGCACGTTTGCCCTTTAAATGTGAGAAAACTAAAGACTGTTCAAACAAATGTTTCAAATAAAAGTGTTTATTCAACTAATTTCCAACATTTTTCTCGCTTGAAGTTTGTTTCTACCCAAATAATAAACGAGTTCGCACGCAGCAAGCTGACGTGAGGGAAGTGAATTTCCACAAAAAAAGTTTAAAACTCAAAATATGTGTAAAAACATACATGTATTCCAATTTTTATTAAAATCTGAAAACATTGATTTTTTGGCTGTTCTGATGCTCCTGGTTCTGATGGTTTACCTGCAAAGCTGAGAATACAATATTGCGCATTAAAATGTTAGGAGAAGGTCCAGGCAGGCTTGAAAGTCGGCGTGAGTTGCTGGGGATGATAAAAGTACTCTAACAAAGGAATAACAGGCTTTTCTAGTGGAAACCCCCCATAAGACAACGTACTGTGTTTAGTCGAAACACATTTTCTTTAATAACTCGGTAAATATTTATGCTAGAATGAAAGAGAGGGCTTAAAACTTTCGCCTCACTAATTCCCATCTTTTTACATGCAATAATTTTACATCCAGGGCTTTTCTGACCCTTTTTGGGCCCAAAAACTCGAAATTTGAAAGATCAATCCCCAAAAAAAGGGTTTAGAGTTTTCCGATTGTTTTGCCCAACGAACTTGTCCAACTGATTACAGAAAGGAACGTCCCTACCAAATTTTAAGTTAATCGGACAAAAAATGCGACCGCTTGAGTGCCTGCACATATATGTATACATATATATATATATATATATATATATATATATATATATATATATATATATATATCTATGTATACATATATATATATATACATACATATATATATATATATAAAATGTTGAACGACCCCCAAAACGTGTTCAGGGGGTCACGTTAGGAACTTCTATGGTGGTCCCGGGCTTAAGTTTCACCGTGCGGGTCATGCTAATAGTTCACTTTCCAAAGGAAATTCACTAAAAAAGTTTACGCTTACTAACTTTTTATGTTCCAATTTTTTTAGCTAATTATATTTTGTATTTTTATAATTCTGTTAACAGACTTATCTGTAGGTTGTTTACTCCGTTAGAATCCTCAGTTCTTCCAGATAATAAATATATAAGTTTATTTACAATGCGGTGATCCCTGTGCGATGGAGGAGCGTGTTAATGAGTGCGCGCATTAAAATATTTTCCGGCAGAAATCGCTCAATTGACGAAGTTGCCCAAGAAGTGGAGGGGGAAGGACCGTTTTTCGCATCAAAAACTCCACTGCGCTAGCATTCCAGGTGTATTAATAGAGTTCTATGGGTCCCCCTTCACCTTCACCCCTTCATCCCCTCCCCCTCAAACATTTACACCTATAGACATTTAAATAAGTCAATTATATTTCTTTCTTTTTGTTGTTTCAGAAAAAGTTGTCGGGGCTTTCGCAGGGGTTTCTTTCATCAGAGCCACTTCTTCCACCGTGATAAATTCCCATAACTATTCTAATGTCGAAATCGATACAAATAAGGTTAGTAACAAACAGAATTGCAGAATTGCTTTATGTTTAAAAGTATAATACGAGCTTTTATAATTTAATTTAGTGCTAATAAAACATTATCAGGGACCTGAAAATGACCACTCGAACCGCTGGCTTGATGCGGAACATCTGTCGTTGCGAACAACTAATGGAATAGACAGAAAATCGTCGACAATTCTATACTGTATAATCTATATTGTTGGTTAAGATTATATTTTTGCTAATTAAAATCATTATATTATTTTTCTCACAATTACATTGTCCTATAATTTGGTAGCATAGTTTTTGTTGCATGTACAATCTATATATTAAAAAATTCCTGCTTTTTATTCCCTCACTTTCTAAAGTTAATTCTTAACCGATTTTGATGATTTTTTATTTAAAAGATAATTTCAACTTCCAAGTCACTGTGAAGCTAAATATTTGCGAATTTCCCCTATAAGGAAGAAGCTATTACCGTAGGTCTCATGGTAAGACTTAAGCCCGAGACCATGATAACTTTTCATTTTGAGGTCCCCAGATGCCAAAAACACCATTCGTTCAAATTTATATATATATATATATTTATATATATATATATATTTATATATATATTTATATATATATATATTTATATATATATATATATATATATATATATATATATATATATATATATATATATATATATATATATATATATATATATATATGTGTGTCCGTAAGCACGATAACTCTCGTAAAAAAGGTCCGATCTTAATTAAATTTGGTACAAATGTATAAAGTACCATTTATTTGAACGAGTTCGAAAACCAGATGAATCGCACCATCCGAAGGGGGGTTTTGGGGGGTTTTGTACCCCAAAAATGTGTTTTTTGGGGTTTTCACATGTAATTTTAATTTAAATCAAATTTTAATTTATACCATTGAATTCAGCTTAAAAAAACAAACAATTTGGTATTTTGATCATTGCTCTACGTCAATTGGTTACCGAGATATTGAAAGTGCTAAACACAGTACGTTGTCTAATGTTATTCTTATGGAGGAAAAGAAAAATTGTATATCTCGCTTATTTATGAACATAAACTGACGAAATTTGGTATATGGCTTCATCTGGTTGTGGTTTATTGTTGTTTGCACAAAAAAACAATTTTTCGCCTATGGGTCCCGTAGCAGCAAACCTAGGTACTCGGTCCCCATGTTATTCTTATGGAAAATAATTAAAATGTTATATATCGCTTATTTATGAATGTATATGGATGAAACTTGGCATGTGACTTCACTTAGCTGAGTTCTATTGGTATTTGCATAAAAACCCATTATTTTGTGATCCTTGTTGCAGCAAACCTGCGTACTCATCCCCAATGTTATTCTTATAGAGAATAATTAATATTTTAAATATCGCTTGTTTGTGAATATATTTCTTATGAATCCCTGTTAAGTGGCTTAATGTGTTATGTTATAATTCATTGGAAATTCGCTGAGTATGCAGGTTTGCTGCAACGGGGGTATTTTATTTACGGTACTCTTTTATTTTGGTTAAATTCCGAGTTTTAAAATCGTATCAGTAAGTTTTTCTTAATTAAAAACAGCTGTTATAAGGATTATATCCGCAAAATATTGCGGGGGAGCAGCCCGTCGATCCTTTAAAATCATTTACTTGATAAGGCCACTGTTTGCAATTACTTATGTTGTACACATTTGTTAATATGTTGACTTAATATTTATTATTCATAAATTCAGCATGGCATGCACTGAATTCTTGAGACCACAAATAATTTATACTCAACAAAATTTCCACTGGCAATAATTTTTGTTATACTTTGAAAAGACAACGACGACGTGTACAAATTAGATTTTGATAGGCAACCGTCAGAAGTTAAAAATAAAGAAATATTGTATTATTTTCACTCAAGTAAAAATAATTTGAACCGTTTATATACAAAAATGTATAAACAAATAATTATTCTGAATTATTATTATTATAAATGGTTATCTCCACAAAAATACTCAACATTAAACCAGTATAGTCTAACATTAAAACACAGGTGTACGATATTCCTTATCACCAAATTGTTGGATACCTTTATCTAGATGTGACTTAGCTTTCAATACAAAGTAATCTTTCAATCTGAGCACGTCACATACATTCATGCAATGACATTCGACCTCGTTATCACAAATCTGACCTGTCCCCAAATCTAATCTAAATTATACTAAGCGAAAACATCGTCTGTCAAAAACGGTCATTGGTCGACCTTCAAATGAACTGAGATAAGTTAATTTGTTGTCACATTTATGAGGGGTCAAATAGTTTTGAGGAATATCTCCAAACAAATTCTCCTTCATTAAAATGCGGGTCGTATCGATCACGTGGATAGCGCATGTTATCGCTCGTCGCCCTACCTACCGGCGACTGCCTGCAACTCTAGTTCGCCGGTCTGTCGCACATAGCACAGGGAAACGGAGCTGCCTCACTCAACGAAAATCTCCAGTTTAGTTTCGGGAGGTGTTCGATATCGATGCGTGTGCGGGAAACAGATCTCGCCGGCTTTTCAGGACAATTTTCGTACTTTCAGTGCGGATATCTAACAAACTCTCCCGTTGTTTCTAGTCCGCTATTGTGCTAAACAGCTGTTTATTTGTAAATTTCAGTATTGTTAAGCTCAGTGTACCTCTCGGAATTTTCGTGTGTTAAATCGTTTAGTTTTAGTTTAGGATTCTTATTTTTCCTTCTTTTTTTGTCTGTGGGGGTGGTTATTTGTGGACAGTATTTAACTGCGATCTCGGTGCTCTAACGCCTTCGGCTCAACGTTCCACGGTACTTCGTTTGTTTGCAGTTTGTAAGTTTCCCCCAAGTTTGTATTTATTTTGGTATATACTAACCATTACAATATAGTAATATTGTTAACACGCATTAAAATCATGTAAATGCGTTAATTGTTATTTTCAAGTAAATTAAGTTAATTTTTACAGGGTAGTCTTATAACAGCATTATTAAAACAATATTGTAACCTAACCTTTAAATGATTTTCAACATGACTGGATTTATACAATTTTCAAGCTGATTGGTCAATTTTAGAGCGTTGGTGGAAATTTAGGGCCACTCCTTACGTAATGTAAAAATTTGTTATGCATGATTTACTCAGTTTGTAGAAATATTCCTTCTTTATGCTACCAATTGTTGAATAAGATAACTTATAGCGTTCCAGACTAATCAAAAATGGGCGGTCCTTGATTTAAAAAGTTGTTATGGTTACCTACAAGAGCAGTGTAACTATAACATGGTTTAAATTTACTTAGTAATCAAACTTAATACGGTACTTTTAATTTTAACTGAAATGTTGAATAGAGCTTAAGTGCTTCAAACGTATAACTTAGAGCTTTAAAACAAAACAAGTTGCTGATAACTATTTTCTATTGCAGCCATTCCGTCAAGATTAAGACTTATATTTTCTCCTAGCAGCCCCTAAGGGCATCTCCATTCATGCACCAAAACTGGTTTCTTTTGAAGGGGATTCAAGGTCAAACAGGGAGGGTGGCTGGGGTATAAACGCCACAAGGGCGGGGGTGTTGATTCGCCGATCCTCTCCAGATAACCTGTCATATCTTCACATTTAAGTATACAGTGTAAATTAATATTTCCTTAAAATTAAAATGATAGCGCGAATTACGCCTTCGTCTGCAAAGGTATTATGACAAGTTAACTTTCACCCTGAACTAAATAAAATATTATTTCGAGTTATTTCTGATGAACGTTCAATTGTTGGAGAGGAAGATGCGAGTTTTTGTTAAAATAATGTTTTGAAGTTAGTTCTGTTATCAAGTTTCTTGAATAAGTTTTAAGATCATTCATTCATTTAAAAAATAGGCATGTTAGATAAGGTGAGAAACAAAAGCTTTTACTTTAGGTAGGTTAAATAAAGATTCAAGATTTGTATTTGCTATAAACAAATACATTGAATGGGCATCGTCAATATACAGTACAGGTTTCATTAATCAAAGTATCCTGCTCGAACACAAAACGAGAGAATTACTGTATTACTAACACAACTATATCATTCTTAATTAGAAACAAACCTTGGGCTGATAAAATTATGAATACTGTAATACCCCTTATCGGCAAGGAACTATTTTAGGTTTTTGCGGAATTTTTGAAAAGGGAGCTCCACCTTAAGATCTGCAGGCGAAGAGTTAAATAGCTTTGTGCAGTTATATGAAATGTTATGCTGAAAATATGATGTGCGGTCTTTTGGAACTGGACCATTTAAACGTGGACGGAGTGAGTTATAGAATGATCTGTAAGACGAAAGCATAGAGAATTACCTTTGAAAAATAGCAAAGTTTGAAATATATATATGCTAGTAAATGTGAGGATTTTCTTCTGACGGAAAAGTGATTTACAGGATTCATTTCTTTTTAGGTAAAATACATTACGGAGAGCCTTTTTCTGAAGTCGTAAAATATACTTTATTCTTGAACTATCAAAGCTCCAAATTGGGAGAGCGTATATCAGCTGGGGATAAAAACACCCGTAATAAAGCGTCAACATAACATCAGAGTTGGCATGTTGAGCCAGTTTCCGGAGGGCAAACAGTCAAGAACTAAGCTTTCCTATGACCTTATTTACGCAATTGTAAAACTTCAGGTTTTCATCAAGTTTCAGCCCAAGGAAGTCCACAGAGTCTACACAAGTGATTTCAGTCTCGTCCACTAAAAGTTGAACACAATCTGAATTATTGTTTCTAATAGAAAAATTAAAAAGATGGGTTTTGTCTGTGTTTACGATAAGACCATTTGCTCTGAACCACTGAAAAAGGTAAAGTTTGGTTATTGGTGAATACTGGTCCGCATGATATAAGTGTCCTCGCACTCAGTTTCATTTACTCACCTCACCTAGAAGACTACGAATTCAAACTCAACTGTTTTGAATGCATAAGAGAATTTAAGTTAATTTGTGTGAAAAATACTTTTAAAACTGTCTCGATAATCCAACTTACTTCAAAATAAAATATAAAAAAAACACGATGAGGAAGTTAAACCTTTGACTTTCTCTTTAAATATTACTAGTAGCATGTCGCGGCTTCGCTCGCGATCACTACGTAATATTATACTGACATTCCCGTATAAATATTGTGTTACCGTTCCAAAGCCAACATAGCCTGCTGATTATCTGTGTTTACTCTATCCAGCTGATTGCTTAAAACTTATATTTATTTCCCAATGCTAAGCTTATGGGGAAAAACTCAACTTTAAGGGGCCCCAGGGCCTCAATCACAAATTATTTCTCTATCAAAAATGTTTCCTGCACAACTTCACGTTAGGCTCTTTCCAATGACACCAAAAATATGAAAATCGGTTTATTAGTTTAGGAGGAGTGATTGTCACAAAAAACCTGCTATAGATGACGCATTTCATTCTGTTTATCAGCCTGACCCCCCCCCCCCCCCCAGCAAACACTGTAATCAATTGAATTTCGCGGCGCGACCGTAGACCAGAACCATGCAGGGAAAAATTGTGATTTAAATGTTGAATACAATTTGTTCAAATAACTAACAATTGACAAGAATATTTTACTCCGAATTTTACAAAAATTAGAGAAGACTTTCTTCTTTTAAATTTAATTTGTATTGTTTACTATAGCCGGAGCTCTCAAAATACATACGACCAGAAGTAACGATGTGACAGGTAACTACGTATTACGTATTACCGTGCGCAGACATCATAACCTTGCCCTTGATCTTGGCCGACAGACGGAGGTGTTATGTGGTTGGGGGGAGGGGAGGGGAGGGGCGGTGAGTCAGACAGGGCGTATCAGCTGCGCCTGGAGGCTGATTAGGGTTACGGTGTAGCCTGGAGTCTGGAGTCTGGAATAGCCTGGCGGTAAATATAGCAACAGCTGTGAGCCGTGTGCAGTAGACAGTGACGGGCGACGGCGGCGTCATTCGAACTGTTCTACTGCCGATTGTGAGGGGGAGGGGGAATACCGATGAGCGCCCTACTTGCCTTCCGCAAGCTAAAATAAGGGTTTTGCACCTCCCACATTGTAGGCTCAATTGCTAACCAATTAAAAATAATTTGTTGTCACTTCATTCACTAAATGTTCATCTATGTATCTTACGATTTAAAAATCATGATTTTAATTCAAACTAAGTGGTAGGCCATTAGTAAATTTTTAAAATTAAGCGTTTTTTTTAAAGCTTCCTAACGGAAGGAGAAAAATTATTTTCGAAAAAAGGAACCGTACAATATCTAGATTGGAATCCGAAAAGTGTGAAACTGCAAATCGTTTGGTAGAAATCTGTAAAATAACAGTGCGATTGAGGAGAACACAAATGTCTTCAAGTGTATATTATAGAAATATGCATGGCCCTGCTTGGTGGCGGCGGCAACATCGAGCGGATCATTCAGGGGTAGGGCGTACCTTTAAGAGGAGGCTCCAGTCACGAAGGCTAATTTTAACTCTCAAAGCTCGTCCCTCGTTAACGGTTTATCCGACTTCGTTGATTTCTGGCTCGTTTTAAAGAGTGAACAAAATACCAAGCGATTTCAAAGGGAACATTTTTCGATAGCACAAAGAATAATAATCGATACAAAAATTCCGAAATATTCAAAATTCTCGTTTCTACAGCCCATATAGGGGGACCATCCGTCCCGATTTTCGGGGTTGGGTCCCGGATTTTTCAGAGGGTCCTCCGGGACGTTCATTCATTTGTCCCGGGTTCAGGTATGGGGCATTTGTTTATTCCGGATTTAACTTAAAAAAACATTGTTAAATATATTAACTGACTTGAGGGAATATTTTCTTTAATGAACGAGTTGTGGTCTCAAGAGATAACCCAATTAGTAGAAAGTTTGAAAGCAATTTTGGTAACAGCCTCATTAAATCTTGTCAACTCTTTTATAAAATTTCACTTTGTAACAAAGACTTAGCCTAGGCCTACTGAAAAAATCATTCATCTGAAAAGTAGCCTAATATTCATAATTATCTACGTAACTATAACAACTGTGTTTTATCATTGACTGGTTTTATCCAATTTAAACTGCAATGTAATTTAAAAATGACAATGTTAAGTGCTCGCAGTTTTCAGTAGTATATTTCGCACCAAGGGCCGAGATCGTAATAGTATATTTCGCACCAAGGGCCGAAAGTAGGGTTTTGCTGGCCCGAGATCGTGTTTTATGACCGAGACGAAGTCGAGGTCATAAATCGTTCGAGGGCTATGCAAAACCCTTTCGGCAGAGGTGCGAACGCTATTTTTCACCATACTACAATTATTAATGGGTTAAATGTGATCGGTCATAAAACACGAGCGGCCTCATGCAATCTCGGACTATATACAGTTATCCAATAAACGAATCATCGATAGTACAATGTTTTGAATGTTATTGTTATTTGTTCCAGTGTTTCAACCAAAGAACACAAAATAGTATGCACGTATTAACCAGGTAACGTCATGTACGCTTGAAAACAAGTTGGCAACACTGGCTTAATAGATCACCTGACTTTCGGCCCTTGGGCGGAAAACTCTACTTTCGGTATTCAAATGACGTTCCGAAAACAGGTGATTACAGCGTAGTGTGGCGAACATTTATTTTCCGACATTCCTCTCGAGTTCATTCACACACTTCATAAATCATAAAACCCAAAAATATCCAAGCCATCTCTGCATTTGGGCGGAAGCCAAGTAATCTGTACCTCAAAAAGTGAATTTTTTGGCAAGAAACCTGCGCTCACCCAACAACATTTTTGCCAAAATATGCATTGTTCGGCCCTTTAATATTTAGTTACATAACGCAAACCAGTAATATTTACGCCATTCGATTGGAATATGTTTAGCATAGAACTCTGGAGCCCTCCTTTTTACGCGATGAAAATCATAAATCTTGCAACTGAGTTTATACTATTTAATGTGGCATTGTAATAATTCAATGCATGTTTTCAAAAGATGTGTTATACTAGTAAACAGACAAATTGGTTGTTCCTTAATTAACAATAATTAATTTTATTTAAAACTGCTTTGACTTGATTTTGACGTAAATAAAATCTTGTGCCATATGATTGATAAACTTTGCGATTGTAACTATGTCCAAGTGAACAGGCGATTGTAACTTATGTCCAAGTGAACAGATTCCAAGACCACGAAGCTGTTGAAACTGGCAATAGCTGGTTACACTTTTTACTTTCTCCCCATATAGTATATAGAGAAAGTATTGTTTTCGTCATCATTTTCGAATTTGAGTTATTAGTGGAAATATTCGTTTTGGTGCTCCCTGAACCCAAAAAAGTGATTTTTACGATCAGTCTGTGTGTCTGTCTGTCTGTCTGGCTGTCACTCTGTCTGTCTGGATGAGTACAGAGCTAGAACCCACACCAATTGGCCGATTTTGATGAAATTTGATATGTAGGTGTAGTGAAATGAAAGACGCAAATCTCATAACAAATGTGCTCCTTTATTCCTAACCCCTGAAACCTCTCAAAACAAAAACAAACAAAATAATTATTTTTAGGTTACCTAGCAACCACTATGAAACAACTGTTTTTAAATTATTTTCAAACTCTGGACGCCGCATCAGCCCCCCGCGGAGACCGGAGGTCTGGGAGACGGAAACGCACTCGCCGAAAGGCACGGGAGGTCCTGGCAGGGCTCGAGACGGCGGTGCAGTTTGAGGAGGCTCGAAAGGTGTCCATGAAGGCTGGTTTCACCCGATCTAGGCTGACCCGTTTCTCCAATCCATTGACTAAGATCGTGATGGTCTTCTCGTCTCGGCGAACGACGGTATGCGGGCCCGTATATGGCGACTCGAGGGAACGTCTTATCCTGTCTTCCCGTAGGAAAACATGTCCGCCTGACGTGAGCTCTTGGAAGACAAACGGGTTCTGTGTGTTATGCCGTGACGCCGGAACGGGGCGGAGCTGTGACATTTGCTGTCGCAGGCGGGCGACGAAGTTGCTAACATCGCCGCTCGACCGTGGTACGGGCAACGGTGCGATAAACTCCGCTGGCAAGCGTAAGGGTTCCCCGTAGACAAGCTCGGCTGGGGAGGTTCGGAGGTCCTCTTTGACAACACTGCGCAAACCAAGCAAAACGAGTGGTAAGGCGTCCACCCACGTTAGGTGGGGGTGGCAACGGAGAGCCGCCTCCAGCTGACGGTGAAAACATTCGACCATCCCGTTTGAGCACGGGTGATAACCACAGGTGCGACACCTGGTGATGCCGAAAGTCTTGCCTAGGGCCCGGAAAAGCTGGGATTCAAACTGTTGGCCCTGGTCAGTGGTGATGCAGACGGGGGCCCCGAATCGTGAAATCCAGCAGCGTAGAAATGCGTCGGCGACTTCATCGGCGGTTTTCGTAAATAATGGCCAAACTTCGGGCCACCTGGTAAATCTGTCGACAGCAGTGAGGCAGTATCGGTACCCCTTAGCATGGCTAAACGGGCCAATGATATCGAGATGTATGTGTTGAAAACGGGAAGATGGCGTTACGAAGGTGCCGGTAGGGGTGTGGACGTGACGGGAAACCTTGTTTCGTTGACAGTTCAGGCAGCTTCGTGTCCAGGCCCGGCAATCTTGCTGAACACGAGGCCAGACAAAACGTTGTGACACAAGTTTGGCAGTAGTGCGGGTGCCTGGGTGGCTAAGGTTGTGGCAAGCGCCGAAAACTTGACGACGCATGGAGGCAGGCACATAAGGGCGTGGTTGGGCTGTACTGGTGTCACAATATAGGAACACATCGGAACCAGGAATACGAATAGTCTCCAGGTGCAGGGCCGACTCACGGTTTAGTAGGTCGCGAAGTTCAGCATCATCTTCTTGAGCGGTTGCTAGGGCGAATAAATCGACAGAGTAACTATCCGGGTCGGCTGCAGTGACGGAGTCTACGCGGCTCATCGTGTCGGCCACTATGTTGCCGGAGCCACTGATATGACGAATGTCTGTGGTGAATTGCGCGATGAAGGAAAGCTGATTTAATTGTACTGGGGGTAGCTTCTCACGAGTTTGTTGGAAGGCAAATGTGAGGGGTTTGTGATCAGTGAAAATGATGCAGTGCTGCGCCTCGAGTATGTGCCGATAATGTTGAACGGCGAGATAAACAGCGTGCAATTCCCTGTAGTAGGCTGGCCAGCGCAGTTCTCTGGGCGTAAGTTTCCGGGAAAACAAAGCCAGGGGTTGCCAAGCGTTGTCGACGAACTGTTGAAGGCACGCACCTACTGAGTGGGCACTCGCATCAGTGAAGAGGCCGAGAGTCGCAGACGGCTCCGGGTGAGCTAACAAAACGGCATTGGCGAGGCTGTCTTTGCAGGCTTGGAACGCGAGCTCCAATTCGGATGTCCAGGGGAAAGGTTGATTTCCTCGCAGACCAGATCGTGCCGTGTTGAGGAGTGCTTGGTATTCTGCGGCATGAGGTACGAAACGCCGATAAAAGTTAATCATGCCGAGGAAACGGGAGACGCCCTTCACAGTGGATGGTTTGGGGTATGCACGGAGGTCAGAGACGCGATCTGGAAGAGGCCGTGTGCCCTGAGCGGATACCTCATAGCCGAGAAAAGAGACCTTGTCCACACCGAAGATGCTTTTTTTGACATTGAGCAGAATGCCATACTGGTCAAGTCGTTCAAACAGGGAGCGTAGGTGGCGGCAATGGTCCTCTGGAGATTTCGAAAACACTAAGATATCGTCAATGTACGCGAAACAGAAATCGAGGCCAGTCAAAATTTCGTCTATGAAGCGCTGAAAGGTCTGTCCAGCGTTGCGGAGGCCAAAGGACATGAAGAGGAATTCGAAAAGACCGAAAGGAGTAGTAATGGCCGTTTTCGCAATGTCTGCTGGATTGACTGGGATTTGATTGTACGCCTTAACAAGGTCGATGGTGGAGAAGATGGTCGAGCCGCGAAGATTGTTCCCGAAGTCGTGAATATGACGCACCGGGTATTTGTCGGGAATAGTCCTCGCATTGAGCGCCCTGTAGTCGCCGCAGGGACGCCAGCTGTCAGGCTTCTTGGGTACCATATGGAGAGGCGATGACCAAGGCCCATCAGAGCGGCGTGCAATGCCCTCTCGCATCATGGTTTCGAACGCTGCTGTGGCGATGCGGAGACGGTCTGGGGCTAAACGACGAGGGCGACTCGAGACAGGAGGTCCTGGGGTAGTACGGATATAATGGACAGTGCGATGTTTGACCTGATGCTCCATCCCTCTAGGTCGAGTGAGGTGGGGAAATTCAGCTAAGATGCCGGCGAAGACGGAAGACACAGCCGGTCGGATGAGTTTCACGCTGGGCTGGTTAGTAGTGCAGCGCGTGCAGTGGGTGGAGATACCGGTCGTGGAGTCAAGTAGGCGGTTGTGAGCGCAGTCCACCAACAGTTCATAGTGGGCCAAGAAGTCTGAACCTATGATTGGGACGGATACATCAGCGATGGTGAAAGACCAGGTGTGTTTGCGGGCGAGACCGAGGTCTATGGTTAACAGCACCGTGCCATAGGTTTTTATTTTGGAGTTGTTGGCTGCCTGCAGATCGTAATGGGCGTCAAGATGATGTCCTGGAAGGAGTCTGCAAGGATAGCAGCTCAAGTCAGAGCCGGTGTCTGCAAGGAGGTGTATCCTACTGACCCTGTCGAGTAGGAAGACGCGGCTATGAATCGTAGTTTGGCACCCGACCGCCGCTAATGTCGGTTGCCGTTGGAGTTTGACGAAAAGGTGCAGGGAGCCGAGCACTTCCTGGCCTGACGACCGAACTTTCGGTGATACCAGCACACACCGGAGTAGTCGGACGTCGTAGAGTCAGCAGATGAGCGTCTCCGAGTAGGTGGGGTCTGACTGCGGTGTTGGGAGCGACGGGACAGAGTTTGAAGCGTGGACTGAATGGAGTCAAACTGTCGAGCGAGGTCATCTATACGTGCTGATGTCGAGTCAGTAGAGGAGTCGGTGGCAACGGTCGCTGATGTAGAGGCAGTAGCGGGAACAATTACCCGATTGACGGCAGGATTGTGTGATGCGACGGAAGCGAATTGAGCCGGCACGGCTGGCGTCACTTCTAAAATGTTGTCAGCGATGGAGGCAAGTCGGTCCATGGTGATGGTGGGTTCAATCATATGTGGTTGGATGATTGCCTGGACATGTGAGGGTAAACGCTGTGTCCAAAGCGTACGCAAAATGAAGTCAGGCACAGCGCCGGATAAAGAGCGGAGATGGCGGAGGAACTGTGACGGTGTGCGATCTCCAAGTTCCTCACCGGTTAATAGTTGACGGACACGCTGCTGCTCGGATACGCTGACGCGTCTGATGAGTTCATCCTTAAGAGTCGTGTACGGTGCGTCTGCGGGTGGTGTCCGAATGATGTCCGCGATCTCCTGTGCCCCTTGCGCGTCAAGCTGACCGATGATGTAGGTGAATTTGGAGACTTCGTCGACTACATTGTGAAACCGGAACAGTGCCTCTACCTGAGCAAACCACAGCCGTGGGTCGTTGCTAAAAAACGGGGGCAACTTTATGGTAGCACGATTTTGTGGATGTAGCTGAACCATATTTTGCTGCAGATGGGTGATGGCGGCTTGTTGTTGTTGTGTGATAGCGAACAAGCCTTGCAAAGCTTCGTGAAGGTGAGCGATGTTGCCGGCGTCGTCCTGTGGCTGTTGAATCGGTGGCTGTTGATGGTCATTATTTGGCTGCGGCTGCTGTTGTGGTTGTTGTTCCTCGGCCGCTTGTCGATGTCCCTCGCGAGTAAGAACCATCGTTTAATCACGTCGGGGTCACCAAATGTAGTGAAATGAAAGACGCAAATCTCATAACAAATGTGCTCCTTTATTCCTAACCCAGGAAACTTCTCAAAACAAAAACAAACAAAATAATTATTTTTAGGTTACCTAGCAACCACTATGAAACAACTGTTTTTAAATTATTTTCAAACTCTGGACGCCGCATCGGTACTAAACCACGATATCTCCAGGTTTTTTTTATTTTTTGGAATTTTTATCTTAAGGGGAAGTATCCCCCCAAAAACGCAAAAAAAACATTAAAAATCCGAATTTCTCAAAATCGGCTCTAACGATTTTGATTAATCTTTGGTGGTTTGTTTAGCTTTACGTTTCCAAAAAAATTATACCACCCGTATTCATGAGAAAATTCGGGTTCAGAAATCACAGGACTTAAAAAACTAGCAAAATTCAGTTATTTTGATTTTCATAAAAAACCATAAATGTTAAAAAATATTACTTATTACCATTAAAAAGAGCTAAAAAAATAATTAATTTTGAATTTTGAATTATTATTCTAAAATTGCTGGTTGCGGAGAACATTGAAATTTTCACTTTGCGGTAAACGCAGCACATTGTCTAATTTTATTCTTATGGGAATACAAAACTTATGATTTCTCTCTTATTTACTGATCAATTTAGTTTAAACTTGAAAAGCAGGTCAAGTTAGCATTGACCAACAGAGTATATTCGAAATATGTTGCAACTTAACCCCGGGGGGGACAAGGGGGAATTTCCCCTCTCAAAACCACTTTGTGTAGCAACGGATTCTGTAGTGCCTCCCAAAATGGGGTTTGGTTGGATATTTCTGAAAAAAAACTAGTATTTAAGACAATTTTCTGTACAATTATCTGTACTTTTTATTCTATATTTAGTAAATAAAAAGTATTTATTCATTGAAGTTACGCTAAAAGGGAGAAAGTATATGTCAGTTTCCTGATACCGTTTATTTAATCCTTACAAAGCGTTCTGAAGGAACCATTGACTCTCGTCAGTTAGTCCAATATAGTTGACAATTGGTGGTTGCGAAAATCGTTACCAAGATAGTTATGCAGATAAGCTGTTGCAAGGCCGTCACGTCGCGGTGCGCCGAGATAGGGCGCAGATTGAGTGACTGGACGCACAAGATAAACATCGAATGCATATCGATTTCGCTTAGTCCATATTTAGCCACTGAAATACGACTCCGCAAAAGGGGTTCCACAAAATATTTCGTGTTTTTGAATTCAATTGTTTCACACTTTCACCTATTTCACCGGTAAGACCAATGTTAACTGTTTACATTAAGTTCCCTCCTTAAAAGGGCGTTGGAAAGCAACCATGTTAGATTTTACCTCCATAAGAACAATGTTAAACTTAAAACCATGTATCTCGCTTATTTATCAACATAGATTATGAACGATGTCTCAAATTAAAGGTATTTTGAAGACATCCCTCTTCAAAAATACCTTGAAGAGGGAGGAAAAATACCTTGAAGACTCAGGTTAATTGCTCGCTATTTTCTAAAATAAAATAATACATTTCCAAAAATATAGTAATTTAAAGTCTATATTTTTATACATACTGTATTTTGTAATTTTTCCTAGTCATTAAAAAATAAAACTCCAAGCAAACCCTAATCAAAACCTTATAAAGATTCAAACAAAATTGATTCCAAATCAATAGGTCAAACAGTAACAAAAAAATATGCTTTTCAGTAAAGACATGTTTTGTGTGTTTTAACATTGAAATAGCCCGTAGCGCTAGGGTCACCGATGATAGTATGATACTTCTTCTGACTCCAACGTCCTCTTAACAGACCATCCGAAAATTTGTAATTGACATATTAAAAACGTAGGGATTCCTGAGAGCATGTAACTTTGATTTTGCTAGTAATATTAAAACATTCAATATTTGGGTCACTTGTCCAACAGTGACATCAGTAAATTAGTAACATCATACGTTGTTGTATAAAAATATCACTACGGTACTTTTATACAAATGAGGTAGTGTCTGTCTATTGTCCCATCACGCCAAAACCACTGGACCAATTCTGCTGAAATTTGGCACTTTTCTAGACGGTAATAGGCCTATGACACTCCTGGGTCCATAGACTTAATATAGTCTATGCACCCAGGAGTGACATAGGCCTATTGCCGTTTAGAAAAGTTCTCAGGGTTCTGCCCCACGGGACCTCCAAGTTCTCATGTTATTCATATGGAGGCGGTTTTATTTGGTTTATGCCCTCATGTTTGTTTTCCTAATTCAATTCGTTTAAATAAACACCGGTTATATATCTAACTGCAGACTGTCATCGTTTTGTTTCAGGTTTTTAGTGAATTTTCACCCCGTTGCAAAGCACAGGCATAGCAGCTTATAGGTTCAGTGTAAAATCCCCAACATTTCCTCTTCACATGCTACCCTTTCTCAAAAATGCCACTTCATATTAAAAATACAGCTTTTTATGTTTTAAAAACCAAACTTCGAGATGAACTTAGGGGAACACAACTGAGTAAATCTTATTATATAGTAATCAAGAGACGATATAAGTCTGGTGTTACCCAAAGTGTTGTGGTTTTATTAGTGACTTTCCTTTGGAAAGTGAACTATTAGCATGACCCGCACGATGAAACTTAAGCCCGGGACCACCATAGAAGTTCCTACCGTGACCCCCTGAACACGTTTTGGGGGGACGTTCAAAATTGTATATATATATATGTGTGTGTGTATGCACTCTAGCGGTCGCATTTTTTATCCGATTTACTTCAAATTTGGTAGGGACGTTCCTTTCTATAATCTGTTGGACAAGTTCGTTGGGCAAAACAATCAGAAAACTCTAAACCCATTTTTTTGGGGATTAATCTTTAAAATTTCGAGTTTTTGGGCCCATAAAGGGTCAGAAAAGCCCCAGATATAAAATTAATGCATGTAAAAAGATGGGAATTAGAGAGGCGAAAGTTTTAAGCCCTCTCTCGTCATTCTAGCATAAATATTTACCGAGTTATTAAAGAAAATGTGTACCGGCTAAACACAGTGCGTTGTCTTATGGGGGTTTTACACTAGAAAAGCCTGTTATTCCTTTGTTAGAGTAGTTTAATTATCCCCAGCAACCTCACGCCTACTTTCAAGCCTGTCTGGACCTTCTCCTAACCTTATAATGCGCAAAATTGTATTCCCAGCTTTGCAAGTAAATGAAACCAGGAGTACCAGAACAGCCAAAAAATCAATGTTTTCAGATTTCAATAAAAATTTGACAAATGTTTGTTTTTACACATATTTTGAGTTTTAAAAGTTTTTTGTGGAAATTCACTTCCCTCACGTCAGCGTGCTGCGTGCGAACTCGTTTATTTTCTAATCGATCATTTCAGAAATCCGGCTAAAAGGATTTCACGATCATGTAAAGGTACGATGTCTTTCTGGAGTCTGGAGTCCGGAGTTATACAGTACAGAGAAAGCTCGAGGTGGCTGCCACGTTTGGCACTGACCACTGTGTGCTCCGCTTGTTGATGCGTCTTGCTACTGAGCTGACAGGTGACTGGACCAGCGGTCCTCAACCTCCTGTCGAAACCGATATTAATTACGTCTGCCGACCACTGAACAAAACAGCTTTCGTGTCTCAGATTATCTTGTTGTGTCCTATATCCTACACTCTAATATGAGTAAGGATGCTAGCTTTCGTGCTTGCTGGCTTGCTTGCAACTCTGATCTCAAAAACGGCTCCAACGATTTCCTTCAAATGTTGGAAATAACTAATTTCTGGGATACAAATAAGTTCTATCCGGTCTCATCCCCAGGAAAAAAAAATAATTTGGAAAAAAAACTAAAATGAAAAGTTAGCATTGGGCTTACGGAGTTTAAAATCAAAACAAAAGAATTGCAACAGCTGTCGTAATCAAGAATGGAACTGTCAAAGTAATACCAATGAATACAAACCCCGTAATACTCATGTTGTTTATATTAATTAACATACGGTTTCATTAGAGCAGTGACCAAAACCATTGAGTGTTGCTAATACCCAAAATAAATCAAAGGGACATTGAGCTGTAAATAACAAATTGAGTGGCCTTAAAATACAGAAAAGGGGCAAATGGGCTAAACAAATCCGATAATCAGTTGTAGGAAGTGATGAAATATTACTCCAAGTCATCTAAACCAATTTAATGGCTTTCCCCCCCAGGTACTGCTTTTATTAAGTACATTGTGTGCGGGTACGGTAGGGACGTTCCCCCCCAGGTACAACTTTTGTCCAGGGAGCATTGTGTACTTATGTGCGGGTACGGTAGGGATGTTTCCCCCCCCCAGGTACAACTTTTGTCAAGGGAGCATTGTGTTCTTATGTGCGGGAACGGTAGGGACGTCCCCCCAGGTACTACTTTTGTTAAGGGAGCATTGTGATCTTATGTGCGGGTACGGTAGGGACGTTCCCCCCAAGTACTACTTTTGCTAAGCGAGCATTGTGTTCTTATGTGCGGGTACGGTAGGGACATCCCCCCCAGGTGCTACTTTTGTTAAGGGAGCATTGTTTTCTTATGTGCGGGTACAGTTGGGACATTCCCCACCAGGTGCTACTTTAGTTAAGGGAGCATTGTTTTCTTATGTGCGGGTACGGTAGGGACGTTCCCTCCAAGTACTACTTTTGCTAAGCGAGCATTGTTTTCTTATGTGCGGGTACGGTAGGGACGTTCCCTCCAAGTACTACTTTTGTTAAGGGAGCATTGTTTTCTTATGTGCGGGTACAGTTGGGACATTCCCCCCCAGGTACTACTTTTGTTAAGGGAGCGTTTTTTTCTTATGTGCGGGTACAGTTGGGACATTCCCCCCCCAGGTGCTACTTTAGTTAAGGGAGCATTGTTTTCTTATGTGCGGGTACAGTTGGGACATTCCCCCCCAGGTACTACTTTTGTTAAGGGAGCGTTTTTTTCTTATGTGCGGGTACAGTTGGGACATTCCCCCCCCAGGTGCTACTTTAGTTAAGGGAGCATTGTTTTCTTATGTGCGGGTACGGTAGGGACGTTCCCCCCAAGTACTACTTTTGCTAAGCGAGCATTGTTTTCTTATGTGCGGGTACAGTTGGGACATTCCTCCCCAGGTGATACTTTTGTTAAGGGAGCATTGTGTTCTTATGTGCGGGTAAAGTTGGGACATTCCCCCCCCCAGGTGCTACTTTTGTTAAGGGAGCATTGGTTTCCTATGTGCGGGTACAGTTGGGACATTCTCCCCAGGTACTACTTTAGTTAAGGGAGCATTGTTTTCTTATGTGCGGGTACGGTAGGGACGTTCCCCCCAAGTACTACTTTTGCTAAGCGAGCATTGTTTTCTTATGTGCGGGTACAGTTGGGACATTCCTCCCCAGGTGATACTTTTGTTAAGGGAGCATTGTGTTCTTATGTGCGGGTAAAGTTGGGACATTCCCCCCCCCAGGTGCTACTTTTGTTAAGGGAGCATTGTTTTCTTATGTGCGGGTACAGTTGGGACATTCCCCCCCCGGGTACTACTTTTGTTAAGGGAGCATTGTTTCCTTATGTGCGGGTACGGCAGGGACGTTTCTAAATTTTTAAAATAAACGGTCCAAACCCCGAGGGAATTGTTTCGTGCGAAAATAAAGTAGTTGGCTCGTCTTCGGTAGCTAGGCCTACATCGGCTTGAAAAATATTCAAACGTTGTTATTTTAATTTTGCAATAAAACGTGCAAAGTAAATGTGAATTGTAACTTTAATGTTTCTGCCTAAAACATTAAAAAAAGTTGTATTAAGAAAATTTGTCACGAGCCCCGCCGCTAGCGCTACGCATGATTATTTTATACATGAATAAGTTTTGTTGTAACATTTTAAATGTTAGCAAAGTTATGGTATTTGTTATGTGTTCCTTTATTACATTCGATTTATATGTATTTGTTACCATGTTCAATTTGTTATAAATTGCATGTCGCATTAATTTTTTATCTACTAAATTATTACAACCTCGTTATTGTTGTTACAATCCTTCTACAAATAAGTCTATATAGTTGATGATACCCTTATTTTAATATGTGGTCAGATAAACCATATGTTTAGTTTAGAGTGTAAAAAGCGTATTAATGTAAAAATCAACACCAACCAAAAAGCGTAAATACCAACCATGTAGGCCGATTGTAAACTAATTTATGAATTTTCATTTACTAACTCACCTGTTAGTTCTTTGTGACCATTACAAAAATATTTGAGATTCTTGAACTTTAGGTGTTCCCCAAAAAGATGTCAGAGCGTCTCAAAGGAGGGTTAGGGGGTCGAAACGGGCTGTTTATAGCGTGACGTAATTTATGCATGGCCCCTAACCTAAACGATGAAAAGTATTGTAATCAGACAGTATTTAAGTATTTAAGGGATGATCTCAACAGTTTGGGGTGAAACCGTCTGATTACACTTTTATTTCTAAAATTACTCGTTCTGCTGAATTTATAAATGTACTGAGTAAAAAACTAAAATACACTCACCTCGTACGTTGTTGTTGGCGCCATTTCACAATACCAACATTTATAATTATTTGTTTACGCTTGGCGTTTAAAAACAACCCACCCTTTTTTGACCGTCTCCTTCCCATGCTTCACATTGACAAAAACTACAGGAAATAAAATAAAACTGAAGATCTGCGTACTGAGTACACTTCAGACTGCACGTTATCCACGGCACAGAAGGAAATACCCCCGTCGCAGCAAACCTGCGTACTCAGCGAATTTCCTATGCATGAATATATTTCTTACTACCACATAAAGCCACTTACTAAGTTTCATAAAAATACTTAAATAAATAACTGGTATATAGCATTTTATTTATTCTCCATAAGAATAACATTAGGATTGAGAACGCAGGTTTGCTGCAACAAGGACGATAAAAATATGGTTTTTTTGCAATTATCAATATAACTCAACCAGGTGAAGCTACATACCAAGTTTTAATGATTTATGTTCATAAGGGAGATATAAAGCGTTACGTATTCTCCATAAGAATAACATTAGGGATGAGTATGCAGGTTTGCTGCTAAGAAGGTAATCAACAAAAAATCAATTTTTTGTGCAAATATCAATATACCAGTACTAGGTGAAGCCACATACCAAGTTTCATTAATATACATTCATAAATAATCGAGATATCAAATTTTATTTATTCTCCATAAGGATAACATTGGACAACGTACTGTGTTTAGCACTTTGAATATCTCGGCAACGGTTGGACGTAGAATCATAATTTAAACACTAAAATGATTGTTTTGTAGAGCTAAACTGATTGGTAAAAGCAAATGTGAAGTTTACATTGAAATGAACTGAGGAAAAGCCAAAAACCTTTTTCCCATAAGATTAACATGGGAGATTTTAAGAGCAGGTTTTTTTGGATTTTCTCCGCAACCACTTAACCTAGGTTAATAATTCAAAATACCATATTATTTGTTTTTTTAAGCTCTATAACATGGTCAAAACCAAAATTAAGTTTTTTAAAAATTTTAGGGTGAAAAATGCAAAAAGCTGATTTTTGGAAAATTTAAAACCCCCATAAACCCCCCTTCCCGTGGTCCGATATTTCTGGTTTTCGAACTTAAAGTCATGAATGTCACTTTACACATTTGAGCCAAATTTCATCGAAATCGGACGTTTTTTACTCAAGTTATCGCATTCACGGACACATATATAGATATATATATATATATATACAGGGTGAATCTCGTAAGTTGTCCAGTATTGATTTCAGACAAACCGTTGGTCCTACGATGATGAAATAAAATTATTTCCCACTAAACCAACCCCAAGGAATAACGTAAAAATATTTTTAACGATTTTTAAATACAGGGTGTACCAGAAACTGAGGGTCACTAGTCCGAATCTACGAAATATCAAATACAAACGTATATCATGATATACATCAAATTAAAGCTCTTTTCAATCCAAACCATTTGGCGGAATCGGATTTTGATTATTATTGATTCATTTCAAAATGGCGGCTGTTTTTGTGAAAAAATTAGTATTTCTTTGAATACCCTGTATTTTTCTTAAAAATGCAGATATCTTGATTCTGATTCAAATATCGCATTCCTTATGAGCTAAGCTTTATTTTGATATGCAACACTTCAATATTATCTCAAAAACAAAAAGTTTCAAAAATATCAGTTTTTGAAAATATGTACATAGCCAAAACTCAAAAATTTCAAATAGCATCATATGTCAAATAGCATATCATTTTAAAGGTATTGCAATTCTAAGAAACTTTCAAATTTAAACCTTATGCGTATCTATTTTGGTTTTCGAGTTATCAACAAAAAACATGTTTTTCCACATTAAAACGCATGTTATTTGTTAAACATGGTGGTAAAGGCTGGACCATAGTTCTTACCACCATGTTTAACAAATAACATGCGTTTTAATGTGGAAAAACATGTTTTTTGTTGATAACTCGAAAACAAAAATAGATACGCATAAGGTTTAAATTTGAAAGTTTCTTAGAATTGCAATACCTTTAAAATGATATGCTATTTGACATATAGTGCTATTTGAAATTTTTGAGTTTTGGCTATGTACATATTTTCAAAAACTGATATTTTTGAAACTTTTTGTTTTTGAGATAATATTGAAGTGTTGCATATCAAAATAAAGCTTAGCTCATAAGGAATGCGATATTTGAATCAGAATCAAGATATCTGCATTTTTAAGAAAAATACAAGGGTATTCAAAAAAATACTAATTTTTTCACAAAAACAGCCGCCATTTTGAAATGAATCAATAATAATCAAAATCCGATTCCGCCAAATGGTTTGGATTGAAAAGAGCTTTAATTTGATGTATAACATGATATACGTTTGTATTTGAAATTTCGTAGATTCGGACTAGTGACCCTCAGTTTCTGGTACACCCTGTATTTAAAAATCGTTAAAAATATTTTTACGTTATTCCTTGGGGTTGGTTTAGTGGGAAATAATTTTATTTCATCATCGTAGGACCAACGGTTTGTCTGAAATCAATACTGGACAACTTACGAGATTCACCCTGTATATATATATATATATATATATATATATATAAATTTGAACGAATAGTGTTTTTGGCATCTGGGGACCTCAAAACAAAAAAATTATCATGGTCTCGGGCTTAAGTCTTACCATGAGACCTACGGTAATAGCTTCTTCCCCATAGGGGAAATTCGCTAAAAGGCGGGAGCGGGAAACTACTGTAGCGCGCCCCGTGGCATTGTGTAAAAGCAGCCCTCGATAGATTTGTCGGTGAGGTATTAGGAAGTATACTTTTATCACGACAATCACTGTCTATGAAATGTAGCAGAGCGATTTAATGAGCAGGAAGATCCAGACGGAACGTTTACCCAAACCTGTCAGACTTATATATTCTTTAAAACATAAAAACTAGCCTGTTATAGACATTTTTTCTATGGTAGCCTTCTAGCCTACATGTTTGGTTTGGAACTAAAGCAAAATCTCTTTGCACATTATTTTATAGGTGAGATATTTGAAATAAAACAACGTTTTTAATTAATTACTGGTTTGTAAATAATTAAAATTAATAAAATAAAGATTTTATTTAAAAATTAATAAAATAATACATTTATTACGTAAGATGAATTGCAACCATAGCACTGACGCAGATTTGTAATCCTCATATCCAACTTTGGAACACGGACAATGAATCTCAGAGATTTCGAACGCGTGTAGGATGTTTAAATCAATCTTTGTGTGCTTGTGTGAGTGAAAATGACAATGTTTGTGGAAAGGCTAGTAGCGCCATAGACGGCTTTGTTCGCCGACCCCGTTTTTGCCTAAAACACGCTCTCGTAGTACCCTGTTTCCGTCGCAATTTACAAACAATTGTTGATGGGATAAATTTTTGCGTACATTTCGAATCTTACTGCTTCTTTCTATAACCTAAAAATTTCAAAATTATTTATGGAAGTATTTTTAAATAATTATGAAAATCAAGTAATTTTGGCTAATTTTGATAGATTTTCTTGATGCTAAATTATATATTTTTCAATATTATGAGGTTATATAAAAAGAGACACACTCTTCGTGATAAGTTTAAGAGTATTTATGAGAAAATCGGTTGAAAAATGGTGTCAGAAACAGGGTACTACGAAAGCATGTTTTTAGCTTTTTTCGCGAGGGTGATGAAGACTCTTAAGGGTATAATAATGGTACAGCTATTTTTAAATTGTCACTGGACATGCAGAAAGAAAATTTAAACCCATAATAGATTATTCTAATAATACAAATAAATCAAGACAATATATTAGTTTCATAAAATAACAGCTTATCATAGAATGTAGGCTAAGCAATCAAACAATGTTAATTCTAATTACACTGATGAGGAAAATATTGTACTCGTACGATAAATATCGTGTTTCCAGCAACACTGCAGATTGGATTGGTGATCACGTGACCTTCCAGCTGTTTTACGAGTTCTCTTCCGGTTAAGTAGAAAACCTTAAATAGATCGACTCAGCACACCTGGTCTGAAAGCTCTACGAACCTTGAATGAGGGCTTCCCAAGGGTTTCCGGTTCCACGCACTGACTTTAGACCCCCAAAAGGCACATCTAGACGTTAAGGGCTTTCAAACGACACGTAAATCATCAAAATCGACCCAGTAGTTTGGCCCATAATCTTCTGCACAAAAATCGCCTTATTCTTTTAATATAATGATAGGGGCCTACAACATAACTAATGTCTGACGTACATTTAAAAAACACCAAATTGCACACCCCTACTTTGACCCCTTTTAGAACAATTAATTTCCTGAAATTTTTCACGTGATAAATAAATAGCCGGGTAAAATTGCAAATCTATAGTGCCTATTTAAAATATTGTTTCGCTATGAACTACTTGCCACACTAATTATCTGAAACACCCTAATATATTATTCTTAAAAATTTACATTATACTCAGGATAGAAGATGTCCTTCAAATTCAGACATTTTAATGTACCTGTTATAACAGTAATCTCTCGCGTGAGTTATATAGAGGTGATTTTAACCTTGGCCCAATTACAATACCACTTGTTATAACGTATTACGCACTGTATTGCACACTAACTATTTGCCAAATGATTTATAGGTCTATGCTGGTTTTTCTTCACGTATATTTTATTCACCAGTTAGTTTTTCACTATTTGTAGACATATATTTTGTTGTATTGATAGATGCCCGGATTTTCTTTGTACTGCCTGTTACTTATTTTCTGAAAATTGTTTAACCGAGGCTAAGTTATATAGGTATTAATCTGTTATTTACTTGCCACTTGCATTAGCTATAGTATCATTTTGACAGTTGCCAATAATGTAACATGTCAATGGAAAAGAAATGATTTTTGATTCCTGATTGTGATATTTGTGCTAAATTTTAGAAGTGTAACATTCCATCACGATATTACGATACAACAAGTGTCAAAGATAAGGTATCAGTGATGGAACTATAGAGAAATACCGACGAGACTTGCGTAAGAATCGATTATATATACGAGTTGAAAATGCGTCATACCGGTCTCTGTGGTAATATTTATACGGTGAAAAAGTAGGGTTGTAAAATAATCTAGTTTATACAACAACGACAGTACAAATCTTTAGGTTCCTTTTAATTTGCCTGACTATAAACCGTATGCACATGCGTACTTTAAAAAAAAATTCACCTACAATTTGTTTACGCTTATGGTGCTAATATTAGGAGGGATGCAATTTAGTTTGTACTACTGGCCCGAGAGACGCTGTCCTGTCCAAATATTTACAAAACTAAAACTTGAAAGTTATATAAAGATTCTGGTTCACATTATAGCACAGTTAAATGAAAAGATTCCAGCTCAAATTATAACACTTTTTACCTTGGTTATTAAAAAAGCTTTGAACTAAGTACAATTTCTAAATCCTTGACAAAATAAAAACCAAAATGTAAACAAATAAACACGTGTTTTTTAACTCATTCAAATCTTAGTTTTTTTATATATATATAGATTCGGATTTTAAAATTACACCAAAACCAAAAGTAGATTGATTTGAAATTGTCATACTTATTTCGAAGACTAAAAAAATATTAGAGCACACCAAGTACTTAAATTTTTCTAAGTAAATATTAAAGACAAAACACATACTTTAGTAACGTAGTATTCACTAAATGTTTTAATTTATGCCAGTTCATAACCTAACCTAAAAAAATACACTTTAGGAATCGGTATGAAAAATGTGAACCAGCGTAGCGAATTTGCTGGAGAGGCGTTGGGCATGAAAGGAAAGAGCGAAAATATCAGGCAGAGGCTACGTACACGTCCGACGTGAGCCGCTACTGTTCACGTCTGTTCCAAATTATGCACCGTACGTTAATTTTCCTGTGATTTTTTAAACAAATTGAGAGCCAGAAAACCTCCTAACCTAATTTAACGTAACGTAATCTAACCTAACCTAACGTAATGTAACGTAACCTAACCTAACCTAACCTAACCTAAGCGGTAGCGAAGTGAATTTGCCATTACATTGGACGTGTACGTAGTCACTTCGAAAATATAAACTGATTCCCTCGCGAACCTGTGGCAGAAATTTATATACAGCCTGGCCAGTGCCGCCGGAAATATTAGCTTGCAGCTTTGAATAATGCAGTATGTAATAAAATTTAGGATCCAATTTGGAACATATCCAATAAAGGACATCTTTGCGTAAACCATATTATACCGACATACAGGATACAATGTGTCCAGCTTCGACTCTGCGAAAATCGAAACTGCATGGAATAATTTGACAAGTGAAAACAAGCAAATAATATAACAATAAATAAACGGTATCAGGAAACTGACACATACTTTCTCCCTTTTAGCCCAACTTTAATGAATAAATTACTTTTTATTTACTAAATATATAATACAAAGCACGGTCGAATGTACAGAAAATCTTGTAAACAAGTTGTTTTAAAAAACATCCACCCAAATCCCTGCTTTGGAGGCACTACAGAATCCATTGCTGCACTCGTGGTTTTAAGAGGGGAAATGCCCCCTATTCCCCCCCCCAGGGTTATTAAGGGGCAACATATTTTTACAGAAATGCGGGTGGTGCCATTTTGTTGGAAAACTAAATTTCTACAAACGACTAAAGTTTAATCAAAATCGTTAGAGCCGTTTTTGAGAAATTTGGATTTTTCATGTTTTTTGGCGGTTTTGCGGGGATAATTAGCCTTAAAAATTCAAAAAAATGAAAAAACACCTGGAGATATCGTGGATTAGTACCTACATGCCAAATTTCATAAAAATCGGCCCATTGGTTAAGGCTCTAGCTCTGTACACATCCACACAGACACACAAACACACACACGCACGCACGCACGCACGCACGCACGGACGGACGGACGGACGGACGGACGGCCGGCGGAGACAGACACAGACAGCCAGACAGACACAGACAGCCAGACAGACACAGACAGCCAGACAGACACAGACAGCCAGACAGACACAGACAGCCAGACAGACACAGACAGCCAGACAGACACAGACAGCCAGACAGACACAGACAGCCAGACAGACACAGACAGCCAGACAGACACAGACAGCCAGACAGACACAGACAGACAGCCAGCCAGCCAGCCAGCCAGACAGCACGTAAAAACCACTTTTTTGGGTTCAGGGAGCACCAAAACGAGTATTTCCACTAACAACTCAAATTCGAAAATTTTTACGAAAACAATACTTTCTCCATATACTATGTATAAGGGGAGAAAGTAAAAATATAAGTACTATTTCGGGCTGTTGTCTATATGACAGTCGGTAAGTTTTTTAACCTAATATCTCAAAACTGAGATAAAATTTTGAAGCTTCGTACAAATATTTATCAATTTAGTAAACACAAATATTGTTGTGCAACATTCGATTTAAAAATGACGGGTGTTCGAACTTTGAATTTTAAATATCTAAAAGAAAATAACAAACAAAATATTTACTAGATAACGCAATATTCAGGCAAGGTCAGCATCGTGGTCATCGTGGTAAGGTTGATAAGGTCATGGTAAGGTCATCAAAGTAAACGCAAATTTAGTGATAGAAATTAGGAATATATGACCACCTTCAGCAGCTCAACACATCGATATAAATACCAATAAACTATACTTATACCAACATAACATTACACTTTCTCCCATTAGCCTCTATCATTTAGGTTTAATAGAGAGGATTCAATGAGTATGTTGTAGCCGTATTAACCTTCCATCTCCATACTTTTTTCAGAAGCTGAAAAAGCGTTTCTTTATGCAACATTTCACGGTTTCAAAAAACTATTGTACAGGGTCTCCCACGTAGGATCTCAAACCGATTAGAATACTTGGTCTAGAAGGAAGAAGGATTAAATAAGATTATTCCCCGCCAAATCTACCCCTAGGGATATGTTTACATTTGAAAATTCAGAAAATCGCTCTAGTGACCCTGATTTCTTGTGTTCTCCTCGGCTAACCTCCACCTCCAATGTCTGTTCCAGAGCGCCATGCCCGGCGAGACGGCGTCGTGGGCGCTGCCCCCCGGGGCCGAGGGGCTGTACGACCCTTCCGCCGAGAGGGAGGCCTGCGGGGTGGGCTTCATAGTGGCCATCGACGGCACCAGGTCCCACAAGGTAAGAACTATGGTTGTGTAGTGTTGTGCCAGCTGATGGTGTGGAATTTGATAAGGCGGCCACTAAGGTAGAACAATTCGACTGTAGAAATTTACGTGATGACAAATAATTTACAATTGGACCTTATACACGGCACACATAGACCTACAGAGTTAATGTGACAACAACATTATCGAGAGTTTTTTCAATATATCTTAATCGTAACGTTTTCGTTTACCCTAAAAACGAAAACAGTGTTTTTTTATCGTATACTAATGTGCAATATAATTTATGTTTCCTCAACCCAACTTTTGTATTTCGAATACTCGATAACTCGCATTTTTGCCGTTCCCCCTGACGTTCGAGTTATCGAGGTTCCACTGTATTGCTATATGTTACCCTGAGGCTTCGCCCGCAAATGATTTATAAAAACTATGACAGTTGTGTGTGCTGCATTTTTACTTTCTCCCCCTATACATAGTATATGGAGAAAGTATTGTTTTCGTAAAAATTTTCGAATTTGAGTTGTTAGTGGAAATATTCGTTTTGGTGCTCCCTGAACCCAAAAAAGTGGTTTTTACGTGATGTCTGTCTGTGTGTGTGTGTGTGTGTGTCCGTGTGTGTGTGTGTGTGTGTGTGTGTGTGTGTGTGTGTGTGTGTGTGTCTGTGTGGATGTGTACAGAGCTAGAGCCCTAACCTATGGGCCGATTTTTATGAAATTTGGTATGTAGGTACTAATCCACGATATCTCCAGGTGTTTTTTTTCATTTTTTTGAATTTTTGATTTTTAAGGGTAATTATCCCCCAAAAACCGCCAAAAAACATGAAAAATCCAAATTTCTCAAAAACGGCTCTAACGATTTTGATTAAACTTTCGTGGTTTGTAGAACTTTAGGTTTCCAACAAAATGACACTACCCGCATTTCTGCAAAAATGCGGGTTCAGAAATTACAGGACTTAAAAAATCAATAATTCAGTTTTTTGGATTTTTCATAAAAAATCATAAATGTTAAAAAATATTACTATTCACCATTAAAAAGAGCTCAAAAAACTAAATAAATTAGTATTTTAAATTACTATTCTACGATTGCTAGTTGCGGAGAAAATTGAAATTTTCATTTAGCGGTAAACACAGTACGTTGTCCAATGTTATTCTTATGGGGAATACAAAAATAACTATTTCTCTCTTATTTACTGATCAATTTCATTAAAATTTGATATGCAGGTCAAGTTAGCATTGACCAACAGATGATGTTCAAAATGTGTTGCTATTTAACCATGGGGGGGGCAAGGGGGCATTTCCCCTCTCAAAACCACTGTGTGTAGCAACGGACTCTATAGTGCCTCCCAAAAAGGGATTTGGGTGGATATTTCTGAAAACAACTATTTTAGACAATTTTCTGTACATTTATCTATACTTCATATTCTATATTTAGTAAATAACAAATATTTTTGTCATTAAAGTTTGGCTAAAAGGGAGAAAGTATGTGTCAGTTTCCTGATACCGTTTATTTTGTTAGCCCGTGTAACTACTACGAATCAAGATCAGCTGTTTGTATTTTCATCAGCCCAAGCAAAAATGAATGTCCATAAGTAATACATGGAAACTTTGAACCCCCGTGGGGTAAAGCCCCATAGGACTTTCGCAACTTTGTTTTTTGTAATTTGTATATATGTTACTCAGGACTATCGCAACTACCAGGATTTGTTAATATCAGGATTTTTGCAACTTTATTATGTCTATATGTTACTCTGTCAAATTTCAGCTCAATCAGTCCAGAGTTTAGAGCGTGAGTGAGCCACAAATATCTAAACAAACTTGCAAACTTTCACATTTATAATATTATAAGTAAGAAGTAGGATTTTCAAGAATTTTTTGTGGGATATTTCATTACTACATAAAACCAGTAATTGAACCATTATTTTGAGGATGATCCTCGCCGTTTAAGCGAAAAAGAAAGGAACAATAATTTCAAACCGATGGTTTTTTTGGTGATTCTTATTTATTCGCCAACATACAGGTGATTTGCACTGTCTTAGAACAAGTCCAACGTACTGGCGATTGGCACTATCTTAGAACAACAAGTTTAACCAACTCATTTCAGGTGTTTCGATGTGCATGGGTAATTATAGGCATATAAATGCTAGATATTTTATCTATTAAAAACCTAGTAATAATCGCTTTACAAGTTTATTGAAAATTATCTATTAAAAACCTAGTAATAATCGCTTTACAAGTTTATTGAAAAATGCACGTCATGTTTTGGTTTGAATTTGTTTTTGAGAAACAACAACACACCGAAAAATATAGAGGTCAGATCAGAAACCGTGGATATTATGAACAAAATTTGGGTCAAATTGTACAATTAGTCAGTGAAAGTCGTTTGTAAAAGTATATGTTTGAAAACTTTTAGTTTGATAGGGAGTGACAAATAATGGACATTTTAAAATAGCTACATAAGTAAACTGGACATAAAATAACAACTTTTTTAATTAATTGGTTGATTATGTTCTTGCCGAAAACCCAAGTAATTATGCCAAATTGATAATAACTTTACACGCTAACCGCAAAACAACCAGCAGGAAAGTAATTTGTTTAAATGTGCTTTTTCCGTATGCCTCTTGCTATTATGATGTAATGTTGATTCTGTGTATTGTGAATGTAATATGTTTATCAATTTTTATACAATTTAAATATTTTTGTTACGTCACTTCGTACAATTAGCGTATGTTATCTTCACATGTTTATTTAGTATTTAAATTAGCATTCCCTTTAAACCAAGTGTATTAATACAATTTAAATTTAAAATTTAATTTAACTTAATACAAGATTAAGTTTGTGTGGGGTTTTTAACTAGGCCTGCCTAAAAACCGCCAATTTTTCTATGTATAACTGTAGACAAACGCTAGCAATTAGTTGTCACAAACCAACAAAATCAGCGTTGTAATGAGGTTAACCAATCAACATTTGCAAATCAATTAGTTTATGTCGCTTATTACCATACGGACAATTATCAGTTAGCCAAAGTACCCGATAAGGAAACAATTATTCAATTGCTCAGTAAAAAACGCTATATTTCACAAGTCACCAGGCAATAAGAGCTAATTTTGCTTGATAATTGTTGGTAAATTGTAGCATGAATGGAGTTGAATGAAATAGTTTAGTTCTTCCTTGAATCGGAGATAAAAGAAAATATATTTACGCTAATTCAAAATGTACAACTACCTTTTTCCAAGAAGGACTGCACACCGTGCCGTTAGCGATAAGATGGCGACCTTGTTTTTATTCTTTTTATCCGCTACTTTTCAGGAACCGGAAATTGATATCTTTGGAATTTCATACATAAATAAAAGTTGCATTTTGAATGAATGAATTAGCCTACTTCCTTTATTGATAATTGTCTTATCTACATTTACTGCTAGAGGATTTAAATCAGTTTTTCTTTAAATGTACTGTAATATGATTATTATTAGGACCTACGACCTGAGCTGTATTTGTTGATAACTAAACGTATGAAGGGGAAAAGATTAATATAGTGTATTAATTGATTTAAAACCTTACAATAGAGCACGTTTTGTAAATTAGTACGGTTTATTAGTGAATTTCCTTTGGAAAGTGAACTATTAGCATGACCCGCACGGTGAAACTTAAGCCCGGGACCACCATAGAAGTTCCTAACGTGACCCCCTGAACACGTTTTGGGGGGTCGTTCAAAATTGTATATATATATATATATATAGATATATATATATATATAGACATATATATATATATATATATATATATATGTATGCACTCTAGCGGTCGCATTTTTTGTCCGATTTACTTCAAATTTGGTAGGGACGTTCCTTTCTATAATCTGTTGGACAAGTTCGTTGGGCAAAGCAATCGGAAAACTCTAAACCCATTTTTTGGGGATTAATCTTTCAAATTTCAAGTTTTTGGGCCCAAAAAGGGTCAGAAAAGCCCCTGATGTAAGATTAATGCATGTAAAAATATGGGAATTAGAGAGGCGAAAGTTTTAAGCCCTCTCTTGTCATTCTAGCATAAATATTTACCGAGTTATTAAAGAAAATGTGTATCGGCTAAACACAGTACGTTGTCTTGGGGGGGTTTTACCCTAGAAAAGCCTGTTATTCCTTTGTTAAAGTACTTTTATTATCCCCAGCAACCTCACGCCTACTTTCAAGCCTGTCTGGACCTTCTCCTAACCTTATAATGCGCAAAATTGTATTCCCAGCTTTGCAAGTAAATGAAACCAGGAGTATCAGAACAGCCAAAAAATCAATGTTTTCAGATTTAAAAGTTTTTATGTGGAAATTCACTTCCCTCACGTCAGCGTGCTGCGTGCGAACTCGTTTTAACTGTGCCGAATCATTTGAGATAAAAGCACTCGACCAAAGATATTAAAAGTGTCAGCCGACTTCTATTTAATGTCACTTAAATAAAATGTATTACTGTAGTTATTATTTGATTAATCTAATATATAAAAATCAATGTTTGTACGTCTATACGTTCGTATTTTATGCGCTGCCATACCGTTAATCCGATTGCTTTTAAATTTGTCATAGTAGCACAGGTTAACCCTGGGAAGGTTATAGGCCATTAACCGAAGTCCTAGGACATTAGGGTTGTGCCCCACTGGACTTCAAAGTTTCAACGTTAATTTTATGGAAGAAAAATTTCTTTTGATTTTATCAGATGATATCTACAACTTAAAATATTATAAACAGCTGTTTATAATTATGGAAATAAAAAAACCTACTAGAATGACAACTCTCATAATGGAAATAAAAATTACTTGAATGGCAACTCAAGCTCTTTTTTCGATAGGCGAGTGAGCGAAGCGAACGAGCTTATATTGAAAATGAACGAGTATTTGATATAAAACAAATTCAATGCCTCTTCTGCGGCAGCAACGCGCCGGGTACCAGCTAGTAAATATGTAATAAAAAACTACTAAACAGTTAAACTGGGAGTTTATTTAATTCATGGTTAAAATTGTTATCGACTCTGAATATTTTAAATCGGCGTTTATGTTTTAGGGCTTATAAATCTGTTCACTGTGTTAGGAGGCCGTTATGAATACTAACGTGGTATTAACAGACAATTTCAGGCTAAGCTAATGGTCATTTACCGAGCAAGGCTCGGTCCACCCGGTACTTAAATAATCTCTATATATAATTCCGTAAGTCAAATTTTTGTAAAGAAATTGTGAGTGACTGGATGGCCGTAGAAGGATGGGAGGGGTATCATTTTAAAGGTCTTGACGTGAATTTTGAGGGAAAACTATTCATTTTTCTTATTTTTTTACTATAAATTCGCAACAGAATAAAACTTTTCCCATTAAAACAACATGGGGTTTAATTTGTTTAAAACGTCTGCTTTGTTTACATTAAAACATATGATTAAGTGACTACTTTGTTTGCGAACTGACATGTGTTCCTACTTGGAGAAAGGTTAATTAGGGGCTATCGCCCCTTCAAGCCACTAGTAAACTTATCAAGTTATAAATAGCATACTCATAAATATTAGAATTTGATCAGCTGTATGATTTGATTTTAGTGTAAAACTGAAATCAGGTGAACACAAGCGAAGCTGTTGGGAAAAAGTAGTTACTAACAACGTACTAATTGCTGTAAACAACACCACAACCCGCCGCTTGTCAAGTGGCAAGCGTTATGGTTTGTGTTGCGACATGGCCAATTTTCTCTTCGCTATCGTCTTTTCCTTATCAGTGGACTTGATACTCGCTTATCAGTTCCGTGTACGTTACCCCCCCTCCCCTCCCTCAAGCTTCCTTGGCGTTTCCAATTTCCTAACTGTTTTCTCCTTAATCTATTTCTCTACGAAAATAGCAAAAGTGGATCTATCTGATAAGATGTTATTAAGTAGGTTATTGTATAAGGTTTTTTGTATTAATCGATTGAGTGAGTAGTTTAAAAATAACTAACAGAGATTTTTCGTATAATTTATATATCACCGTGTTGTATTATAAACATACGACGTGGCCTTCATTCTGTCGAGTGATTCGACTGGCTAGGCAATGATGCATTAACTGGCAGTAGGAATGATTCATTAACTAATGAATCATTTTCGTATGGAAAGATGGATAATTTAGATGATGAAAATCACGACAGTCGAAACTTCCATTCAGTAGAATAAAGGAAAGTGCTTTCAGGAGTAATGTGGTGAATTATTCCACCAAGTTTCATTCCGACTTTTACGGACATGAATAAAACGTTGGTTATCGTTAAATTTAAATACGTTTCTTTTCCAAATAATTCTTAACACTATAAAAACAATACTCACTAAGAACCGTTTTATATTTCTCTGAAATACTGCTAGATTTATTTGAGAGTGTTTGGCAGATTATTGAAAAATGTTTTTGAGTTATACAGGTTGTAGCGTTTTTTGAAAGATGATGATTTATGTTATGATTATTCATTTTCCTTGTTTTACTATGTAACTGTAAGAAATCATTAAATATGCTTTGGCTCTTTTTGGTGGTTTAAGACTTCAAAATATAAATTGAAGGTAATGTAAGTAATTAAAAAACCTTGAAGTATCGGCTACAAGATTCTCGCAGCCTTCCTCAAACGCAAATATAATACCCAGTTCCGAACAAAACTTATGTAATATTACTTAAGTTTTTACTGCGTAATATTATACTTGTGTAATATTGTAAATATTGTGAAGGTAATAGCCCTTATCAGCAAAAGTGGATATTTTAGAAAAATCTGAAGAACGAAGTGAGTCTTAGTATGAGAATCCTCAGTCCTCAAATCAAGACGGCATATGATAGAAATGGATAATTGAGTGCATACTATGCTGAGTATGTGCATATGTTATTTTGGATTTTTGTGACATAATTGTAATGAATCGTCATTTGAAAATAAAGAATGTTCAGTGTTCAACCTATACCGCTTCTCGCGAGGTTACCGAGACCAGAGTGGTGTCGAACACGTGTTCATGTGCAGCTGATAACACTGCATGTGATGACGTCCTAGCCCTTATCAGCGAAAGGTCATCGTTATCAGACCATCAAACGGTTCGGTGCCCACAGCGCCGCGCAGTAACCTCTTCTGTGTTTATTATTTTTGTTCCGTAACCAGTATTTCCCCTAAGTGATTTTCTTCCCGTTTTAGAATACTTTAAAGTTCTGTGGGATTAAAAACGGATTCAGGAATATTGTTTGGACGGCCTTAATCTTTACACATCCCAGCAATATACAATTTTTTCACTAAAATGAATACAATTTTCCAATAATAAAGATCGTTAAATTTGTTGTATTTCCAAGTATACATCTCTGTTGGTAGTCAGTCATCAAATCAAACTTTGATTTTAAAAATCATACTTCGTAGGAACTTGTTTGATTTGTGGGCGGGGCAAATTTATCCAAAGGTAGGCCTACGAGTATTTGGATTATGTGTATGGATAATTTTGTGAATCAGTCTTAAGTGTACAAAAATGCTTCCTAAAATTACATTTTTTATATTCATATTTTTTATATCTAAAACCAACAAATTCAGAGAAATACACCAATAAAACTTGATTATAGACCAAATGCATTATTTTGAAACTCAGTGATGATTTAGGGATATTATAACTCTAGTCATAGCAGATTTAAGGATATTATGTCATAGCAGACTTAGGGATATTATGTCATAGCAGATTTAGGGATATTATGTCATAGCAGATTTAGGGATATTATGTCATAGCAGATTTAGGGATATTATTTCATAGCAGATTTAGGGATATTATGTCATAGCAGACTTAGGAATATTATGTCATAGCAGATTTAGGGATATTATGTCATAGCAGATTTAGGGATATTATGTCATAGCAGATTTAGGGATATTATGTCATAGCAGACTTAGGTATATTATGTCATAGCAGACTTAGGGATATTATGTGATAGCAGATTTAGGGATATTATGTCATAGCAGATTTAGGGATATTATGTCATAGCAGATTTAGGGATATTATTTCATAGCAGATTTAGGGATATTATGTCATAGCAGATTTAGGGATATTATGGCATAGCAGGCTTAGGGATATTATGTCATAGCAGACTTAGGGATATTATGTCATAGCAGATTTAGGGATACTGTCATAGCAGATTTAGGAATATTATGTCATAGCAGGTTTAGGGATGAAGTGGGATTTTTTACGGCGGATTGGAAACACTGGTTCAATTGCTAATTATTGATTATGTGTTGACGGATACTTATGTACTGAGTAATTGTTGTACACATCACGCGGAATACCTTGGCCTCTGGGAACTGTTTTCAGTTCAAACAGTTGGAGTAGAGCGAGATTGCCATCTGTTCTTTCCCAGCGAGCACAGAATAAACAATATTTCGTTTATTCTGTGCTCGCTGTTCTTTCCATCATCTGTTCAGTCAAACTGAAGCTCGATATGGCCCAGCTGGTTATCTTAGTCACTCCGGCGGTGGAGTAGGCCTAAGCCACAGGCAAAGATATTCCGCGTGATGTCAAACATGTATTGCATGCAGCATCAACACCAGTATGTGAGCACTTTCTCAATGGTCACCGTTTATGACGCTTACTTCATTGAAAACTGATAAAGTCCAAAGTGTCTGTCAACAATTTTGAAACAGGCAGGAAAAATATTATTAGCTGCTTCAGTTATTGTTGTTTGTAGACATAACGGTTATCTTACTTTTTAATTTCCTAAGTATACGCAGTTTGTGTGGCCAGTCCTTATTTTATCACCAATTTTGACGATTGAAGTGTAAAATTAAAGGAATTTTCTTTACAACTTTTCGAAAGTAATTAATTTCCCCATGAGTCCTCAGGACTCCACCCATATGGTGCTTAAAGTTATCATGTTAATATTTTAAAAGAAAATATGTTATTTTGTCAACACGTCTTTTATCTCAATTAATTTAATTCGAATAACAAACATTTTTCGAAATTTTCCTATTTGTAGACTGTCGCTGTGTTGTTTACATATTAAGTTCGCTTTTTGTGCGAGATCTCCATGAGGAGAGCTGAATACCGAGTAGTTTTAATCCAATCCCTACATATAATCAACGGTATCAGGAAACTGACACATACTTTTAATCCAATCCCTACATATAATCAACGGTATGAGGAAACTGGCACATATTTTAATCCAGTCCCTACATATAATCAACGGTATCAGGAAACTGACACATACTTTTAATCCAATCCCTACATATAATCAACGGTATCAGGAAACTGACACATACTTTTAATCCAATCCCTACATATAATCAACGGTATCAGGAAACTGACACATACTTTTAATCCAGTCCCTACATATAATCAACGGTATCAGGAAACTGACACATACTTTTAATCCAATCCCTACATATAATCAACGGTATCAGGAAACTGGCACATACTTTTAATCCAATCCCTACATATAATCAACGGTATCAGGAAACTGACACATACTTTTAATCCAGTCCCTACATATAATCAACGGTATCAGGAAACTGACACATACTTTTAATCCAGTCCCTACATATAATCAACGGTATCAGGAAACTGGCACATACTTTTAATCCAGTCCCTACATATAATCAACGGTATCAGGAAACTGACACATACTTTTAATCCAATCCCTACATATAATCAACGGTATCAGGAAACTGACACATACTTTTAATCCAATCCCTACATATAATCAACGGTATCAGGAAACTGACACATACTTTTAATCCAATCCCTACATATAATCAACGGTATCAGGAAACTGACACATACTTTTAATCCAGTCCCTACATATAATCAACGGTATCAGGAAACTGGCACATACTTTTAATCCAGTCCCTACATATAATCAACGGTATCAGGAAACTTACACATACTTTTAATCCAATCCCTACATATAATCAATGGTTCAGGAAACTGACACATACTTTTAATCCAATCCCTACATATAATCAACGGTATCAGGAAACTGACACATACTTTTAATCCAGTCCCTACATATAATCAACTGTATCAGGAAACTGACACATACTTTTAATCCAATCCCTACATATAATCAACGGTATCAGGAAAATGACACATACTTTTAATCCAATCCCTGCATATAATCAACGGTATCAGGAAACTGACACATACTTTTAATCCAATCCCTGCATATAATCAACGGTATCAGGAAACTGACACAGACTTTTAATCCAGTCCCTACATATAATCAACGGTATCAGGAAACTGACACATACTTTTAATCCAATCCCTACATATAATCAACGGTATCAGGAAACTGACACATACTTTTAATCCAGTCCCTACATTTAATCAACGGTATCAGGAAACTGACACATACTTTTAATCCAGTCCCTACATATAATCAACGGTATCAGGAAACTGACACATACTTTTAATCCAATCCCTACATATAATCAACGGTATCAGGAAACTGACACCTACTTTTAATCCAATCCCTACATATAATCAACGGTATCAGGAAACTGACACATACTTTTAATCCAGTCCCTACATGTAATCAACGGTTTCAGGAAACTGACACATACTTTTAATCCAGTCCCTACATATAATCAACGGTATCAGGAAACTGACACATACTTTTAATCCAATCCCTACATATAATCAACGGTATCAGGAAACTGACACATACTTTTAATCCAATCCCTACATATAATTAACGGTATCAGGAAACTGACACATACTTTTAATCCAGTCCCTACATATAATCAACGGTATCAGGAAACTGACACATACTTTTAATCCATTCCCTACATATAATCAACGGTATCAGGAAACTGGCACATACTTTTAATCCAATCCCTACATATAATCAACGGTATCAGGAAACTGACACATACTTTTAATCCAATCCCTACATATAATCAACGGTATCAGGAAACTGACACATACTTTTAATCCAATCCCTACATATAATCAACGGTATCAGGAAACTGACACATACTTTTAATCCAATCCCTACATATAATCAACGGTATCAGGAAACTGACACATACTTTTAATCCAGTCCCTACATATAATCAACGGTATCAGGAAACTGACACATACTTTTAATCCATTCCCTACATATAATCAACGGTATCAGGAAACTGACACATACTTTTAATCCAATCCCTACATATAATCAACGGTATCAGGAAACTGACACATACTTTTAATCCAATCCCTACATATAATCAACGGTATCAGGAAACTGACACATACTTTTAATCCAGTCCCTACATATAATCAACGGTATCAGGAAACTGACACATTATTTTAATCCAATCCCTACATATAATCAACGGTATCAGGAAACTGACACATACTTTTAATCCAATCCCTACATATAATCAACGGTATCAGGAAACTGACACATACTTTTAATCCAGTACCTACATATAATCAACGGTATCAGGAAACTGACACATACTTTCTCCCTTTTAGCCCAACTTTAATGAATAAATTACTTTTTATTTACTAAATGTATCAAATACAAAGCACGGTCGAATGTACAGAAAAATCTCGTAAACAAGTTGTTTTCAAAAACATCCACCCAAATTCCTGTTTTGGGGACACTACAGAATCCATTGCTACACTCGTGGTTTTAAGAGGGGAAATGCCCCCTATTCCCCCCAGGGTTATTAAGGGGCAACATATTTCGAATTTCCTCTGTTGGTCAATGCTAACTTGACAAGCATGTCAAGTTTGAACGAAATTGATCAGTAAATAAGATAGAAATAGTCATTTTGGTATTCCCCATAAGAATAACATTGGACAACGTACTGCGTTAACCGCAAAATGAAAATTTAAATTTTCTCCGCAACTAGCAGTCGTAGAATAGTAATTCAAAATACCAAATTATTTAGTTTTTCTGAGCTCTTTTTAATGGTGAATAGTACTATTTGTTATATTTTTTTATAAATAAACGGTATCAGGAAACTGACACATACTTTCTCCCTTTTAGCCCAACTTTAATGAATAAATTACTTTTTATTTACTAAATATAGAATACAAAACATGGTCGAATGTACAGAAAATCTTGTAAACAAGTTGTTTTAAAAAACCTCCACCCAAATCCCTGCTTTGGAGGCACTACAGAATCCATTGCTACACTCGTGGTTTTAAGAGGGGAAATGCCTCCTATTCCCCCCCCCAGGGTTATTAAGGGGCAACATATTTCGAATTAACTCTGTTGGTCAATGCTAAATTTACAAGCATATCAAGTTTGAATGAAATTGATCAGTAAATAAGATAGAAATAGTAATTGTTGTATTCCCCATAAGAATAACATTGGACAACGTACTGCGTTTACCGCTAAATGAAAATTTCAATTTTCTTCGAAACCAGCAATCGTAGAATAGTAATTCAAAATACTAAATTATTTAGTTTTTAGAGCTCTTTTTAATGGTGAATAGTAATATTTTTTAATATTTATGTTTTTTTATGAAAAATCCAAAAAACTGAATTTTGGATGTTTTAAGTCCTGTAATTTCTGAACCCGAATTTTTACAGATATGCGAGTGGTGTCATTTTGTTGGAGAGCTAAAGTTCTACAAACGACTAAAGTTTAATCAAAATCGTTAGAGCCGTTTTTGAGAAATTTGGATTTTTCATGTTTTTTGGCGGTTTTTGGGGGATAATTACCCTTAAAAATCAAAAATTCAAAAAAAATGAAAAAAACGCCTGGAGATATCGTGGATTAGTACCTACATACCAAATTTCATCAAAATCGGTCCATAGGTTAGGGCTCTAGCTCTGTACACATCCACACAGACACACACACACACACACACGGACACACACACACACACACACAGACAGACATCACGTAAAAACCACTTTTTTGGGTTCAGGGAGCACCAAAACGAATATTTCCACTAACAACTCAAATTCGAAAATTCTGACGAAAACAATACTTTCTCCATATACTACGTATAAGGGGGAGAAAGTAAAAATCCAAAAAACTGAATTTTTGATATTTTAAGTCTTGTAATTTCTGAACCCGAATTTTTACAGAAATCCGGATGGTGTAATTTTGTTAGAAAACTAAAGTTCTACAAACGACTAAAGTTTAATCAAAATCGTTAGAGCCGTTTTTGTGAAATCTTTATTTTTTATGTTTTAGGCGGTTTTTGGGGGATAATTACCCTTAAAAATAAAAAAATTCCAAAATAAACGGTATCAGGAAACTGACACATACTTTCTCCCTTTTAGCCAAACTTTAATGACAAAAATATTTGTTATTTACTAAATATAGAATATGAAGTATAGATAAATGTACAGAAAATTGTCTAAAATAGTTGTTCTCAGAAATATCCACCCAAATTGCTTTTTTGGAGGCACTATAGAGTCCGTTGCTACACACAGTAGTTTTGAGAGGGGAAATGCCCCCTTGCCCCCCCCCCAGGGTTAAATAGCAACACATTTCGAACATCATCTGTTGGTCAATGCTAACTTGACCTGCATATCAAATGAAATTGATCAGTAAATAAGAGAGAAATAGTTATTTTTGTATTCCCCATAAGAATAACATTGGACAACGTACTGTGTTTACCGCTAAATGAAAATTTCAATTTTCTCCGCAACTAGCAATCGTAGAATAGTAATTTAAAATACTAATTTATTTAGTTTTTTGAGCTCTTTTTAATGGTGAATAGTAATCTTTTTTAACATTTATGATTTTTTATGAAAAATCCAAAAAACTGAATTTTTGATGTTTTAAGTCCTGTAATTTCTGAACCCGCATTTTTCCAGAAATGCGGGTGGTGTCATTTTGTTGGAAACCTAAAGTTCTACAAACCACGAAAGTTTAATCAAAATCGTTAGAGCCGTTTTTGAGAAATTTGGATTTTTCATGTTTTTTGGCGGTTTTTGGGGGATAATTACCCTTAAAAATCAAAAATTCAAAAAAATGAAAAAAACGCCTGGAGATATCGTGGATTAGTACCTACATACCAAATTTTATAAAAATCGGCCCATGGGTTAGGGCTCTAGCTCTGTACACATCCACACAGACACACACACACACACACGGACACACACACACACACACACAGACAGACATCACGTAAAAACCACTTTTTTGGGTTCAGGGAGCACCAAAACGAATATTTCCACTAACAACTCAAATTCGAAAATTCTGACGAAAACAATACTTTCTCCATATACTACGTATAAGGGGGAGAAAGTAAAAATCCAAAAAACTGAATTTTTGATATTTTAAGTCTTGTAATTTCTGAACCCGAATTTTTACAGAAATCCGGATGGTGTAATTTTGTTAGAAAACTAAAGTTCTACAAACGACTAAAGTTTAATCAAAATCGTTAGAGCCGTTTTTGTGAAATCTTTATTTTTTATGTTTTAGGCGGTTTTTGGGGGATAATTACCCTTAAAAATAAAAAAATTCCAAAATAAACGGTATCAGGAAACTGACACATACTTTCTCCCTTTTAGCCAAACTTTAATGACAAAAATATTTGTTATTTACTAAATATAGAATATGAAGTATAGATAAATGTACAGAAAATTGTCTAAAATAGTTGTTCTCAGAAATATCCACCCAAATTGCTTTTTTGGAGGCACTATAGAGTCCGTTGCTACACACAGTAGTTTTGAGAGGGGAAATGCCCCCTTGCCCCCCCCCCCAGGGTTAAATAGCAACACATTTCGAACATCATCTGTTGGTCAATGCTAACTTGACCTGCATATCAAATGAAATTGATCAGTAAATAAGAGAGAAATAGTTATTTTTGTATTCCCCATAAGAATAACATTGGACAACGTACTGTGTTTACCGCTAAATGAAAATTTCAATTTTCTCCGCAACTAGCAATCGTAGAATAGTAATTTAAAATACTAATTTATTTAGTTTTTTGAGCTCTTTTTAATGGTGAATAGTAATCTTTTTTAACATTTATGATTTTTTATGAAAAATCCAAAAAACTGAATTTTTGATGTTTTAAGTCCTGTAATTTCTGAACCCGCATTTTTCCAGAAATGCGGGTGGTGTCATTTTGTTGGAAACCTAAAGTTCTACAAACCACGAAAGTTTAATCAAAATCGTTAGAGCCGTTTTTGAGAAATTTGGATTTTTCATGTTTTTTGGCGGTTTATGGGGGATAATTACCCTTAAAAATCAAAAATTCAAAAAAATGAAAAAAACGCCTGGAGATATCGTGGATTAGTACCTACATACCAAATTTTATAAAAATCGGCCCATGGGTTAGGGCTCTAGCTCTGTACACATCCACACAGACACACACACACACACACGGACACACACACACACACACACACAGACAGACATCACGTAAAAACCACTTTTTTGGGTTCAGGGAGCACCAAAACGAATATTTCCACTAACAACTCAAATTCGAAAATTTTTACGAAAACAATACTTTCTCCATATACTATGTATAGGGGGAGAAAGTAAAAAGAAAAATTACCTGGAGATATCGTGGATTAGTACTTACATACCAAATTTCATAAAAATCGGACCATTGGTTAGGGCTCTAGCTCTGTACACATCCATACTGACAGACAGACAGACACACAGACATCACGTAAAAATCACTTTTTTGGGTTCAGGGAGCACTAAGCAAATATTTCCACTAACAACTCAAATTCGAAAATGTTGACGAAAACATTACTTTCTCCATATATGTATAACGGGGAGAAAGTAAAAATTATTAATAGAAAAATCCCCTTTACTGCAGAATGTATTCCTGCATTAATTGATGCTACCGTAGATGCTGCACAATATTCATTCATCGGTACTACCTAAACACAGGTGAACACAGATCGTAGTTTGTTACGTAACTCAACACGTTTAGGTCTATGAGGGGTGTGCCAGGTGTTTGAGTTGAGCGGTCAGGTGTACCTACAGATTGCAGTCAGTGTTCGGTGAACGCACTTGCCTGGTAAACCTTGACACAGTGAGGCGGCAACTCAAAAACTGGAATCTCCAGTCTATAGTTGTGGTTTATTTTCCCTTTCGATCTACCCATATTTTGTTTATTTAAAACATTCGTGTTCAATGTTGGTTTATTGCAGTTTCAATAGTCTTTCTTATAGTGGCTCACAGTGTTTCCAAATTGCGTTATTGGAAATAAAATTTCTACTTTTAACATTGTATTATACTAAATCCTATACTCTAATATGAGTAAGGTTTGCTTCCTTGCTTGCGACACTGATCTCAAAAACGGCTACAACGATTTCCTTCAAATGTTGGAAATAACTAATTTCTGGGATAAAAATAAGTTCTAGGAACTCAGGAAAAATCCCCAGGAAAAATCAAATAATGTAAAAAAACTAAAATGAAAAGTTAAAAAAATTAACATTGGGCTTATGGAGTTTCAAATCAAAACAAAAGAATTGTAACAGCTGTTCATAATCAACCAGGGAACTGTCAAAGTAATACTCATGTTGTATATGATGATTATTAACATGTGGTTTCCTGAGAGCGGAGATTAAAAGATTTGAGTGAAGATTACATACATAGAGTAGTAAAATGAATCAAAGGGACATTGAGCTATAAATAACAACTGGAGTGACCTTAAAATTATAGAAAAGAGGAAAACGAGTTATACAGATCTGATTATCAGTAGGGGTAAGTGGTGAAATATTACTCCAAGTCATCTAAGCAAACTGACTGGCCCTCCCCCGAGCAAAGCTCGGCCCCCAGGTACTATTCGTTTAATATCTGTTAAATAATCTAGATAATACGTTCCTTCTAGGTTGTTTACTTGTTCTAAAATGTTAAGTTGCCCTTCATGTATTGATCATACCTGTTGCTGTAACCGTTGAGTAAATCTCTGATATTTATTTTCTTTCTCGACATTGACAAATGAAGACTTGAACTAGACTTAACATCTGTGATCAGTCAACGTTGATTGGGTTCAATTGTATGTATACTTCTGCAAAGATGTTCTCGAGGTATACCATATCAGCTATCTAAGCTGTAGGCTCTCAGTTTGGAGGTGGTATTTCATTGAGACAATGGATATTTTCCATTCTGACCGTTCTTGAGTTGCGTAAGCTAGGGAGATCCTAATGTGCCTTCAAGACCCTACTCCCCAGACACGAAAAGTTCAACTTCAGACAGTGTTAACACCTCATTGTCCTATAGTAAAATACCCCCGTCGCAGCAAACCTGCATACTCAGCGAATTTCCAATTAATATATAACATAACACATTAAAACACTTAACAGGATTCATAAGTAATGTATTCACAAACAAGCGATATTTAAAATATTAATTATTCTCCATAAGAATAACATTGGGGATGAGTACGCAGGTTTGCTGCAACAAGGCACACAAAATAATGGGTTTTTATGCAAATATCAATAGAAATCATCTTAGTGAAGCCACATACCAAGTTCCATCCATATACATTCATAAATAAGCGATATATAACATTTTAAGTATTTTCCATAAGAATAACATGGGACCAAGAACCTAGGTTTGCTGCTACAGGAACCATAGGCGAAAAATTGTTTTTTTGTGCAAACAACAATAAACCACAACCAGATCAAGCCATATACCAAATTTCGCCAGTTTATGTTTATAAATAAGCGAGATATACAATTTTCCTTTTTCTCCATAAGAATAACATTAGACAACGTACTGTGTTTAGCACTTTCAATATCTCGGTAACCAATTGACGTAGAGCAAAGATCAAAATACCAAATTGTTTGTTTTTTAAGCTGAATTCAATGGTGTAAATTAAAATTTAATTTAAATTAAAATTACATGTGAAACCCCAAAAAACACATTTTTGGGGTACAAAACCCCCCAAAAACCCCCCGGATGGTGCGATTCAACTGGTTTTCGAGCTCGTTCAAATAAATGGTACTTTGCACATTTGTACCAAATTTCATTAAGATCGGATCTTTTTACGAGAGTTATCGTGCTTACGGACATATATATATATATATGTCCGGATATATATATATATATATATATATATATATATATATATACACATATATAACAATTTGAACGAATGGTGTTTTTGGCATCTGGGGACCTCAAAATGAAAAGTTATCATGGTCTCGGGCTTAAGTCTTACAATGCGACCTACGGTAATAGCTTCTTCCCTATAGGGGAAATTCGCTAAAAGGTAATTTATTCAGAGGCCGTATGATTGAAAATTTGTATTAAGAAGGGGCTCCGGTCACGTAACATTTTGGCGAGTCTACCTGCTTCTCCCAAAGGCCAATGTTAACTTTCTAATCCCGCACCTTTCAACGAATAATTTTGGGCGAAGTGAAACTGCCCCGACATTTTGGGTACTTTTGAAACGATGAAACTGCCCCGCTCATTAAGGAGGATTAGGAAGGGTCGCCTCACAAGACTAGAAATGCTGAAATTGCCCCGAGCGCCCGGCCAGGTAGTCGCTACGGGACTGGGAAAAAAGGGAATTATTTTTGTCCCTCCGTTCTGTCAGTGACTGCAGTCATCTAAAACTGTCATCGGCTGTTTTTCCTGTCAAACCCATTAACATGCGGTAACATCCTTAACATGTTTTCAAAATTATTTTCTAAAGTAAATAGCCAGTCAGACATCATTTTTCTTCTCTTATTTGTTTAGACAAATTATTATACAGTCTTGGCCCTTAATATTCAGTGTTCTATTAAACGAGTTTTACTAGGTTTCGGAACAAAATCATTAAAATTTGATCTACAGTAGGTTTATTTCTGTAAGTGTACATATGGTTCAGTTTGCGACTTTCTTTTTCATTTGACATTTGCTCCTGGGTTCCTAAGTTTAAACACAGATTGTATCACTATATTGTTTTTAAAGCCCAACGAAGCGGTAGTTTATCAGCTAGTAATTCCTGATATTATTGGCAGTTATTAGAAGACTGCAGTCACTGACATGACGCAGGGACAAAAATAATTCCCTTTTTCCCCCAGACCCGTAGCGGCTACCTGGCCGGGCGCTCGGGGCAATTTCAGCATTTCTGGTCTGGTGAGGCGACCCTTCTTGATCCTCTTTAATGAGCGGGGCAGTTTCATCATTTCAAACGTACCTAAAATATCGGGGCAGTTTCATCGTCCACATAATTTTAAATCGTGGATTAATGGCTCGTGCGGTATTTTAAATCGTGGCAATAATTTATTCAATAAAATTCCAATCAATACCAGTCTATTCCTTTGAATAGTTACGATTTTTGTTAAGGGTTAACAATTTGTGGTACCCATCAAAATTCTGCTCACTGTAATCGCTAGGTACAGTATTATTTTGTTCTAAAAATAGCCTAAAATCAAAAACGTTTGATAATCCTCTGAGCAGGGATGGGGTTTTAAGGTTAACCTTGTCTTCTGGGAGAATATGACTGGAGCAACCTCTTAAATTCACAATTAGAGTTTAGAGAAGGGCCTTGAATGCTATGCCACCAACGCGTGCAACAGAGCAATGCATACTTGCATACCGTTCCGTTATCTGATGAAGTATGAGTAATACAGTTCGATATAAATCAAAACTGTTCAACCAGAAATGCATCTATCGTTCTGCGCACGCCCGACAGTCTTTTCGTTGCGCACCAGTATTTCTCACCATATCTTTTGTGGGATGATAATTAAAGATTTTTCATTAATCGATTTGCAAAGGCCTCAACCCCAAGAAAACTCAAATTCATTTGAATATGTCAACACTTGACTTTGGAGTTGAAATCATAACAAAATAATCGTAATAGCTGATACAAATAATCAGCTGTTTAAGTAGCTTCAGGGCTCCGCCCCATGGGCTTTCAAAGTTACGTTGTGGAAGAATAGAAATCAATTTATTTTAACAGCAGCTGTTGATACTAACAAAACACAGTACATTAGCAGGAACAGCAGTTTCAAGCTAAAGTCTGGAATTGCATCACAATTTAAACAAATATATTATGAGGTGAATATCCCAAAAATGAAAAATATTTGCTTGAATTCGAGCAGCTGGATTTGCTTGTTTTAATTAATAGATTTACTGATTTCAACAAATTACTGAAGATATCCTGCTGTTCGCACTCTGACGCTCTCTCTCGCAGATTCTCTGCAGACCCGTTTGCTCCGCTGCCCCGCTCATCCCCGTCGCGAGTTTATTCCCCGGCTAAGCGGTTATTGGCCAGATGGAGCTCGCAGTCGAGAATGTTATGTAACGTCCCCAAGCGCCACGATTCAGCGACCAGCCGCATTGGCGAGGGTCCAAGGGGGACAATGAGACGGGCTGATTTACATACACGAACTGTGTAACAGGTGCCACTGTAATTTAGTTCTGGCGCCGTGAGGTGTTGCAATGTGTGAAGTATTAAGCGGAGGAAATTAAAACAGATTAGAAATGGTTTTATTCACTGGTCACGGAGTCAGAGGGGGCTCCAGTCACGAAACTTTCTCTGTGTCTACCTGCTTTCTCCATAAGGCCAATGTTAACTTTCAAAGCCTGTTCCTCCTCAACGGATTATCCGATATCATTGATTTATGGCTTATTTTAAAGGATAAAAAATACCTTGCGATATCAGTAAGCAAAATGTCAATATCAGAAATACTAATATTCAGTAAAATTCAAAAATATTTCGTATTTACGATTTTTTTTTCTGGCCGGACTATTTTTTATTTCAAAACTACTCTCTAAAATCTCTAGGTAGTTTTACCCTATAAAACGAGTTTGCACGCAGCACGCTGACGTGAGGGAAGTGCATTTCCATATACAAAACTTTTAAAACTCAAACCCAGTGTAACAACATACATTTATGTCAATTTTATTGAAATCTGAAAACAATGATTTTTTTGGCTGTTCTGATGTTCTGATTGATATGCTCTCGAGGATTTAAGTCAGGAGTAAGCATAACACCTAAGTCTTTGATCTTGGAAGAACGTGCGAGGATTAGCATGCATTGCTCCTAAAAGTCTGCTCCTTGCCGTAAAAGTAATACTCGCACTTAACGATGTCGTTCGAGGTCGTTCAGCTTTCGTTCAGATTATTCGCCTATCTCACCAACGACACCAACCTACTAAAAATGTTGCCAACCTTGTAAATGTACAGTTTTTTAACTGCCACTGGACAATTAGGTTACGCTCTTTGTTTTCAACGTTTTAATTTGATCGTTTGAATTAAGTGTCTGAGAGGGGGCTCCAGTCCTCAGCGTATATCTGTTTCTACCCTAAATGTTAACAATTGAAGCCCGTCCCCCCTCAACAAAGTATCCGAAATCGATTTCTGGTTCATTTTAGAGTGAAAAGTATTTTAACGATTTCAGCGAGCAGAATTTTGATATCACAATTACTTCACACAAAAATCGTATTTATTGGATATCTTAGATTTGTTGACTAAAGCCAAACAAAGCTTTGATTTAGTAACTAAAACTTTCGGGACTTAAGAAGGCTATAAATTATGTCATGTAATTACAAATCGATGTAAATAGGCTAACTTTAAATATCAATATAATACCCCCGTAGCAGCAAACCTGCATACTCAGCGAATTTACAATGCATAAATATATGTATCTTAATACCACATAAAGCCACATACCAAGTTTTATTAATTTATGTTCATAATTAAGGGAGATTTTTCTTATTCTCCATAAGAAAAACATGGGGCTGAGTACGCAGGTTTGCTGCTACGGGAAATCAGCAAATTGTTTTTTGTGCAAATTTCAATAGACCACAACGATATAAAGCAATATACCAAGTTTTGTCAGGATAAGTTGATAAATAAGCGAGATATACAATTTTTCTTATTCTCCATAAGGATAACATTGGACAACGTACTGCGTTTAGCACTTTCAATACCTCTGCAACCAATTGACGTAGAGAAATTATAAAAACACCAAATTGTTCGTATTTTTAAGCTAAATCTAATGGTGAAAAGTAAAATTTGATTTACTAAAATATTATATGTTATAAAATTATTTTTGGGGTACAAAACCCACCCATTGAATTCAAAACCCACCCTTTGAATAGAGCGATCTGGCTGGTTTTCGAACTTAAAGTCATAAATGTTGCTTTACATGTTTGTACCAAATTTAATCAAAATCGGACTATTTTTACGAGAGTTATCGCACCCACGGACACACACACACACACACACACACATATATATATATATATATATATATATATATATATATATATATATACAGTTTTGAACGAATGGTGTTTTTGGCATCTGGGGACCTCAAAACGAAAAGTTATCATGGTCCTGGGCCTAGGTCTTACTATGCTGAATACGGTAATAGCTTCTTTCCTTTGGGGAAATTCGCTAAAACGGAAACAAATCAAAACTGATTTATTTACAAAGTACCCTTTCCTGTCCCCTTTGAATTGTCAGATGAGAAGACCTTGGAGTAATGTATGCTACTGCTTTCAATGGACCTTGCAATCGAAGTCTTCATCATTTAACCGGCCAGGTGAGGTATTCTGAGAACGTTGGCAACAATTCGCTCTGCCGCAGTCTAAATATGATAACACATAATTGCTACAGTTGCAAATGTTGAACTGAGTCAGCATCAGCTGATTCTTGCAGGGCGAGGTACACGTCCTACGCTGAACCCTGACTCGTCCGCTTCAGCACTTGCTTGCAGAGCTCAAGTCTTTCAGGAAATGACTCAGTTTTATGAAAAAATCTTACGGTAAAACGAAGTCTAGTCTTTTATGTGTGTAGTATCATTGAGTATGTATACATTTGACATGGTTGCAGTTCGCTGCAAATAAATAAATACGTTTACCTTAAAATAAGCGCACAATAAATTCCGAAATATCAAATTTTGTTATATTTTTTAGGTTAAATATGTGTGATTAAAATTCTGCTCACTGAATCATAAGGTATTTTTGTTTTATCCTATCCTATATATACTTTAATATGGGCAATGTTTGTCTGCTAGTTTGTTTGCAAAATTTGCCTCTGAATTCTGCGGAAGGATTTTGCTTGGCTACAAGATTAGGGGGTCTTGGACCTCAAACGCTAATTGGTAAAACCTCAACCCTGGTAAAACTCATTGTTCAAAATCTCATTTGAAAATTTGAAATTTTAACTTCGGGCTTATGGAGTTGCAAATCAAAACAAAAAATCATAACAGCTGTGAATACCAGTGAACTGTCAATATATAGCACAAGCTAAACTATCAACCAATCATTTTTTTGAATGCCTTAAACCATTGAATAAAGATTGCATATAGAGTGGATATCATTTTCACTCACAAAACGAATCAAATATCACCGAACATTGGTTGGCCTCCTCGGTTTTCAACTACAAATCCACAATACCTTAATGCCTTGTGGAGGGACTGTATTTTAGGCTGGTTTTATGCACGGCGTTTTCTGTCGCGCGACACATGCGCCGCGATCCTAGTTCTATTGAGTCAAATGGGAGCATTTATGCACGAACGCGCCAAAAAATGTGTCGCCGGAGAGACGCGCGTCCTCTAAATACCCGCGACAGATCTTTAAAACGCGAGGCGACAAACTGTCGCGCGTTCGCTCTAAATACATTGAATCAAATGGGTGTGTTTATGTACCGCGACGGCGTTCCGCGTCCCGCGACAAAGCAATCGCCGGGCGTCTCTTCTTCTTGGAAAACCCAGAGTTGGGGTTGGGGGAGGGGCTTACCACCGACCGTGCAAATTGGGAATCGGTTTTTCAAGTAACTAGCATTTCTTTATCATCGGCTATGCCTACTGCTAATAATACCCTTTTGTTAGATATTGGTGGGTACAAACTTACAACTTATTGTATTACTTGTAGCAGTTAATTTTTCTTCAACCAGTATTTATTTAATGTTACCTAAATAAATTAATATCCTTGGTATTTGTAACTATGAACAATTTCATAATACACGTGATTGTAAGTAATGAAAAACAGTTTTATTTTGCCTATATTTTACATGTTATATATACACGAGCAAATCTACACATCGCACATCGCACTGTTCCAGCTCCCCCCACCATACCTGGGGGGAGTAAACGCGGCAGTAAAAGGCGCGTGACCGATTTTGACCGAAATTTTGAACGCGCGTTCCGAGCGAACGCGGGACGCGCCAATTCCCGCGACACAGAACGCGCGACACCAAACGCCGCGCCGTGCATAAAACCAGCCTTGAACTTATCATAAGGGAGAACCAGGCGGTAGCAGGATACGGTAGCCCCTCTTTCAGATGTGTTGATGTGTTCCAGTTCAGTAGCGCAGCTAATCATAACAGCGCGGTCACTAGCAACAGCGCCAGCCAAATTGCGCGGTGGCGATAAACCGGAACAAATAGTCATTGAGAAGCGCTCGTCTGGTCGATAGACTTGGCGGCTGGAAATTAAATGGCTTCAGCGAAGAAGGGGAATTAATTGTTTTCTAACTATGTTTAATCATCTATTCCCCCCCAACCGGTTTTAGATTACTAGCTTTGACCTACAGCTTCCGCTCGTTTACATTGCAGTTGCAGTCAAATCAAAACAAAGCTGATCAAATGCTAATATTTACAAATGTGTTTTATTTGACCCTTTTATTAGCGAATTTCCCCCTATAGGGAAGAAGCTATTACCGTAGGTCTCATGGTAAGACTTAAGCCCGAGACCATGATAACTTTTCATTTTGAGGTCCCCAGATGCCAAAAACACCATTCGTTCAAATTTTTATATATGTATATATATATATATATATATATATATATATATATATATATATATATATATATATATATATGTGTGTGTGTGTCCGTAAGCACGATAACTCTCGTAAAAAAGTTCCGATCTTAATGAAATTTGGTACAAATGTGTAAAGTACCATTTATTTGAAGGAGTTCGAAAACCAGATGAATCGCACCATCCGAAGGGGGTTTTTTTGGGGGTTTTGTACCCCAAAAATGTGTTTTTTTGGGTTTTCACAGGTAATTTAAATTTAAATCAAATTTTAATTTATACCATTAAGTTGAGCTTAAAAAAACAAACAATTTGGTATTTTGATCATTGCTCTACGTCAATTGGTTACCGAGATATTGAAAGTGCTAAACACAGTACGTTGTCTAATGTTATTCTTATGGAGAAAAAGAAAAATTGTATATCTCGCTTATTTATGAACATAAACTGGCGAAATTTGGTATATGGCTTGATCTGGTTGTGGTTTATTGTTGTTTGCACAAAAAAACTATTTTTCGCCTATGGTTCCTGTAGCAGCAAACCTAGGTACTTGATCCCCATGTTATTCTTATGGGAAATACTTAAAATGTTATATATCGCTTATTTATGAATGTATATGGATGAAACTTGGTATGTGACTTCACTAAGATGAATTCTATTGATATTTGCATAAAAACCCATTATTTTGTGTGCCTTGTTGCAGCAAACCTGCGTACTCATCCCCAATGTTATTCTTATGGAGAATAATTAATATTTTAAATATCGCTTGTTTGTAAATACATTTCTTATGAATCCTGTGAAGTGTTTTAATGTGTTATGTTATATATTCATTCGAAATTCGCTGAGTATGCAGGTTTGCTGCGACGGGGGTATTTAAAAGAGCGACCGATGCTTGGTGTTATTCGATGAGTTTCCGAGGGTTAACAAAATCCAATAGATAAATGTGGGATAGTTCTATAATTTACAAGAAATCTTCTTTCTTTCGCAATGTTAGTTACTGAAGATAATTAATTATCTCTCTATTTTATGTCAGTTTGTGGAATCGTGTTGGGCTAGTTTTTCACCGCCCTCCCCCCCTCTGCCTTTAAGAGTAGATTTGCTTCGCTCAATTGCCTCTTTTCCGCAAATTAGAGTCACTCCAGTTGTTACCATAACTCAGTCTCACATCAGATAGTATTTCTTTTGTATTCACGTTTAATTAATGTAGATATGTCCACTCTATATGCAGTCATTATTCAATGGTTCTAGTCACTGTTTTCTATAGGATTAAGTGGGACGGGCTTTGGAGGTTAACAATGGCTTTAAGGGGGAAGGAGGTATGAATCCAAAATGTTTCGTGACTAGAGCCCCCTCTTATGTGAAATTACATAAACCAATTTATTTCTTGAAAATAAATGTTTCACTGCGCAAAATCTGTAGTAACTTGTATTTAACACACACACTAATTAGCAAACAAAAAATAATCCACGTGTTTACAATACAATTTTGTTGCTTAACAATTTAAGGAGAGAATACATTTGAGTCGCTTTGTCGCTTAGGGTGCAAACCTGTTTATTCAGTCAGCTGATGAATATTCCACATTGGGTCAAGAGGGCTGGAGGGGTGGGGAGGGTGTTGGTTATTGCCCTAGGTCAAAGGACGTGGTGAGACCGCCTTTGGGGGAGGCCGTGTGCCGTGGGGCGGGACAACCCTCGCAAAATCGATACAAAACTGGGTTCCACCTGGGGCGACGGGGCGCTCCCTTCACAAAGGATTTCGCAATTTCAGGTCTTGCATGTATTACGCAATCGCGAGAAAATGTAATAGAAAAATTGCGTAAAGAGGGGGTTCCACGCACGTAATTTCGCGACACTGATCTGAATAACGGCTCCAACGATTTCCTTAAAATGTTCGAAATAACTAATTTCTGCGATAAAAATAAGTTCTAGACAGGCCTCATCCCCAAGAAAAATCAAATAATGTAAAAAACTAAAATGAAAAGTTAAAAAAATTAACATTGGGCTTTGGAGTTTCAAATCAAAACAAAAGAATTGTAACAGCTGTTCATAATCAACCAGGGAACTGACAAAGTTTATTCATGTTGTTTATGATTATTAACGTGTGGTTTCCTGAGAGCAGAGATTAAAAGATTTGGGTTAAGATTACATATATAGAGTAGTAAAAAAATCAAAGGTACATTGAGCTATAAATAACAACTGGAGTGACCTTAAAAATGTATAAAAGAGGCAAATGAGTTATACAAATCAGTAGGGGGAAGTGGTGAAATATTACTCCGAGTCATCTAAACAAACTGACTGGCCTTCCCCCGAGCAAAGCTCGGCCCCCAGGTACTGGATCATTATATATAGTTGATTCATGGCTCATGGTTAAAGAGCACAGAAATTTAGCGATTTCACTGAGGAAAACATTTTTGATATCATGAATAATCGTTCAATACAATTCTAAAATAACCTATATATGCCTATATACATTTTCTTTATTGGTGGACTATTTTATGTCGAAATGGTGCTCTTTAAAATTGCTACAGTATTTTTTCATTTTTAAAATTAACTATGAATCAAACGATTTTGGACAAAATCCATTGTTTCGGGTTTTGAAAGTTAACGTTAGCTTTATAGGAGAATCGGGTAGAAACGCGAAATGTTTTAGCGAATTTCCCCTATAGGGAAGAAGCTATTACCGTAGGTGGCATGGTAAGACTTAAGCCCGAGACCATGATAACTTTTCGTTTTGAGGTCCCCAGATGCCAAAAACACTATTCGTTCAAATTTATATATATGTATATATCCATATATATATATATATATATATATATATATATATATATATATATGTGTGTGTGTGTGTGTGTGTGTGTCCGTTACCGTGATAACTTTTGAAAGAAACACCCGATTTTGATAAAATTTGGCACAAATGTGGAGAGTAGCATTTATGACTTTTAAGTTCGAAAACCAGATCGATCGCACTATGGGAAGGGGGTTTTATGGGGGTTTACAATTTTCCAAATATCGGTTTTTTGAAAATTTGACCCCAAAATGTTAAAAACACTCAATTTTGGTTATAGCCATTTTATGGAGCTTACAAAAACAAATAATTTAGTATGTTGAATCTAAAGTAGGTTAAGTGGTTGCGGAGAAAATCCAAAAATACGTGTCCCATGTTAATCTTATGGGAAAAAGGTTTTAGACTTTTCTCAGATAGTTTTACTAAAAACTTCATATTTCTGTTTATTAATGTGTTTAGCTCAACAAAAAAAACATTTTGGTGTTTTTAATCGTTGTTCTACGTCCAACCGTTGCAGAGATATTCAAAGTGCTAAACACAGTACGTTGTCCAATGTTATCCTTATGGAGAATAAATAAAATTTTATATCTCGATTATTTTTTAATGTATATTGATGAAACTTGGTATGTGGCTTCAACTAGTTGTGGTATATTGATATTAGCACAAAAAAAGTTTTTTTGTTGATAGTTCCCATAGCAGCAAACCTGCATACTCGGCCCCCATGTTATTCATATGGAGAATAAGTAAAGTTGTATATCTCCCTTAATTATAAACCTAAATTAATAAAACTTGGTATATAGCTTCACCTGGTTCAGTTATATTGATAATTACAAACAAAAATATTACTTATCTTCCTCGTTGCAGTAAACCTGCGTCCTCAACCCTAATGTTATTCTTATGGAGAATAAATAAAATGCTATATATCACTTATTTATGGATGTATTTTTGTGAAACTTGGTAAGTAGCTCTATGTAGTTGTGAGTCACATATATATGCATTGGAAATTCGCTGAGTACACAGGTTTGCTGCGACGAGGTATTGTGGCTGGAGCCCCCTCTAAAAATTGCTATAAAGATGCCAAAGAATCAACAGTTATGGAATAAAAAAATCTATATTTGTAAAACGAAGGTGGGGTTAGACCACATGGAGGTGAAACTGGGAAAAAAGTTATTTACGCAAATTTGTAGCGCCCTGGATGTAATTTGATCTAGACTCAAAATGAGCAAGCCCACGTGAGGTGCATTGACGTGGGTTGTTGTAAGTTGTAGGACGTTGTTACAACGAGACGCGCCACAGTTGGCAACATTGTGCGGTGCGAACCCCCGCTTTGAAGACTTGCCAGATCAACAAATCGTTGCTTTGTTATCGTGCACTTCACTTTTCATGAACCCCGAACGAACCTTTGCGATGATTGCTGTGATGTGAAAATGTGTATACCGCTTTCACAATTCACAAGCACAAGCGACTTGTGCTTCGTGCTTGTCCAACGTAGAGCTTTGTATGCGTCTGTTTGTGCAAAAGGAAGGCTAATAAGGGAAATTCACTGTTCGGTTTTAAGTCTCTTTTTTGTCAATATTTATATTTAACCATAATTTGATTTAAGAAATTATTGCGAACGTTTGCATCACTGAATAATAAATACAAATTATTTTTATTTTGACTGCTTTTCTCTGTTTTAGCTTAGTTTTTCCCAGATTTGTTGGATTGTGCTATTAATTTAGTGTGTAGATTTTGTGTGGATCAGATTTCAGATCCCGAAACGTCGTGAAACATGATTTTCTCATTCAGTGATGGCATTGTCCCCAATGACTTCTTAAAACTTATAAACTCACCGTCGGTCACCATATTATAAATAATTTTCTAAATCAATATATTTACTAGTAGGCTAAGTTGGTTTCCGTTGTTAATTTTTCCTTGTTTGATTTAAATACTATTTAACTAATACTACTTTACTTTTTTTTACTATTTTTGTTCAGCAATAAAGATAGTTTAATTTTTCACAATGTTAAAAATTGTCGTAACACGTCAAAGACAATCGCTGCGCGGTGGTTTGTGTCCCTTTTGACATGGCAATTTAATTAGCAGCGGTTAGTCTGTTTTGTCTAACTAGCTTATTTGTTCTACCATACTAATCTTCTCCTAAGGTGTACGTTAAGTTATTTCTAATGGGTTATTTAAGTATTATACAAGTTTTATTTTTCCCCCTAATCCTCTAGTTTGAGTTTAAATGTAAATTACCCTAGATTATGTATGGGACGGCATATTCGGCCTTTTCATAGTTTTCAAATCAACTCGTGTTTTAGTTGTAGTTTATTTGTCCCGCACTCAATAACGACTCATAAAGTACGGTGTGGTAAAATAAAATAATCCTAATTGACATTCAACACATACACAGCATTGTCATGCGTCAGTGTTACAAACATATACTAAAATAAAATACCCCCGTCGCAGCAAACCTGCGTACTCAGTGAATTTCCAATACATATATATATGACTCACTACTACATAGAGCTACTTACCAAGTTTCACAAAAATACATCCATAAATAAGTGATTTATAGCATTTTATTTATTCTCCATAAGAATAACATAAGGGTTAGGGTTGAGAGGACGCAGGTTTGATGCAACGAGGAAGATAAGTAATTTTTTTTTTCATTCATCAATATAACTGAACCAGGTGAAGCTATATACCAAGTTTTATTAATTTAGGTTCATAATTAAGGGAGATATACAACTTTACTTATTCTCCATATGAATAACATGGGGGCCGAGTATGCAGGTTTGCTGCTATGGGAACTATCAACAAAAAACTTTTTTGTGCTAATATCAATATACCACAACTAGTTGAAGCCACATACCAAGTTTCATCAATATACATTCAAAAATAATCGAGATATAGAATTTTATTTATTCTCCATAAGGATAACACTGGACAACGTACTGTGTTTAGCACTTTGAATATCTCTGCAACGGTTGAACGTAGAACAACGATTAAAACACCAAATTGTTTGTTTTGTTGAGCTAAACACATTAATAAACGGAAATGTGAAGTTTTTAGTAAAACTATCTGAGGAAAATCTAAAAACCTTTTTCCCATAAGATTAACATGGGACACGTTTTTTTTGGATTTTCTCCGCAACCAAATAACCTAGTTTAATGATTCAACTTACTAAATTATTTGTTTTTTTTAGCTCTATAAAATGGCTACAACCAAAATAGAGTGTTTTTAACATTTTGGGGTCAAATTTGCAAAAAAAGATTTTTGGAAAATTGTAAACCCCCATAAAACCCCCTTCCCATAGTGCGATCGATCTGGTTTTCGAACTTAAAGTCATAAATGCTACTCTCCACATTTGTGCCAAATTTCATCAAAATCGATATATATATATATATATATATATAGCAGCGAGGGCCGTTCGCTAAAATACAAGTAACCCTGATGAGACAGAACTATAACACACACAACAGAAGACTGACTACCATGTTAACGGCAGTTGCGTGCAAAACGGTTAGTTCGGTCACCGGCCGCTTGGAACGCTATTGGCGCTAGGTCGCTCAGAGGGGGTGCATTCGGGGACACCTGCTGTCATCCTTATCAACGACTCGACTTATTCCCCACTCCTCCCGCTGCCTCCCCCCATGGCGACCCGACTAGTGGCGCTGTCACAGAAGCGCAAATCTTCCTTCTATTCCAGTTGGCCTTCTGTATTGTTTTACTTATGATATACATACATATAAATTTGAATTAAAATATCGTTAATATTCTATGCTTGTCCGTTTTAGAAATAAACAACACATTGCTAGTAGCCAAACAAATGTGAAACTCAAAGTAGGCTCTGGTGGTGCGTCACTAGGATGGCGGTTGATGTCTTTTTCGCGAATTCCAAAATAATAGAACCCTGACATTTACCACCTTTCGGTCTTCGGTTTTGAGGCTGCGCTACCCTGCATCATTTACTATAAATACTGAAGTAAACTTCTCATTGCCATTGTAAAATGTGTCCCTAGTTTTGTGTATGCCAGGATTGAAAGAGGTCATAGTTTACATTAATCACCAACATAGTAGACTATACTGCTGTCAACTATTACTTATCCTCTCAAGGAGGGGATAATACAACAGTTGGTGTGTCAGGAAGCAAACATAAGTTGATTGTCACTTGCTTTCTGGGGTGGAGATATTTTAAAAGTTAACGTAAATAACTAAAATAGAAAGTTGACAGCAGCACAATCTGTCGGTGACCCAACCAAACTACTTCAATTTTAAATTCTAGCATACACTAAAAGTGGGACAGCTGGGCCATATGGATGGGATGTCTCCTTCAGTATTTATAGTCAATGCCTGCATCCTCCCTCACACTCATTCGTTCCCTAATCTTACTTTCCCACATTTTTCTAAAGCAGGTTGGCTTTTCTTGTCTACTCATTAGCTTTAAATAGGTCAAAGATTCCAAAGTTTTTCCATTCGTCATATAAAGGACTGGAAACATTCCTAAGTGATTAACTTAAGATCTGTGGGAGATAATGAAATTTGTTAATTTTAATCTAGCTTCACACTTTGGAATGATAAAGATTAATTTTTATTCACTGACGTTGGTCTTTATCAGTCTGCATTTATAATTCCCTTTTAATTCAATTGTAATCAACATATTGAGTAGATATATGATAAAAGACATAAATACAATGCTCTCCACCCGATAAGAAGTCAGTTTTCAATTATTAAGTTTATTACTCGCTCTTATTAACACTTGTTTCAATCCGGTTGACTGCATCACTCACTGAAGGCGTGATGTTGTAAAACACTTGATAACTTCTCGTTCAGGAGTATCGTGTATTACAGCAACAATTATTTTCAAGGTTACTGATGACTGTTTGGCACAATGATACCAAACATTTTGCTTGATTATAAATTTTCTAACAGTTTCCTCTTATTTTTGTTATTGAAGTTGGAGTTTAAATAATAATTTAAAGATTCACCAGTGCATCCTTTACCTTTGCATACATGGCGAAGATGAGTTATCCAACCACTCTTAAACAACTTTTAAAAACTCCCCGCAAAAAAATTCATGAAAAACGCCATTATTCAATGACGATGATTTTAGGTGGAATGTTGACCTCTGGGCGATTGCTAGCTTGTCCTTATTTCAAGTTAACAAACAAAAAAAACATTAAAATAAAAACTACAATTTTTTGAGTCTGTTTGTACTGTATCTTTAATTTATCCCATCCTTGTTCAATTTACTAAGCGTCTACAATTCATCTTTCAATATTTCTCTTACACAAGTAGATATCATAATATATGGTCATTTCTAAATGGTTACTTTGCCACGGAACAGTCCCCTGTAACCGGCGTCTACTTGTTTCTCCCATAAAATCAATGTTAACTTTCAAATTCCGTCCCTTCCCAATGGACTATCCGAAATTGCTAGTTTATGGTTTATTTTTCTAAAATAATATACCTAACGATTTCACTGAACATAATTTCTATATCAAAATTAATTCACCCATGAAATAAAGCAATTATTGAATATTTTAGAATTTCGAACAATTGTTTTCTATGTCGAAATTTTGCTCACTGAAATCGCTTAGTATTATTTTGCTCTTTAATGAGCCATAAATCAACAATATTGGAAAATCCATTGATGGGGGACGGGCTTTGAAAGTTAACATTGGCCTTATTGTGGAAAGCAGGTATAAACGTGAAATGTTTCGTGACTGGAGCCCACTCTTAAAGTCTTGAACTCTACCAGCGAGTGCTGAGTCAGGCTGACTGCTGAGTCAATGCCTGGACTTGCCCCTCGCCCATGCAGTATCAGCTGCCTGCTGAGCATTTGCTGCGGCAGCAACTCGGTTATCACAGCCTGGCATGGCTGGTTGATGTCACAGTTCTCAGAATTCCTCACCTGATTGGCTAATCAGTGATGAAGCTGGATCACACAATCAGCTGGATCACACAATCGGCACGATCTGAACCAGCTTACAGTCAGATGTTTTGAAAATGTTTCATAATACTCGATGAACTACAAAATAATCCTATAAGATTAACGAATAAACTTTTGGTGAGAGCCTTCTCAAAGGGATGGATGTTTTTTGAAACCCCAAAAGCACATCGATGTAGCTTTTAATTAATAACAGATATGTAGGCCTATACACAATAATAATATTAAAAATCAAAAATTACTAAAAAAATAAAGATATTGATTTAATAACGTACTTACACCTTTCACCTTATTTACTTGAAGTCCAAGTAAGCTGAATTGAATTTTACTTGAGTAATCATCAACTAAAGTAAACTGAAGTAACCATCAATAAGGGTAAAGCAATTTTTATGCGCTTTGAAAGTTGTTTTTTGTATTGAATTTAAAACTGCTGCTATACATTTAGGAAGTCCGAAGTTAATACACCTTAAAAACTAAATAAAATACACTCAAATAAATTTTCTCCCATTACACAAATTAAATTTTCTCCCATTACACAAATTATCTCCTTGGAGATTAGAGCTTCCTGGTCCAAGGAGATTGTGTTACTAGAATGAAGGTTAAGTAACGTAGCGGTGGGAGGGGGTTCCATCATTCCATCAAAGACTGTTGAGATGGAAGAGTAGTACCAGTGACTATTTTTATAGTCAATAGTAGTATCTACTACGATACTGCCATTAACTATAGAGACTTTGGTATCTATAGTCAATGATACTACTATAATCTTTATTTCTCATTCAGGGGATTCTACCACCTCTATCTTGACTGTGTGTGGACATTTCAGATTTACCTGTTATTACCGAATTTCCTATGGAAAAGAGAGCTATTAGCATGACCCGCATGGTGAGTCTTTAAGCCAACGCTTAAGCCCGGACCACCATAGAAGTTCCTATCGTGACCCCCTGCACACATTTTGGGGGTGCTAAAAATGATATACCTATATATTTCATTTGTATTTATACTTTAGCGGTCACATTTTTTGTCCGATTTACTTCGAATTTGGTAGGGACATTCCTGTCTGTAATCAGTTGGACAAGTTTGTTGGGCCAAACAATTGGAAACCCCTAAGCTTCTTTTAGGGGTTTACAAATTAAAATTGTAAGCTTTTGGTCCCAAAAAGGGTTAAAAAAGCCCACGATTTAGCAAGTATTAATTTGCTTAACACAATACGTTGTCTTATGGGGATTTTACATTGAAAAAGGCTGGTTTATTTTTATGTAGTTTTACTGCGCCTAATGCCTCCATTTCTACTCACTCTCCTGACTGTACCTCTTCCTAACCTTACAATGCACAACATTGCTATCCAAACATTTCAGATAAATAAAACAGGAGCATCAGAACAGCCAAAACATAAACTATTTTACAGTTTCCAAAAAAGTAGACAAGTGTTTGTTTAGTTTTAATGTTTTATTGCAGATATTCGCTCCCCTCATGTCGGCGTGCTGCGTGCGAACTCATTTCCAATCCTGTTCACCCCCTAGATTGTGTTTGTCTGATTGTTGTCTCGTGTTGCAGATTGTGAGAGACGCAGAGAAGCTGGCGATGCGCATGAACCACCGCGGGGCCTGCGCCTGTGACAACGACACAGGGGACGGCGCCGGTGTTCTGACGGCCATCCCTCACAACTACTACGCCCGCGAGCTCAGGTACTGACTGTCAACGGGGGTTTTCTTTCCATTTTTATTTTTTCTTAGTGAGGGTGGGCTCTATAGTCATTAAATATTTGTCATTTCTACCTGCTTCCGCCGTAAGGCCAATGGTATCTTTAAAATCACTCAAGGAATCTCGCTAGTCTAATGGTTAGCGTCTTGGACTTCAGTTCAAGGAGTCACGGGTTCAAATCCCGGAATGTCTACACAAATTTGAGGGGTCTGGACCGCTTTCCCTAAAAGTGTTTGGGTGATCTCTTAACAAAAATGCCGTTGGCATACAAAAAAATCCCGTTCCTCTTCAACGGACTCTCCTGGGTTAATAGGGGCCAGTCATCGCGTCTACTTGCTCCTCCCATAAGGGAAATGTTAGCTTTCAAAGTCTGTCCCATCTCAGTAAAATATCTGAAGTTGTTGATTTATGGCTCATTTTATAGAGCAAAGAAGTACCTAGCGATTTTAATGAGCAGAATTTTAACACATTCGAAGATGGAAACTGGAGAATTAAACATAACCAAGAAATCAAAGACCTCTACAAAGACCCAGAGGTAACAGCTGGAGTAAGAAGCAGACATCTCTGGTGAGCAGACATTATCCTATCTTCTAAGAAGAGAATTTAACGCTACTAAACAAAATAATTAAGTACAACCCAGAAGGCAGAAGACTATCAGGTAGACCCATAGAACTCGAGTAGACCAAACGGAGATGGAAAGACCAGATAAAGCGAGGCTTGAAAAGGCTGGGGATAAATGAAGATCAGGCCCAGGACAGAAAAGGGTGGTTGGAGGCTAAGTACGTACCATCTAGGGTACCAATGGCCTCTGCAGTAAGTAATCATTCAATAAAATCCTAAAATATTCAATATTTACGGGTCTATGGTTTTATGGTTGTTTAAAAATAAAGTGACTAACTTCTGAGTTTTACCCCCTCAATACAACCCTTAACAAATATAGTTAACCTATTTTACACCAACCCTTCAAGTCAAATTTAAGTCACTCTACCAAAACAATCCAACCACTATAATCAAAACATGCCCCCCTAATTTCAATGTTTGTTAAAACATACACACTTCTTATATATGCAGTTATTAAGATGTCAGTTTTATGTCAATATATTATGCTGGCTTAATAATTGTGTTTTTATTCCTAGCTCGGCCCCTAGTTCCTAATGAATAAACACACATCGTAATATATGAACTAGTCAAAAACTAATCAAAATAATCTTAAAAATAAGAAAAGAAATCAGAAAGTCATTTAGATGGTCGTGGTATTAGAATGGTATTATTAGGTTTGTTTGTTTATTGGGGGATTAGGAGGCCCCGGCATAGCCGGCTAGGCACGTCTCCCTTGGGATATTGTTCAGCCACCGGAAAGAGGGAAAAGATGGACGGGAAAGGTGGTAGGATGGGGTCAGTCTGCCTCACTCCAGAAAGGGAGAGAGATCCTTACCTAGCTACCGGGCTCTGTGGGTGACAACACCCCACGAAGATTCGCCCTCTAACCCGACGTCCCCTTAAGTCCACCAGACAGGGACCGCCATTGCACAGAGCCTCCAACCTCTCAGGGGTCGGGTGACCCCAGGACGGTTCGTCCCCCAGCCCGGCAGACCGAAGACCGTCGGGTAAGGGCCCTTCCTCCCAGGCACCCGTCCCAGGCTGCAAGGAAGATCCACTACTCCCTCCAAGGACTTGGACTAGACTGGGTATCCAGGCTCAACTGGGAGTCAAGCCCCCAGAAGAGACAAGCAGGAACCAAGGAAGGGAAGTCGTCACACTGGATAGCCAAAAGATTTACCAATACTGTGACAGCTTCATTTTGCTGTACCCAATGTCGACCTCTGTACTAGTATAGACCAGTCAGAGAGCCGTCGAGGGTCATTATTAGGTTAGTTCATGTATGTCTGGTTAGGTTACTAAATGTTAGGTATCTTAAAGAAGTTATAGGCAACGTAAAAGTAGGAGAAACTCAATGAAGTGCCTTTTATTTGATCAAATTGAACATTTTGGTTCCAGAGAGCAGCAGAGCGTGGAGCTTCCCCCGTTTGGTCAGTACGCCACGGGAATCATCTACCTGGACAAGATCCACCACACAGACTGTGAAGCTCAGTTCGCCAAAATTGCAGAAGAATGCAAGCTCAAGGTAGGATCAGATAAATGCTATCTAATTTATGCTTCAGCTGAAGCTTGTTCTATTATGTTATGCTCTTGACAGCTTAATATTAGCATTACAGTACCGGAAAAACCGAGCCATGCTCGGTGATATTTGATTAGTTTCGTGAGTGAAAAAGATGTCCACTCTATATGCAATCCTTATTCAATGGTTCTAGTCCCTTTAACAAAAAAATCACTTGTTGATCCTTTACTATATTTAATTGTTACTTTGACAGTTTGTGCGATTTTTTTATTCACAGCTGTTATGATTCTTTTGTTGTTTTGATTTGAAACTCCATAAGCTCGATTGGGATTTTGGGAAACACCATTAACTCGATGGTGAAGATTTTAAATTTTGAAACAAGTTTTTTAACAAAATTTGATTTTCCCCGGGGTTGAGGTTTTACCAATCAAATTTGTAGGTTTAAAGCCGCTGATTCCAAATTTTAATTAAAATTCTTCTGCTAGATTCCGAGATACATTTTAAAAACAAATAAACATACAGACATTGCTTGTATTAGAGTTGTTAGAGCTCCCGCCACTTTCTAAAACCCCCACCCTCGCCCCTTTAGGGCTTTGGGGTGTTTAGAAAGTGGTGGGAGCTCTAACAAGAGTATAAGATAAAGCTCAACTTTATCAGAAACTTTGAAGAGAAAACCATTAATAACTTAATAAAGTTCAAGGTTTTAAAATGGACGTTTGTGAAAAGTCTATGTTTCTTAAAAATGTCTCTTATGTTTGGGTAGATTACTATTTTGGAAAGATTTTTTTATTCTCCATGTCAGTCTTGATCTTGAATTTTTAGGGTAAAACAAATCCTAACATTTGAAAATTTTCTAGGGTAGAGATAATTAACTTCAGAGCACCAAGTTAATGAATTAAAGTGGTATAAAAAAACCGAATGTGATTAATTTACATACTATTTTTGAAATAATAAAAGTGACATTGGAAGAAATAGGATAACCGTGTTTACAATGGGTTTTAATCAAATCTATCGGAATGACGTAACTCAAATTCGCAATCAACCTTATCACGCTATCGCTATAGTAGCCTTGACCATACAGTTAACCTCTAGACCAAAATTGATAGTAGATAAGACCGACCAGTTTTTTAAGATGTAAATTAATGATTCCAGTGGATATGTTCAAGTGTAAGTACTGGTATTTACATTTAAAACAGTAATGTAGTTTCGATTTTGTACATTGCAGTTGTTAAATTATTGAATCAGTGATAGGAAATTGGTGGATTGATTTTCCTACCGATACTGAAGACAAAGTAAAAGAGGCTGATGACTATAATTATTCAAACTAAAGTAATAATTTTCATTATAATATATATATGTATTGAATATTTCTCATTGATTAGGGCTGCTGATAATAATAATAATATTAACATTTTAAAAACAAAACACCCTTTTTAAGATCTTTAATATTTTATTATTTTTTTACTGACATGTTTCGGCAATTATGCTATTTTCAAAGTCGGAATAACCTCTTAAAATGTTTCGACATGTCAGTCGAAAAATAATAAAATATATTAGTTGTACAAAGTTAAACACGTTTGTTTTATTAAGGTGCAGTTAAATATAACACTATAAAATATATTTACAGTGTAAGTGTAATTATATTTTGTAGTATTTTAAGTCGTAACTTATTGCACCTTGTTAATTGTAACAACACTTAGCATGCCGCTCAAGAATTTATAAAAAGTTTACAAAATTAGACGCTTTGCTCACAATTAAACGTTACAAAAGTATACACCCTTCTTTTAACTTGAAGGAATAGCTTCCGTCATCTGTCATCACTTCTGTAAACACTAGTAGATTACCAGTGTCATCATGAAGAATAATGCATCATGCAGGAGTAGATGAACTCCCCCAACAATATTCGAGATCTAAAATTAATGATCTTTCCATGTCTGTACATATACAAATTGTGGATTTTATTTAGTTTAAAGACTATTTTAGCAATAACTTTCCACACATTCACAATACAAGACATAACTTCTTCCTACATCCCACTCACTCAACCTCAAAATTTGAAAAAATTGCCGAACTACATGACTTCTAAAGTCATAAACAAGTTTATGTTATTAGATAGAGGGATTATTTTCAATAAGGTATTTTAATGAAAGGTAAAAGATTATTTGTGTATCAATGCATTTTATAGTCTATATGATTTCTTTAACAGTAATATCAAGTTAATATCTAAGTTGAGTGACAATAGTGATCACCATGAAAATCTAGTTAGGCTTCGCTATGATTTATTTTGACAATTCTCTGGGTGTTTTGACAATTCATCATATATTTTTTAATGAAGAGATTAAATTCTTCATTCATTCTTCTACTGGAGATGTCAGTAATTTTTAAAATGCCGGGAGGACAGGAGGACATTCACGAAAAAGGAGGACATGTCCTCCAAAAGATGGACGTCTGGAAACCCAGAGTGCGGAGTGATATGATAGTCGGTCTGGGTGTTGGCAGGTGCTGTGTTGGAGGACGGTGCCCACAGACAACGCCGGCATCGGGGAGGTGGCGCGCAGCAGTGAACCGTTCATGAGACAGGTGTTCGTGGCGCCGACGGCTCAGTATGAGGAGGAGGACCTCAAGAAACAGGTCAGTTTACTGCTACATCCCACAATCACAATGGATTAAGAGGTTTAGGACAATGTTAGTTGTAGTGTTTTTGGTTTGGGACATTGTCAGTTGCTTGAGCTGGGATAAACATGTCAGCCCATTTCGTCCATGATGTCATCTTCTCGTTTAAGTTCATTGAGGCGTTTGTCCAAGTTTGTAGTCTACATGACCTATAGGTTGAGGGTTGTATATTTCTCTCTTATCCATTCCCATATTTCCTGTGGAATTACCCCAAGTAGCATTAGTAACGGCAAAATCAATTTTAAAATAATATGAACATGATTTTTTTATGGTTTTAAAATTATTATAAAATGATTTTTTTACTAACAAATGTCCTACCTAATCCATTTTATAATATGTTCAGATAATTTTAAAATTTATTTTAGTATAATTTTAAAATAACTTATAAATCAGTTTAAATTAATTTTAAATTCTTTCAAAATAATTTTAAAAAATACAACACAATATTTACTGAAAAAATATTGTTTATACTTATTTTCACAATCTGACTAATGTAATGCGCTTGAAAATCATTGAACGAAATTATGAAATATATTTTACATTTAAAAAATATTATGACTAAACCAGGGGTACAACCCACAATCTGTTGATCACTAAACACAAGTCTTAACCCTCTCGACGACTTCGCCCCTTGATAAATAATGGTTGGGCTGGCAACATAAAATAACCAATTGACTACACCCCACGGGGACTTAGTGAAATTATAGCATTCCTTGTTTGCTTTTGTTATTGCTGGTAAACACTGTAATTTGTATACACCTTGTAATTTGTAAGGTTGGAGAAACAAAACTTGTAATATTCCATTGATATATATGTTGAACAATATGGTACCCAAAACGGAGTTTACACAAATCCTGGGGAAATGAAATGTACATTTATATAAGTTTTTTGAGGCTGCAAAAGAATTACTACATAAACTCATTTTGGCCAAAGATAAACAATTTTGAAACTAATACAGAACTTCTTTGATAAGCACTCCATGTTTCTCATTAACTTTCAGTCAGTGAAAAAAAAGAATATTAATAATTATAAACATCGCTTATTCTTAAAAGTTGTTTATTTAAACTAATTTTAACTATTATAATTTCTTTTTAAAAATATTTTTAAAGATTCGGTTAGGATTTTTAATTGAGTTAGTAAAAAGTTATTTAATATCATTTTAAAACAATATATAAACAATTTATATTAATATTTCAAAATTATTTTGAAACTTATGTTAAATTTACTATCACTTTTGATTTCTTCATAATTTTTCATCAATGAAACAATGATTTTAAATGATTTTATATAATGTAAAAAAGCATAACATTTTATAATTTAAAATGATATTAATAAAATTGTAAAATTATTTTGTTACTATTTTGAACGAGTTTTGTAACATTTGTTTATAATAATATTAAAACTGATATAGAAATTACTTTATTATATGTTTTCAAAATTATTTTTAATTAATTGTAAACCCATGTTATAATTATATTAAAAATAATTTTAACTCGTTTTAAACAAACTCATTTCAAAACCATTTAAAATTATTTTGAAAATATTACAAATTATTTCTATGCTTCTTGGGACCATGGTGCTACAACAATAGGGAATCACAAGGCAATTCTTTTAGCCCAAAACCGGTTAGGATTGCGTCTACCCTTGGATGTAGGGAGTCGGTGAGGACTAAGTTTGTTGAATTTGGAATAATGACAGTTTTCAATATATTTTTGAGTCTATTAAATGGGTGAAGCAAACGCAAATTTCCCAGCAGTTATTGAGAGCACACAAATGTAACACCCGGCACCATTACATTTTTACTTTCTCCCCCTATACATAGTATATGGAGAAAGTATTGTTCTCGTAAAAATTTTCGAATTTGAGTTGTTAGTGGAAATATTTGTTTTGGTGCTCCCTGAACCCAAAAAAGTGGTTTATACGTGATGTCTGTCTGTGTGTGTGTGTGTGTGTGTGTGTGTGTGTGTGTGTGTGTGTGTGTGTGTGTGTGTGTGTGTGTGTGTCCGTGTGTGTGTGTGTGTGTGTGTGTCTGTGTGGATGTGTACAGAGCTAGAGCCCTAACCTATGGGCCGATTTTTATGAAATTTGGTATGTAGGTACTAATCCACGATATCTCCAGGTGTTTTTTCATTTTTTTGAATTTTTGATTTTTAAGGGTCCCCCAAAAACCGCCAAAAAACATGAAAAATCCAAATTTCTCAAAAACGGCTAACGTTTTTGATTAAACTTGACTGTTTTGTAGGACTTTAGGTTTCCAACAAAATGACACCACCCGCATTTCTGGAAAAATTCGGGTTCAGAAATTACAGGACTTAAAACATCCAAAATTCAGTTTTTTGGATTTTTCATAAAAAATCATAAATGTTAAAAAAGATTACTATTCACCATTAAAAAGAGCTCAAAAAACTAAATAAATTAGTATTTTAAATTACTATTCTACGATTGCTAGTTGCGGAGGAAATTGAAATTTTCATTTAGCGGTAAACGCAGTACGTTGTCCAATGTTATTCTTATGGGGAATACAAAAATAACTATTTATCTATTATTTACTGATCAATTTCATTAAAATTTGATATGCAGGTCAAGTTAGCATTGACCAACAGAGGATGTTGGAAATGTGTTGCTATTTAACCCTGGGGGGGCAAGGGGGCATTTCCCCTCTCTAAACCACTGTAAGTAGCAACGGACTCTATAGTGCCTCCCAAAAAGGGATTTGGGTCGATATTTCTGAAAACAACTATTTTAGACAATTGTCTGTACATTTATCTATACTTCATATTCTATATTTAGTAAATAACAAATATTTTTGTCATTAAAGTTTGGCTAAAAGGGAGAAAGTATGTGTCAGTTTCCTGATACCGTTTATTGAGAAGGTAACAGGTCAGTTATAATTGTTAAGATACGTTAACTCTCCGAGTGCTGATTACATTTCCCTTTATTGCTGAGGTATTTTTATTGTTTTGCATAAGTTTATTGGAAAATCGATAAAAAATATAAACCATTAATCTATCTATATCAACCTTACATTCATTTTGATCAGCAGGAAAATGGAAATCAAAAAACTTGCTAAATAATACATAATACACGCTTATACAACAGAGGGTAACTCAGAAAACTCAAATTTTAAAAAGGATTTTTACTTTAGGCGCCATATTGGTTACTAAATAAAAACACGTAATTTACATTTGCAATATACCTAGCTAAAATTAGCTAAATGTTTTGTAGATTGAAAAAAAAAACTATGTAAGGATTAAAATAATTATTTTATAATAAAAAAATGGCGAATAACCTGACTGCGAGACTCAAAATGGCCCCAACAATAAAAACACAACATTTTGTAATATTTTACAAAAATTGCAAAAAACATTAATAAAAACTACTTTTGAAACATCGTTTGATTACAAATTTTATGTAGAATCGTATGACGCTGAATCCGATTGATTTGACTACCGATGTATCCACACCTTAACAATCTATCACTGGGTGACGTTCCAAAATACTAAATTATTTTAGTGTTCTGAATTAAAATATGTTACCATATTTAAAATCAAGTTTTATATTGTTAAGTTACTTAAGTTAACTTAACAAGCCAATTCAACGAGTGAGGTAAAATTCTTCGCAACTTAGTTTGTTTGAAAGTAATTAAAAGCTTTTGATATAACTTACAACTTTGATTAAACGAATACCTGAAATTTCTCGCTAAAACATTTGGAAACATGGAAAAGCCAGAGAATTTTAGATAAAGGGTTAAGTATTAACACTCTTTAACCAAATGTTTTTGGTAAATAATTTTAAAATACTTTTTTTTTAATCCATCCACTGTCTTAATATACAGTTTTGTCGAGGAAGATCACACCTGATTCTTTAATACCATGGGTAGTATTTTTAACAAGTGCGTGTGCTCTCTTACATGATTTAAGGAGGTTAGTAGCTCACACATACAATTTCATTAGTAATACATATAATTTCATGCTAACGAACTTTTGAAATTTAGGAATTCTTAACTAACCCACAACTTAACATTCAGGCACAAAATGTGTCAAGTCTCCTTGTATAGGAATGGGTAAAGAGGCTTTGGTTGTAGTTGCAAAGTCGATTTTGATGATATTCAAGTCACAAGAAAACTGTACAATGATGCTAAATGGTAGTTGCCCACTGTGCGGACATACCAAAAGCTTATATTTAGGACTTGGACTCTTTTCAGATTCGCAGTGACCTGAGAACTGATGTTTAACAGGATAATGGGAACTGTTTGCCAGAAGTTGCGAATCAGCTGACTCCCATATATCACTATGTCTCAGAACAAAGTTCACTTATTCACATGAGGCGTGCAATGAACTTTTGATCTACTTGGTACTTTCTAGTGTGTATTTCTACTAACAGCTTCTTGTTACTTTCTCCCCCTTATACATAGTAATATCGAGAAAGTATTGTTTTCGTCAAAATTTTTGAATTTGAGTTGTTAGTGGAAATATTTGTTGTGGTGCTCCCTGAACCCAAAAAAATTATTTTTACGTGATGTCTGTGTGTCTGTCTGTCTGTCTGTCTGTGTATGGATGGATGAGTACAGAGCTAGAGCCCTAACTAATGGTCCGATTTTTATGAAATTTGGTTTGTAGGTACTAATCCACGATATCTCCAGTCGTTTTTTCATTTTTTTAAATTTTTGATTTTTAAGGGTAATTATCCCCCAAAAACCGCCAAAAAACATGAAAAATCCAGATTTCTCAAAAAACGCTCTAACGATTTTGATTAAACTTTAGTCGTTTGCAGAACTTTAGTTTTACAACAAAATTACACCACCTGTATTTCTGTAAAAATTCGGGTTCAGAAATTACAAGGCTTAAAATATCAAAAAAACAGTTTTTTGGATTTGTCATAAACAAAACATGAATATAAAAGTGTTACTATTCACCATTAAAAAGAGCTCAAAAAACTAAGTAATTTAGTATTTTTAATTACTATTCTACGTTTACAGGTTGCGGAGAAAATTTAAATTTTCATTTTGCGATAAACGCAGTACGTTGTCCAATGTTATTCTTATGGGGAATACAAAAATTACTATTTCTCTTTTATTTATAGATCAATTTCGTTCAAACTTGATATGCTTGTCAAGTTAGCATTGACCAACAGAGGAAATTCAAAATATGTTGCCCTTTAATAACCCTGAGGGGGGGAATAGGGGGCATTTCCCCTCTTAAAATCTTGTGTGTAGCAATGGATTCTGTAGTGCCTCCTAAACAGGGATTTGGGTGGATATTTTTGAAAAACAACTTGTTTACAAGATTTTCTGTACATTCGACAGTGCTTTGTATTCTATATAGTAAATAAAAAGTAATTTACTCATTAAAGTTGGGCTAAAAGGGAGAACGTATGTGTCAGTTTCCTGATACCGTTTATTTTAAATTCATTGTTGGTGATGGTGAGTTAATGTTATTTAAGAAATGATTGTGCACGTTTGATATCACTGATTAGAGAAAATCAAGTTGTGCATTATTTTGGGATCTTGAATCAGATCTCGTTTTCAGGTGAAAAGAATACCTAGACCATGACAAAATTAGTGGCACAATTCAGGCAAAGCTGAAACAACGGCAGAACAACTTTACCTGGATTGTGCAAAAAATTTTGTTTGTGTTTAGGTATTCTTCTCACCTAAACTCGAGATCAGATTCCATGTCGTGAAACGTTGTGAAACTTAATTTTCCGTAATCAGTGATTAAAAATGTCTGCAGTAATTTCTTAAATAACATAAACTAACAGCAGCTTGAAGGTGAAATCTAGTTAGGATGATTTAAGGAAGTAGAAAGTAAAATATGTCTGCATAAAGTCCGCTATTCACACTTGCCTGATACAGATCCTGCAGGATAAGTCTAGATAATACACAAACGGTGAATATGGATGGTCAAAACCTCGATATTACCATCACAGACCTAATGCGCAGTTGTGGTTTGTGGTTTAGTTACAGATCACTCAATTTCCATAGATTACTGTGGTATTAATTAACGATCCTGGCCCAAGAAACGGTCAGTCAAGGTTGCAAGGCAACTGTCCTCTTACAACTCATATCCATCTTAAAAAAAAGCATAAATGTGTTTTGGCTTTTTAAATAGGACAACCTCTAGAGTAAATACAATCTGTAAAATTACTTTATCAATTGGTTTTTAATTACTCTAGATGGTCTTAATTTGCCCCAAAGCTCCTTAACTCTCTGTTGTCCAGTGTCGGTTATGAATTGGTCAGTCAAAAGACTTGAAAAAAAGATTGCACAATCCGTTATTAAGTGGACAGATTAAAAGATTTTGTTTTTGGTCAAGTCAATTTTGTTAGTTTTAAGTCATGTAACACTGTAGAATATTATTAGATTATTTTTGTTGTAATTCGCTTTGTAAAAATAGTTTTATGTGACTTCAGTTATTTTGAAAACCATGTGTATGTTTATGAAAAACGCTCCAAATAAAAGTCCATTTTATTTACTCTGGCAAAGCTTGCCAAACATCTATAACATTTTTAATTTGATTAATTCAATTTCACTTTGTGTTAAAAATGTTAATAAGTGTTTTTCATTTATAGTAATTGCTTACAAGCTCCAGAGGACCATACTGTTTTAACTTGGCTAAAATTGAATTTTGTTGTTTTTGGAACTATTTAACAAAATTCTACTCACTGGAATTGCAACACACTGGACTAATTGTGATATTTTAAAAAGTTATTTATCATACAGTTATTTTTTGTTATCTAAATCTAGAGAGTGAAAATTGGAAATATATTGTTCTCAAACAAACTAAAACTAATAGGTTAACTCTAAAAAAATTTTATAATTGCTTTGTAAGAATTAACTGCGTAGTCTTTCAATTTTGGAGGACTGTTACTCTTTCTTTGTCTTTTCGAGGGTCTTATTTTCACACCTCAAGTCTAACAGGCGAAGTGCACCTTTTTGCAAGTGCAATCTAATTACCCATTCGAGAAAGGATGAAAACATCGTGACCTTGTAAGAACAATGGGGCCATTGTAAGATGCATGGTATATAGACGTCCTGTGTTGATGAATAGACTGATTGTCAGGCTTTTGGCTGCAAGCCACGAGTAGCAAAATAAATTAAATGATGGTTAAAACAGTTGATGTCTTTATGAAATATACATTATTTTAAGTATTTAAAGGAAACTTAAGGTTAAATAATTTATTTTCAGATGTAAAATATAACATACTAAATGCTAACCATTAAATGTTACCGATTTTTCCTCTATTATGGTGTTGTAGTCCCTGGAATTTTAAGGAATATCTTGATGGTTTATAAGATTTGTGTTTAAGTTTGAATAATTCAAAGAATTTATCATTTAACTAAACTGCATGTGAACAAAAAGTGTATTATATTTTAAAATAAACAGAATAAAATATTCAAAATGAATGAATGGTTGGAAATGTTTCTGAATTGTTTCACTGTTATTTTGTAAAAGTGATTCGATAATGTGCATAAAGTGCAATGTCATAAAATCATAACAAACCTATATATTTTTGATCATAAAAATGTTATTATTATTTTTAGCAAACGCTAACGACACATTTTATCATTTTTTGTAATTAAAAAAAAAAATACAAATCGTTGTGCTGAATTGAGTGTAGAACTAATGGTCTATCACGGAAACACCTTTATGGATTGTACATAACTCTATAAGATTCATACTTGTAAATTTAAAAGGGTGAGGTCTTAATGTTTATTTTTCCACACTCCCAAAAGAGATATATTTAGTGGAAAATTTATTAAAAAAATAAGTTTTCCAACAATAAAGAGATTAAAACAAGCTGAGTGTGAGGCGATGGGAGATGAGTGGTGGAGATGGAGTGGTTAACCTTTGACCTTAAGTGAGAGGGAGAGTGGTGCGGAGAGGGAAGGGTATTGATCTGTAGTGGATGTTGACTGTATCCCACTCTCGTAACTTGTGTTATCAGCTGATGGTTCCATCACACTAGAGTTGAGGAGATCGTTTAGATAGATTCGGTTTAACCGTTAGTTATTGGGAAACTAAATATTTTTTTTTTCTGTAAAAAGCACAGTATGGAAGAATTCACACAAGTATTGAAAGATTTGTTCTCTTAAGAGGGGACAAATTCCTCAGTTTCTACCTGCTTCCAATGTTAACTTGTAAATTCCATCTCTTTTCAATGGATTGTTCCAAATAGTTGATTCGCTACTCATTTTATGGGACAAAAATTTCCTAGCAATTTTAGTGAGAAAAGTTTTAATATCACAAAATAAGAGTTGTTTATTGAAGTTCCAAAATATTCAAAATTCGTGATTTTTTATGTTTACTATTTATGCCACCAAAATTTTGTTCACTGAAATTGCTAAGTGTTATTTTGCTCTTTAAAATGAGCCGTGAATAAACTATTTTGAATAATCGGTTGAGGAGAGATGGGATTTTAAAGTTAACATTGGCCTTATGGGAGAAGCAGGTGGAAGTAGAAACGGAAAATGTTACATAACTGGAGCCCTCTCGTAAACATCAAATCAATCAAATCAAATATTCTTTATTCATCGAATTCACACAAGTACAATAAAATAGCGTCAGTTATATTATAAACAATACTATTCTAAACAATAATATAACTACTCCACCCAGAATTCATTAAATGAATAAACGGCTTTCTCAAATAAGAATTCTTTTAACAGCAACTTGAATTTTGCAACCTCTTCCATCTTTTAATATGTTTAGGAACTGACTTTAAGAATTTCAAACCAGCATAAGACTTTTTTTGTAATATTCTAAATTATCCCGAGGCAATATTTTTTTCTTTTTTATTTATTGTATTATATGAATGCTTTTCCTGACTACTTATACATTTTTCATTATTTATCTTAACATACAATATACATTCTAAAGCCATAAAGACTATACCCAGTTAAAATCTTTAGTTCGACAAAGTGTTGTTTATCACTCTTAATTTTTAACATGGTTCTCAAAACTTTTTTGCATTGTCAACATTTTCTTCAGATTTTTTGAAAATAAAATTATGCTAAACTTATACTAGGTTTGACGACCCCAGGTACGGTTCACACTGAAGATTATGGAGTGAACAAATTGTTTGCGATACATTCTGTGAAGTAACTGGTGAACTTTTAATTTGACAATTTGACAATTTTGACAATTTACCACCAACATACACACATTTTTATATAATCATCTAGTGTCAAGAAGATAATTACTTAAAATGCCCATAATTTTTTTTCCACCCTGAAACACAGTTCTTCAAAGTTGCCCCCTAATCAATTTTACAGAGTGATAAAAATAAATATTAATGTTCATCGTTTCGTTACTCTAATTCACTTTCATTTTTATTGATGGAGTGGAAAATATACAAGTAAGACGCCAGACACAATGTCATGCCGTGACGTGCCTGTCTAGCCACATTGACCCAGAATGGGGTTTGATGCTGACTGGGAATGACACGGCTCTGGTGCTATATTTACCCAGCCGTTCGTGCAAGCAGGGTTGTCAGAAAACATTGCACCAGGACCCCTTGTATGCCCGTAACTTGTCTTGACAGACAAACGTAGGGTTCACTGATTTAGTGTATCAGCTGTGATCTATATTTTTTGCAAAACATATTTTTTTTTACTAAATAAACCACTTTAAAATATACCTATGAGCAGGAAAGTCTGAATATATTATGATTAGGTGAAGATAATGCTATTCTTCAGATCCCTTTTTATGATTATTTTTTATATAATTTTTGTGCAGAAACTTTTTTCAAATGTCCAACTTAATGATTATCCAGAAAATACATCCATACCTATAAAAGGCAAAGCCCTCATTTACTGACTTACTCACTCACTCACTCACTCACTCACTCACTCACTCACTCACTCATCACAAATTCTCCTACTTTCCCATTTACCTAGAGAGTTGAAATTTGTGTACACTGATTCTTTAGGTATAAAATAGGAAAACTAAATGGTGTTCATCCTGATCAGACCTTAGGGCTCCGCCAGAGACCCCGACAAAATTCCCATGTATTCCTTCTGCACATTGATTTTTTTTTGAGCTGATGAAAATACAAACAGCTGACCTTGAATCTTAGTAGTTCTACGGGCTAACCACAGAATACAGCACACACAACTGTCATAGCTTTTATAAGTCATTTGCGGGACGAAGCCTAAGGGTAACAGCTAGTCTGTTCTATTTTTAAAAGCCAATTAATTTGTTTGACTTCCAAATTTATCAAATAGATGCAGAGAGAAAGTATAAGTAGATCTCGAGTTCTATTAAGGCTAAACTTTTAAGTAATATTCATCCCTGATGTCCTAGGAGATAAAATTTGGACAGAGGCCCAAAAGTGGGATCAATACGAACCACTTGCGTCACCAAGCCATCAAGAAGGGTGTAGGAGTAAAGTGGGGCATCTCGCCGCTTTCCCATTAAACTAACATTTTTTACAACCGCTCTCATGATGTCTTGCCCCATCCACTTACATTGTTGATTCTTTACACAGTGTTGTCTATTGCACCATTAGCGTTTTCATAGTTTTTGGAATCACATTATCATTGTTATTATCCTTTACTACAAATATACCTATATATCTATATATATATCTTTAGCTATTTGAAACATTAAACAGCAAAACTTGTTTATATTAAGTTTTAACTAAATCTAATTTAGAAACTACGTAAACTGTTTTGTCTAAAGCAATCTGTTAAAACGTATTCGTTGGACGTCCGAAAAAGAACTTGCAACTAAGACTCCCGGTAAAAAACGCTGATACTTACTTTTCCATGGGCACCAACAATTTATAATTTATTTTCATCATAAAAAATTATATAACGCTGAAATTCAGCAATAAATAAATGTAAAATGTGAAGATATTCTTGCAATAAATAATGTTAAAAACATGATAAAATCATAAACAAAACATGAAATAATTAGCCTAATGAGCCTTCAAATTTGAATGTACTTCAAGGAGCTGTCCAAGAACAAGAACGGCCCGAACTTTGAACCTTAAAGATCCCCTAATCTGACTCGATTCCAGTTTGCAAAGCATAAATTGCCTTCTCAGGCATTAATTTGTACTTGTTGACATCTATTATGAAGATAACTAGAAACCATGAAATGACTCAAAATGACAATCAAATTTGAAATCATACCATCCATGAGGATGTGATGAGGATCATTATGGACCTTGCACATTTATCCACATTTTTCCACTTACTCAAAGAAAATTGTTTAAAACCTGGAAAAGACAGGGAATATTTGGCTAGTATTTTTAAATTTTCTAGATGCCCTGCGTCGTGAGTCTATGACGGATCAGGGCTAGATGGTCTGACACAACCAGTCTATGGCACTGGGCCATGTGTTTGTGCGTCATCTTCAGTCAACTCATTTATTCAACAGTCTAAATTACAATCTGATTGTCCCCTCCCCACCCTACCATGCGATTCTCTTAACTCTGGGCTAAATTTGGCATGTTGCAGACAATTGTGGTGAAAGGAATATGAAATTAACAGTCCAAAAAAAGTGTTAACAATATTACATTGTTTGCTGTAACATAGTTCACATCTTCGTAATTCCTAAAGCGCCCAATTTTTGATGTAGCTGCCTTTTTCACTTAATCGTATATCTTATGAAGCGCTATGATTTTTTTAATTTATCAAGACCCACTAATATTAAAATAACCAGCCAAGTTATCATTGGTACCAAAATGGGGGTCATTAAAAAGTATTAAATAAGAAAATGAATTTGTTAAATGGTCGTCATTTTTATTTAAGGGCGAGGGCACGGTTTTTATTGTTTCAACGGTGATCTTTTCATTGATTCTGTCATATTTTACAGCTTAAGGGTTGAGGGTCTCTTTGTCAGAAATAAGCATTATGCTGACAAATATTATTTAGGAAACATTCTTAGATTAAAGTGTGATTAAACTAAAAAAAAAACTTTACTGTTTTCACTAATTAATTGTGCAACTTTAAAATAATACCGTACTTAATTTTAAATGGTCATCATATGCTGTTAATTGTTACATATTCTGTCATAAATATAATAGCATTATTGAGTCATAGTTGAAAAATGTTGATGATAATCCTTAAAAAATAACACTGTTAGATATCTTTCTTCCTTAAGAGATTTTTACTTCAACTAAGGGGCCATACACATATTACCTAACACACTTAACGGGGGGGGTTACGTATTATACCTATGGCGAAGCATTATTCTGCGTTATCTGGTGGAGGGGGGGAGGGGTTTGATCAATGTCACGTAACTCACACATATTAACCCTAAGAGCTGGTGCACTCTCGTATCTATTGATACTGATATAAATCAAGCGTTATGGTGCTTTACATTGGGGAGGGGGGTAGTCTGAAATGACAAAAAAAGTGTTACGTAACATGTGTATGGCCCCTAACAATAAAGTAATTAATATATCAATTACATAAACCGTTGCAATAATTTGCAACGATTTTTTCTTGATGAAATCAAAATATTATGATAGACAATACACATTCCATCATTGGTCAATGCGGACATTTCAAAAATAATTATGAAAATTTATATTAATATAATAATGAAAATCTTCCTAACCATATTTTATTTTTCAGTTCAAGAATTATCAGTATAACACCCATAACTTGTATTTTATCCTGTACAACAACAAGAAACAACTATTTGATAACAACTATAGTAAACTTCTAAAACCGGTGAGTTATTGTGAGTTGAAAACTAGAGACTGGCAGCTGGCCCCTTTGGACGGAGCCCAAAATTTATAAATATTTGGCCATTAGGAAAGATTTTAGAAAGCAACATTTCATTGCGGACGTTGACTGCCCATAAGGAAAAGAATGTCTGCAATAATTTCTTAAATGACTTAATTCACTATCACCAACTATTACTATCACCAACTATTACTATCACCAACTATCCTATACTCTAATATGAGTAAGGTTTGCTTGCTTGCTTGCTTGCGACACAAATCTCAATAACGGCTCCAACGATTTTCTTAAAATGTTTGAAATAACTAATTTCTGTGATAAAAATAAGTTCTAGACAGGCCTCATCCCCAGGAAAAATCGAATAATGTAAAAAACTAAAATGAAAAGTTAAAAAAATTAACATTGGGCTTATGGAGTTTCAAATTAAAGCAGAAGAATTGTAACAGCTATTCATAATCAACCAGGGAACTGTCAAAGTAATACTCATGTTGTTTATAATTATTAACATTTGGTTTCTTGAGAGCAGAGATTAAAATATTTGAGTGAAGACATATAGAGTAGTAAAATAAATCAAAGGGGCATTGAGCCATAAATAACAACTGGAGTGACCTTAAAAATGTAGAAAAGAGGCAAATGAGTTATGCAAATGTGATTATCAGTAGGGGGAAGAGGTGAAATATTACTCCAAGTCATCTAAACAAACTGACTGGCCTTCCCAAGCAAAGCTCGGCCCCCAGGTACTTATTAATTAAAAAAAAGCTGATTTTTGTGACAAGGCAACCGACAAACTATTATGTCTTAAACAAAAGACACAATAACACACATGCACACTTTACAGTTGCAGACATTTTTTATTACCTCTGTGTTTTATTATGTCTTATAGAAATCAATTTAATTAAACATTCAACATCAGTTAATACTAACAAAACACTGTGAAGGAGCAAGAACAGATGTTTCAAGCTAACTTCCGGATTGATATCACAATAGAAACAATAGAAATAATCTATACAAGCTGAGAAATCCCAAAAGAAAAAAATATTTTCTTGAATTTGAGCAACTGGATTCGCTTGCTAATTGTAAACCTCTTTAGTTTATGAATATATCTTTTTATAATAATCTGTTCAAATAAATTATTAATAACCATTGAAATGATATTTGAACTTTAAAGGCCAATAAACAAGGCCTTAAGAAATCTTAAATTATTTAACCATCACAAAATTAGGAGTATTTCTAACGTACTGATACAAATCACAATAGAGGTTACTCTTATTGCCTTAGGGGCTGTCGGTTTTTTCTTTCAAATTTGGCTCTACAAACTTCCCATTCTATGTAGTTAGCAAAATACTAATTATCATACTTCTCTTTTTAAATGAATAATAATACTCCCATGTAGACATTTTATACCTGTTATTATTGAAAGAAATAACTTGAAATTCAGCCACAATGCTCTGTTCACTTGAACATTTTTATACCTAATCTAGTTTGAAATACTCCCAGTTTGTTTTAAATGTTGTTACCCATTGAAGCTACCCTGGGCACACACTACCCTGTAAACCAGTAGGATATGTGGATGCTTTGGAATGTGGGATACCCCTATCTATTAGGAAACAAGCAAAATTTGTAAAAGAGCGAAATCTAAGGATTTGGATAGATTTTTATGCTTGATGTGTTATTTAACACATTGGCTACCGACAGTCCGGAATTCGGGTCGCCGGGAGTTCCCAGCAGACCAAACCTAATACACAAAACTCTCACCACAGACCAAGTCATTGTGACCAATTGTAACCCAGAGACCGAAATTTTTTTATTTTTATATGTTTTGAAGTAATATACAGGGTCTCCGAAAAAGAATGACGGGATTTCGAACGGCCGTTGCTTGGGGACTATTCAAGATAACTAAACGATTTAAACGTCAAATAGAAGAGAAAAGAAGTAAGTTTTTTTTCATACCTTAATATGTTTCGATGTGAGCTCCATTTGTTGTTCTGCGTACATCGAAGTGATATTCGATTTCTCGCCAAGTGTTGTGAAGCATCTCTGGTGTCACAGTTGCGATCGCTTCCGAAATTCGCCCACGCAGATGTGGCAAATCACCAATTTTCTCAGCATAAACAATGTTCTTTACGGAACCCCACAAAAAAAGTCCAAAGGGGTCAAATCAGGACTCCTGGGAGGCCAGGGAATAGGCGCACCCCTGCCTATCCAACCATTTGGAAACTTGTTGTTAAGTGTGTCACGCACGTACGGTGATAGGGCCTTTATTTTTCGCCGAAACAACAATTAATGGCATAATTTATTTAGATATGCTAGAAAAATTTTTGTTTCCTCAAATTGAAGAAATTGAAGAACAAGCCGGTGAACGAGTCATTTTGATGCAGGACGGCGCCCCGCCTCATTACCTTCGGGAAGTGCGCGACACACTTAACAACAAGTTTCCAAATGGTTGGATAGGCAGGGGTGTGCCTATTCCCTGGCCTCCCAGGAGTCCTGATTTGACCCCTTTGGACTTTTTTTTGTGGGGTTACGTAAAGAACATTGTTTATGCTGAGAAAATTCGTGATTTGCTACATCTGCGTGGGCGAATTTCGGAAGCGATGGCAACTGTGACACCAGAGATGCTTCACAACACTTGGCGAGACATCGAATATCGCTTCGATGTATGCTGAGCAACAAATGAAGCTCACATCGAAACATATTAAGGTATGAAAAAAAACTTAGTTCTTTTCCCTTCTATTTGACGTTTAAATCGTTTAGTTATCTTGAATAGTCCCCAAGCAATGGCCGTTCGAAATCCCGTCATTCTTTTTCGGAAACCCTGTATATATATACTCATAAAAGTAGCAGTAAAATATTACTTCAGTGCTACTTTAGCATTTTTATTGCGTCACGTATGTGTGACGTCGATCTGTAGTAAAATTTTATATGATATTTTTTGCGAAAGACCGACTGTCTCCCATATGTGACGAGAGTTTTCAAACTTTGGATGGCTAGAAATTCACTAAAGTAAAGGACAATAGTTTAGATGTTTCACACAATCAAAAATACCACGAGGAATGAGTAAGTAAACAAACGCTACAGACATCATGTGGGCAGACAAGATGGCCAAATTTGAAAATCTGTAAAAAAAAATTGAGGTCGTACCCCGAGACCGAGCGACACGCATACGTGTCACACATTCCTATAGACCGATATACAGGCTTCAGATCGATATAGTGTACCGTATGGACGTGGCAAGTCATTAACTGAACGGTGACTGCGTCCTGTATACGTGTCGTCGGTCCACTGGATTTGGCCTGAGCGACCTGTATACGTGTCGTCGGTCCACTGGAATCAGCCTGAGCGACATGTATATGTGACGCTGGTCTATTTTAAGGTTTTTTTTTAACATTGTGTCACATATATGTGACAATCGGTAGTCAACGTGTTAAAAGATGTCAAGGTGTAGATTCTACAAAATTCCTTACAGTTTTACAGGTATTCAAGCTTAAATGTAAAACGCTTGGAAAAATATAAATCAAATTAATAAACTGTATTGTATGTATGTATAAATGTATAAATGTATCAACCAAAACACAGCATAACAACAAGTATTGATGTTACAGAAATTTTATAAATAAAATTACTACTTGAATGAACACACAGTATGCACAGTTCGAAATAATTTTGATAAATGGTTTGCCTAAAAATATGAACTGTAAGACTATGTATTCTCTATGCAGATGACACTCTTTTATGATTCCGGGGAAAAATTTGAAACAGTTGAAGTAGGCATTGAAAGGGTAATTAAAGATTCTGGTTTGAGGCAAATTGTTTAGAAGTAAATAAAGATAAAACTTAAATCATACATTTCACTTTGAGCAGGATCTCACGAGAACAACAGAATAAAATTCATCTCTTGGGTCCATATTGTCTTGGGAATTTCATACTAGTTCAATCATTTCTAAATTGTCTCTTATTTGTTATTTGCTCCGAAGATTGAAAACCTCTGTTTCTCTGCAGATGCTAGTTATGGCCTATTTAAGTTTCTTCCGTTGCCACCTGCTGTATGGAAATATTTTCTGGGGGAATAGCTCTGGTGCAGTTCAGGTTCTTCTGTGGCAAAAAAAAACATCGCGGATAATTGCAGGAATTCTAAGTTGAGAGAGCTGCAAACCCTGGTTTAAGCATTTTTGCTATTTAGACTATTAGTGTTAAAAGCATATTTATCTTTCAAAATCTTTTATATGTTAAGCAAAACCAAGATGATTTCTCTTCCAGAAGTGCCATTCATATTTATAGATCAAGACAGTCTAAAGATCTTATAATTGCTGGACCAAGGTTGCAGAAGTTCGCTAAAAGTCATAAGTATCTACAGATTAAAATGTTTAATAAATTGCCTGTGCATTTCTGTATCTTAGATGTCAATGCTTTTAAAAGACAACTTAATAATTTTTTAATTGACAATGTTTTTTATTCAATTGATGAGTTTTAGCGAATTTCCCCTATAGGGAAGAAGCTATTACCGTAGTCGGCATGGCTACGGTAATAAGGCTACGGCATGATCCCGGACCTAGGCCCGGGATCATGATAACTTTTCGTTTTGAGGTTCCCAGACTCCAAAACACCATTTGTTTGAAACTGTCTGTATATATATATATATATATATATATATATATATATATATGTGTGTGTGTGTGTGTGTGTGTGTGTGTGTGTGTCCATGGGTGCGATAACTCTCGTAAAAAAGGTCCGATTTTGATGAAATTTGGTATAAACGTGAAAAGCAACATTTATGACTTTAAGTTCGAAAACCAGCCATATCGCTCTACCTTAAGGGGTATTTTGGGGGGGTTTTGTACCCCAAAAATGGGTTTTTTGAACTTTTTACATATAATTTCTGAAATAGTCAAATTTTAGTTTTTACTATTGGATGGATTCAGTTAAAAAAACACACAATTTGGTATTTTGATCATTCCTCTACCTCAATCGGTTACCGAGATATTGTAAGTGCTAAACACAGTACGTTGTCTAATGTTATTCTTATGGAGAATAAGAAAAAACTTATATATCGTTTCTTTATGAACGTATACTGACGAAATTTGGTATACGGCTTCATCTGGTTGTCGTCTAACGGATCAAAAAAAAACAATTTTTTGCCAAAGGCTCCCGTAGCAGCATACCTGTGTACTCATCCCCATGTTATTCTTATAGAGAATAATTAAATGCTATGTATCTCTTAATTATGAACATAAATAAATAAAAACTGGTATACAAAAAGAAGCATGAGATAAATATTTGCTTGGGATCAAGCAAGTCCTACTAGCTGTTTGGTTTCTTCAATGGTAAAGGATATCTTAACATTACAATGATAAAGGACTACTGAAGTCTAAGTTCTAAAGTAATGTAACTATCCAGTTCGTGTCAGAGGCAACAGAAGTTTGGTCAATAATGTTTCACTCTGTGTGGTAAGGCACGTTTTATAACAATTACACAACCAATTATTGTTTGAATTTCAAACATTTTTGTATCTTAATTAATGAAATAGACTCTTGGAAAAGTTACAGAAGTTGCCTTTGAATTTTTCTGTGTGACCATGCAAAACATTACCTGAAATAGGGTATTCATAAGATATTTTACATTTCTTTACTAGCTGTTAATACTCTAAATTTGTGTGAGCACTCAAAAACCTGAAAAGAAAAAATATTTATTTTTCCTTAAACATGAACATAAAACAAATATTAGGGTATAGTAAAATAACAAAATGATGCATCTTCTATGTAATAATTTGTTTTGTTTGATTTAAAACTTTGTTAGTTGGATGAACGAAGTGAGTTCCTATACTCAACATAATTCATTCAGTTTTTTGTGTTTAAGTAGTATAACTCAAGAACGCTTTAGTCTATTTCAGTAAAATTTTGTTTACGAATTCTTTACTTTGATTTTAAGGTTAAGTTCGTTAACTGGCCCAGCCATTTTCACCCTTTCCGTACGGCGGCCCTTTTAAATCGGCAAAAAAGTACAACTCCGTTACCTCAGGTCCGATTGAAAATGTGATTAAACCATCGGATTCCTCGCAAAGTTTTTCTTAATCCAAGCGTTTAAACCACCCTTTTATGACCCTCCGTCGCATCACAATTAATATTACAAGTCCTCTAGTTTTTTTTGTTGCCACTCAAGTACCAGGAGAGCATAGATTTTTATTTTCTAGCGTTTGTTTTTGTAACAGACGAAGTGAGTCAATGTATATTTAAAAAATTAATTGATGTCAGTTATTGTCATAATCCTTAAACTTATGACGTTTTATTTTGTATTTTTATCGGACTGGTATACAAATCCCTTTGTATGATTTTATTATTATTTTTAGTTTTGCGTTTGTTTATTTCACACAAACGGAATAATATTCTTTTACCGACAAAGTCCTCTTTGGCTGTCTTTTGAAATCGGTAAAAGAAAATTATTCCGTTACCGTAGCCCAGAATTAAATTTGGTTTAAACATTGGATTCCTCGGTACTCTTATACACTTCCTGTTTCAGCATAAATAACATAAGCATAGCTTAACTAATCTGAAATTGCAGCACTCTGTTTTATTTTGTAGACTTTGAAGTATCAGGGAAGAATACAGGTTTAGACGCTAATCCAAGTTTACAAAAAAATTATTTAACACACGTTTTGTTGTTATTACATTAGTTATTATAAACTAATAATATTAATGGATGTCTTGCTTTTTGTACGATGTCATAGTTATTGAATTCTTCACAATTTGTCACTCAATAATAATATACTCTTAATGTTTGTCTTCCTTAAAAAGTGTTTGGGTTTTATGGCAGTGTGAGCAATAAACCTGAATAGTATGATTCGCAAAAGTGTGTCATTATACTCAGAACATGTTTCCACAGATTGTAACTCTGTCGTATATATTAACATTTATAATCAATTTTAAAGGAATTATCTTACAAGTTGAATACGTATTGACGAAAATAATTTTAAAATAAAATCTTCGTTCATCCTCTTACGGGAAGTATGAGCTTACACCTAGTTATAACACATTTAAGTGAAACCCTATTGAATTTACCAGTTTAAAAATTTATCTTTACGCCTTTAACGTTATAGTTAGTAAAATAGAGCTATTTTAGTGAGATGTACGTTTTGTAAAACCAATGTTCTTAATTTAGTTTGTTTAAATTGACATCGTTGTTACTTATTTACTGACAATGATAACAAACTGAGATTAGTGAAGAATTCTTATCAATCAGTGAACCATTGGTTAAAGAGTAAATTTTTCAGTTTTCATTTCTAAACAAACTTCTTGGAAATGTGGGCTTTAGCTTTAGCGCATTTGTGTATAGAGTTAGGTAAGAGAGTCATCGAAAACAAACTATTGATTGGTTTGTGGGTGTTTGTTACTCTGGACTGTGCTTCATGTTTACTATTCTGTTGGTCTCCAAACAAACGTTGGGTGGGCTCAGTGATAACTAGGTATTCTACACTGTTGTTCGTGTTTATTGTTTTTATTATATTTGATTGAATCTAAGGATTTAATTAATGAAAATTGTTTCATGTTTGAGATAAAATTATTGTTTTGTACTTTGTTGTTTACATATTTGAAAATGAAATAAATTTACATATTTGGAAATGAAATAATTTTTTTTTTATTTTTGCTCTTTTTTTTTTTATTGCCTTATGACAGATTAACACTTGATTTGTTGCCATTAGCGTGACCATCAACTGTGGTTGATGCTAATTTGTTCCTAGATGGATTCATTAAAATTATCCTCACAAAATCACTATTGACTGTTTAAGACGCCGACACAATTAGGTCGATTGTTAAAAAATTAGTTATGAATTACGAGTAAACAATGAATGAGATGCCTTGTTACTGACCTATTGATTTTTTAGCCAGGATCATTAGTTAATAGCCCAATGACCAATGGCAGCTGATCTAGTTTTGAACTTTCACAAGATTTTTGATTTTAATCAGATCGATCTGAACCTAAGATTGTGAGGATAGAACTCTATCCAATGTACTAGAGTCTATTGTTTATTGTTATCAAGCCAAATTTGACCAGAGACCAAATACAGTGAACAAACAGCAGGTTCTATAGGTGGTTGTAGAATTTTCTACTTACGTATATAACAGTTTTTTGTTTTAATTTCGTCAGGTGGTTGGGGAGAATGAACGAGGTAGCATTCCTTATGTGTTCCTGAAGTACGTAGTTGCCTCTCAGGAGATTTTCTCCTTCAACATGTAAGACGGTTTACGGTTGCTGTAACCCGCTTCTTGCTTCAAAGGGTGTTTTCTACAATTGATGAGTTTTTAAATGGTAGTTGGTCTAGATGACTTTCGATGAAGATGGACTTCCCACTTTGTTCCCGATGTTAGGCCTATTGTTTAGACTTGTTAGTAGTTTTTTGTAAATTTCAACATTGACGAGTCCGTTGTATTCTATTGAATATTTGACAGAAATAAAGACCTATGTCAATATACATGATTGTCTCCAGGATTATTGTTACCTCATTTGACCGTGTGATGAGTCCGGCTTGTGTTGCAGGTGTTTGTGCTGCGGAAGAGATCCACTCACACCATCCCCCAGCCAGGGGTCAGGTTCTACATCTGCTCTCTGTCCAACACCACTGTGGTGTACAAGGGGCAGTTCACGTCAGACCAGCTATGGCGATACTTCACCGACCTCAAGGTAAAACTGTTGGACCGAAGTAGTCGGAGTTGTATTGGTCATAGTTACCTTTGTGTTGTTTATGTCTCTTTAAGTAATGTAGATAGTGATGAAGAGCCAGAGATACGAAACAGGATGAATTGAGCAAATAAATGTATATATGCATTTCAACTAACATCCCATTGATTATGGCATCCAAAATTGACAAGACTCCTCAAGCCCTCAAACAATTAAGTGACAAGATTTTCAGGTTAAAACTTGAAGGGTTCCTTCAGAAAAAGACCTTTTATACCTTAGAAGGGTACCTATTAGAAAAATGGACTGCTTTAGACTTTGAAATTTAAAAACTAAGCCAGTTATTTCTAGTTTACGTGCCAATGTATTAGAATGTAATATTGCTTGGCTGAATAAAATATTCTATTCTATTCATGCAATAGATTACTCTCATTAAAATCATTGTCCCACAAAACCAAAATTAGACTATATAAAACATAATCTGGCCAGAAAGACGAAGATGAAAAAGTAAATTATCTTTTGTAAGAGTACATGATCAAAAAATGCAAGGACATATGTTTCTCAAGTTAACTTGCTTTGCAAACTACTAACAAGTTTAAGTTTTATCTTGATCCTGCATGGATCTGAAACATGGAGACTGATCATTAAGAAAGAAGAGTAAAGGCTTATTTGTTTTGAGAATAAAGTGCTTCAAAAAATATATAGACCTAAATATGAAGAAGGGGGATGGAGAAGGAAACACAATAGAGAAATCTGAGACCTCTATAATTGTGCAGATAATAAATTAAATAAAGTGTAGAAGACTCCGCTGGGCTGGACATGTACTGAAAAGAGGAGAGCAATGTCAGCTAGGAAAGTTATGAAGTCTAATCCTGAGAGAAGGCGACCCCATGGAAGACCAAAGGTGGAACCAGATGAAGGCCGATATGGAGAGAGTTGGAGCTGCTGAAGAAGATATAGAGGACCGGTTAAGATGGATGGCTTTGTTGGTGCGGCTACATATCAACTTCGATATAAATGTCCGTGGGAGTAAGTAAGAGTAAGTAAGTGTTGGGGAGGAACTTGAAGATTTAAACTACTAATAAAAATATCTCAAAGTTACTGCTGACAAAGCAGGATAGTGTGATACCGAAACCGTTTTGAGGCTAACATATTCAGCGAGTTTAGCGGTTAGACATAAACTCATAGAAGAGCATAATGCATGTCAATCTTAGCACCCGTGACCTAGATACAAAAAATTACCATACTTTACACAAAACACTTACACAGAACATTAGATTTTTTTTAAATTTGATGCCGAGCTGTAAGAAAACATTTTAATGAGGTATAACTGATTGTTTATCAGTTACCAGTCATCACTTAATCACAGACCATTTACAAATATAGTCCAAGACAAAAATGTCTGTTTTAAACTTATTTCTAAACTGGTGGTGGACATATTTGAATTTTAAAAATCAAAGATGAATATTGTAGTAGTTTTAAAATTTATAAAGATTAAGATACCTTAATGTGGGAATGTTTTAAACCTTATGAAGTCAAAACAAAGTGGTAAGAGGGCTCCATAGAGGGAGTCACGATACATTTGGCTTTTATACCTGCTTCTCTTGTAAGGCTAATATTAATTTTAAAAGCCCGTCCCTCCTCAACGGGTTATCCTAAATAAATGATTTATAGTTCCTGTTAAAGAGCAAAATGATACCCAGCGATTTCAGTGAATAAAACGTTGATATCACTTGTTAAGAAAAATTCCAAAATATTCAGTATTTACAAATATTTGATGGGTAAACTATTTGTGATATGAACATTCTGCTTCTCTAAAATTGCTAGGTATTGTTTTGCTCTGTAAAATGAGCAGTGAATCCGTAGAGAAGGGACGGGATTGGAAAGTTAACATTGGTCTTATGGGAGACACAAGTAGAAGCAGGTGACTGGAATACCTTCTTAATTCAGGAGTCAATAATTTATCTAAACAAATTACAAGTTTGTACATCTTGTACAGTTGATGTCAAAAATTGTCATAGAGATTTTAAACCGAACTAAAATTGTTGTTTTTGCAGCACCCAGAGTTTGACACCTACTTGGCCCTGGTGCACACTCGCTTCTCCACCAACACCTTCCCCAGCTGGGAGAGAGCTCACCCTCTCAGGTAATCATCATCTCTGAAAATCTTTGATACAAACTCGAGTGAATTTTGAGTGTAAAATCAATGAGTACAGAGTCTTTTAAGAAGAACACGTCTTATGGGCCAGAGTCTGTTAGTATTTGAAACTTGCCGTGCTAGTTTTGCGCTCGGCCACGAGGCAGCGCCCGCTGTCTACCCAGCACTCCTCCCCCTTGACCGCCGCTACAGTCGACTCCGCCCTACCACAAGAGCGAAGGGACCTAGGCCACGGCAACACCTCGTGTTTTTCGGTGCTGGTCTGCAGTGCTAGAAGCGCTTCACAACGGCGGGGCGCAAAACTACGGATTTCCAGCGCGCCAACTTCAAATAAGCGACAGAGTTTTTAACACGGGACCTGTTCTTCTTATAAGACTCTGATTCATTGGTAAAATTAAATTACTGAGATACCTTGTATGGGATTGTTGCTGACGTTGACTGTCTCATTCTTAAGCCAGGATCATTAATTAACAGCTCAGTGACCAGTAACAGCTGGCTCCAGTTTCGAATTTTGAAAACATTTTTCAGGATTTTGCTCAGGATTGAACTGGCAAACAGATTATGAAGCAAGCACCAACCCAATCTAAACCCAACCCAAACCAACCCAACCTATAATGAAAATTTGTTGTGGTAAACGTGACAATCAGCATTTTTTCCGCAGAATACTGGCGCACAACGGAGAGATCAACACGCTGCGCGGCAACGTGAACCTGATGAAGGCTCGGGAGGGGGTGATGCGGAGTCCGTACATCCAGGACATGCAGTCGCTCTATCCTGTGGTCGAGCCCAACCTCTCGGACTCCGGGTCACTGGACTGTGTGCTGGAGTTCATCGTCATGGCTGGCAAGAGAGACCTGCCCGAGGTTGGTCACTGTTCTGATCTGGAGGAGGAATTGTTAGGTCGGATAATTTTGAGTTTTAACGGGGGGTAATGTTTATTTTAACGCTGAACATTTTTGTCATCCATTAAAATTTCATACAACTTCTTTTATACTAATCTCTTTTTGAAAAGAATTATAGGCCTAATCTGTTCATAATCTGTATTCAACATTTTGTCATCCGCATTTTCTTTTCTAAACCGCTGTTACTCATAATATTTCTGAATCTGGGACTACATTGAAACCTCGATAATTCAAACCTCGGGGGGAATTCAACAAATTTGAGTTTTGAATATTTTGAAATATTGAGGTTCAACTTATCAAGGTGATCATCCACAGACTTTCACTTATTGAGGGTCGTAACGCAATCGATGAGTCATGGAAGAGTAGATTCTGAACATCAGTTTATTTTCTTATGCAGTGTATATCATACTGTAATAATTATAATTGAAATAAAAATAATTTTAACGATTAAAAATTACTAAAATAAGTCGAGAAAAGTTTTGAACAACTTTGGTGAATGTGGTTTGGCGACTTGAGTTATAAAGGTTTCCTATAAAACTTCAAACTATAAAGGTGTGGTGGTAGGCTGAGAAGACTACAAAACGTCTAGTTATCAAGATGCCCCAGCTAACCCTTCAACTTATACAAGTAAAATAGCATAGTACTAGCTGTTTCCCGAAGGCTTCGCCACGCAAATATTTATAAAAGCCATTATAGTTGTGTTTGCTGCATTCTGTGGTTAACCCATGGAACTACTACGAATCATGATCAGCTATTTGTATTTTCATCAGCTCAAACAAAAATGAATTTCCATAAGAAATACATGGGAACTTGGAAGTCCCGTGGGGCAGAGCCCTATAGGATTTTCAAAACAAAAATAGAACTATCTGTTTATTTGGTATATAAGGAAAATTCCTGTAAATTTTCATGCCAATCGGTTCAGTAGTTTTTGCGTGATTGAGGAACACACAGTAGACAGACAGACAGACACACACCATCCCATTTTTATATATTAGTAAGGATTAAGAAGGCAAGTTCTGGGGGAATAACAAAACCTCGACTTAACAACAAATTTGATTTATTGAGGTTCCACTGTACAGTATTAATCACTGTGAATACACTGAGTACAAAACATGAAATACTATAACGTAAGGATTCTACTCCTCCATTTCCTCCATGACCCTCAATAAGTCGAAGTGTGTGTAAGATCACTTTGATAAGTCGAACCTCGATATTTTTTGTCCCAGGGCAACCTTAAAAGTGGTCTATCCCAGTTTTGAGGCTGACATTGGGTACAGCAAATGAAGGGTCATTTCATAGGGTAAGTCTTTTGGCTGTCCATTGTGACGAGGTTCCCTTTCACCTTTGGTTCCTCCATTTACAGCAGCTGGGTACGGAAACTCCAGGTTTGGTCCCCAACCTGAGAATGTGGTCCGTGGCTGTTGTACATGGATACCCTGTCAGTTGAGTTGGCCAGTTTGGAGAGCAGAGTGAGGTCCGCCTGTTTAAGCCTGATCACAGCTGTCACAGGTGCACGAGAGTTGGCCCTCTCAAAGGTCAATCTGGCTGCCTGTCCCATCCCACCCTTTCCTTTCCTGCTATATCCTTTCCTTCCGGTAATCTGCGCAAAATTCCCGGTTGTGGAAGATGTACCTAGCAGCTAATGCTGGGTTTTCCTAACCCAGCAAAAATAACAACCTCAATATTTTTAAACATTTTTGATAGCTCAAATGTTTTCCACCCCCCCTGAGGTTCTAGTTATTGAGGATCCAATGTATCAGCTAGTTGAATGTACAACTGTACCATAACTCACGCAGGCCGTGATGACGATGGTGCCCGAGGCGTGGCAGAACGACCGCACCATGCCGGCGGAGAAGCGGGACTTCTACCACTGGGCGGCGTGCGCCATGGAGCCGTGGGACGGGCCTGCGCTGCTGACATTCACCGACGGCCGCTACGTTGGCGCCATCCTGGACCGCAACGGGCTGCGGCCGAGCCGCTTCTACGTGTGCAAGGACAACATCATGGTGATGGCGTCGGAGGTGGGCGTGTACGACACGGACCCGGCCAACGTCTCGCTCAAGGTGGGTCACCATGGGAGTAGCAAGGCCAGTGGGGCAAAGCCCTCTGTCTTGTTGATCCTATATTTGAAAATAAAATGATGTTTTATTTTTTTTAAATACTGAGACAACCACTTGACAGAATTTTATGTTTATTTTTTTGAAAGACAGGAAATTTTTAGTAGCAGGTAATGTCAAAGCCCGAGTTTCAATTTAGGGTTAACATTTTTTACATATTTGATTTTAATTTTCAAAAGGTCTAGCAGCCGACACAAACATTTTAAGTTTGTTTTCAAAGAATCCATCAGCTGCGAATAATTTGATCTATGTAATTATGGTACGAGTAGTAATTGAGGGTGGATTGTAATCATAAGGGGATAGAGTAAACATTGAGTTAATACAGTAGACTCGTAACCGCTCTCCATGGGACCGAACCCTGGGTCGGATAACTAAAAGGGGGGTAAAAAGAATAATACCTAGGTGTTGTCATATTAAACACTAAAAATTATAAAACCTAACTTATACGTCAGTAAAAATTAGGTTGCCTACCAAAAAATGGTATGAAAATGCCACACTTGATTAACTACGGAAACATATGATCGACTTGTTGTGACCTGAACCAATTGTATGGGACAGAATCGAGACATCAGCTGCAGCTGCAGCGGCAGCCGTGAGTCGTTTTTGGAAAGAGGGCAGTTAATTTGATGGGTATTTGAAGCTATGACGGTTGAGATGGCGTCTACTGTAATCCTATGTTTTAGTTTGTACAAGCAAGGCTGCGACAAGCAGCTAGTATTTAATTAATTCACGCTTAGATGGAAATTTAACCCTCCGAGAGCTCATTATAAAATGCCTTAATGTCCAGCAATTTTTTGCCATTTTGCAGACTTTTATTAAAACATTAATAAAATATATAAATTATGACAAAGTATAAAGTTGTACCTTTTCTTAAAGCTTATTAAATAGGCTATCTAAACATGTAACTTTTGATGTTCATACGTAATGTTATAGTAACTTGGCATCGGTTCAAATCCAGAAAAAAAAAATTTTATTTTGTTCAGTACCCATATATGTAAAACAACTTTATTCACACTAAATAAGAACATGACGATATACATTCTGTTCAAAATTTAATGAGGAATAAGAAAATATACATTTTTGCACAGTTTTATCTAAATACTAAGTCTAAAAATTTAACTAAGCTAAAAACTGGAGGCATTAAAGCCTATATCACCATGACAACAACAAAAAATCGCAGACGTTTGGAATTCCATCACAAATGATAGTAAAAATAGCACAAACGGTGGTCATGTATAGTCATCATGAAACCTAGAATCTGCTGATCACGTTGGTATGCTCAATGCCTGTGATCGCTCAATCGTACGCGGAAATACTACACAAAACTGGAGGCATTAAAGCCTGTATCACCATAACAACAAAAAACCATCGCAGATGTTTGGAATCCCGTCACAGATGATAGTAAAAATAGCACAAACGGTGGTTATGTATACTCATCATGAAAGCTAGAATCTGCTGATCACGTTGGTATGCTCAATGCCTGTGATAGCTCAATCGTACGCGGAAATATTACACAAAACTGGAGGCGTGCAAAGTTTCCCGAAATCGGGCGACTGACAGTCGGCGGTCAAATTTAGTCGCCCGAAATTGGGCGAAGGTCACTTGGAGGGTTAAAGGAAATCTCTCAAAACTGATATATATTTGTGTTTCCACAGAGCCGACTGAAGCCAGGCAGGATGTTGCTGGTGGACACCAAGGAGAAGAGGATCATACAAGATGTGGAGCTGAAGATGAAGATCGCCAAGTGCCGGCCGCACTCACTGTGGCTCAAGGAAGAGGTAATGCAACGGGTCGGGGTGGGGCTTGGAACGGGGAGTGGCATTGTCTGGTCTCGCACTACACACAGGGAACAAATCGCTTGATAGCACTCTAATTTAGCTTAACTAATCCGTACAACTTTTACCTGGGAGGCAATAAGCGAATTCTCTACAAAAAGTTGTAAAGGCTGATATCTTCATTGTTGAGACGGTTTAAAATGTCTCATACTACACACAGGGAACAAATTTCTTGATGGCATTCTAACCTGTAACTAATTTGTGTAACTTTTACCTGGACAGTATCGAATTCCCAACAAAAAGTGGAAGGGCTGATATGTACTCATTGTTGAGGTTTGAGGTTAGGGTGGCTCTAGGCCATGATACAGAAAAAGCTGTGAAAGGAAAGTAATGCCAGAGAACTTACCCATTGTATATAGTAATAGTGTACAATAGTGAAATAGTGTAGTTAAGTGATTGAGTTGGCAAGCCCGCTTCCATTTGGGACTAAATATAGGGTGGCCATACGTCCCGGTTTAGACCGCTTTTTAAGGCGTCCCTTCGGTTTCCGAAAATTCCCTACAATGCCCCGGTTTCGTGTAAAGATTAAAAAATATTATTTTAATTAACAAAGATAATAATTTATCCATAGTTTCATCGCAATTCATAAAAGCTTGTAACAAATTGTAGAACAGTTTTAAAAGTGTACAAAAATTCATCGTTTCTGTGCTATTTGATGCTTGTTTGCTTGCATTGACTGTACTTCGCGACGAACGTTGAGCTTTTCTTACTGATTGTACCCATTGTACCTGACGCATCGGGCTTCCGCGCCAGTGCAGCAGTGTTGCCAGAAACCGGGTAATTACCCGGTTTTCGAGTATTTTGATAGCCTTGCGGGGATTGAGAAAAAAAAAACGGGTAAAACCGGGGATTTTGGACTCGAGTTGCGGGGATTTACCCGAAATACCGGGTATTTAAAATTTTCGTGTGATATAAACGACGTAATAAAAACATGGTCAACAGTATATTTGACATAAATGTTGTGTTGCATTTGTTGTCAAAGGATATGTATTATTTTAGTACATTACTTGTTCATTGATAAATAAATAACTGTAATGTTATTATGATTGCACTTAAGTTAGACTATGATATTCTTTTACAAATCTTGACCTTAGGCATTCGCCTGTGTAGCATATGCTTAAATCCGGCCCTGCATTGAGGTATAGGGTATTGTTTGTGAATAGTCGAGAAAATGGCGGCCCCCTTACATGCTTCACTTTGTGTTACATATACGCTCAATATTATGATCGTTGTTTATAGAGAATTAAAACGCTCTTCTAATGGAACATTGCTGGACGAGGGAGAGGTTAGGTAATTTAGTCTACGGTTAGGAGGACATCTCTGATGACCCCAACGAGGTTAATATATTTAGAAGTCTCGTTTCGTGTAAAATAGTGTAGCCTTCATGGTCAACCACCATTCTGCCCCTCTGTAAACTCTTCTCCCATGTAAACCAATCAAATCCCCTCATCACAAGTTACAAATTTATTAGCTGACTAACATTTAACTTGTAAATAGACGATTTGATTGCTACTGAGATGGGTAGCTGCGACCCACTATAGTGTGAAGGGTTCCATAAGGCTAAATGAAATTTCAACAGGTCAATTAAGTGGCGGAGGGTAGCTGCAACGCATTGCCTGCGAGCTAATAGGAAGGCGGCCTTAGTGTACCTGAAGAAAATGACTGTCAACATGAAGGGCTCACCTTTATACCCATACAAGACCTCTAGATATATTAAACTCGTTGAATCTATACAACTATTTTGATCCAGTTAACATTTGTTCAGGTACAGCCGGTTTTATTAGTGAATTTCCTTTGGAAAGTGAACTATTAGCATGACCCGCACGGTGAAACTTAAGCCCAGGACCACCATAGAAGTTCCTAACGTGACCCCCTGAACACGTTTTGGGGGGTCGTTCAAAATTTTATATATATATATATATGTGTATATATATATATATATATATATATATAGACATATATATATATATATATATATATATGTGTTTGCACTCTAGCGGTCACATTTTTTGTCCGATTTACTTCAAATTTGGTAGGGACGTTCCTTTCTGTAATCAGTTGGACAAGTTCGTTGGGCAAAACAATCGGGAAACTCTAAACCCATTTTTTGGGGATTAATCTTTCAAATTTTGAGTTTTTGGGCCCAAAAAGGGTCATTAAAGCCCCAGATGTAAAATCAATGCATGTAAAAAGATGGGAATTAGAGAGGCGAAAGTTTTAAGCCCTCTCTCGTCATTCTAGCATAAATATTTACAGAGTTATTAATGAAAATGTGTATAGACTAAACGCAGTACGTTGTCTTATGGGGGTTTTACACTAAAAAAGTCTATTATTCCTTTGTTAGAGTACTTTTATCATCCCCAGCAACCTCAGGCCTACTTTCAAGCCTGTCTGGACCTTCTACTAACCTTATAATGCGCAAAATTGTATTCCCAGCTTTTCAAGTAAATGAAACCAGGAGTATCAGAACAGCCAAAAAATCGATGTTTTCAGATTTCAATAAAAATTGGACAAATGTATTTTTTTACACTGATTTTGAGTTTTAAAAGTTTTTATGTGGAAATTCACTTCCCTCACGTCAGCGTGCTGCGTGCGAACTCGTTTTCAAACATACATATATAAGTAAGGGAAAAGTATAAACCAAGCCATTGTTTGTTAGTTAACACGTTCGCTGCGGCAACCCAATTGGCGGGCGTTCGCAATGTGCGGCACAGCCCCGGCGCGCCAGCGAATCAGCGAACGCAATTGGCAGCCAAATATTTCGGTCTGACAAATCGCAAAAAAGCGGCGGTGATGGTGCTGCGTTACCTCGAGAGTGGACGTAGTTCACTGAAACACCCACAGGTATCAGCACTGCCTGGACCCGTAGCCAGTCCCTTTGTATTTTCACTCGGAGGGAGAAAATCCCCGAACTGGGACAAAATGTGGTGCCAGACGGGATTTTACGGGAAATTTTAGTACCAACCTACACCAAATTAAAGCTTGCATTCTAACCTACACGCTGGCAACGATAATAACGTTCCCGGCCGAGTGTTGGGCTCACACTGAAGCAATATTTGGGAGGGGAGCGCGGCACTGCTATAGCAGCTGTCAGCAAGGCGCGCCGGTAGCGGAGCACTGCTATAGCAGTGCCCCGCAGCGTACGTGTTAAGGAGGTATTAAATTAAGGAACACGAAGTTGTTATGATTTATAAGTTTTTAATGGTGTGAGTAATAAGTATTAAGTCTTATCTTAGTTGTGATTTTACAAACCCATTTCCAAGGCTAAATAAGGCTAGGTTAGGTTTTCGGACTTCACCGGAGGGTACCCCCCCCCCCCCCAGATACTACGATGTCCCGGTCTAAGCCAAAACATTTATGGCCACCCTAACTAAAGAACACTTCCTCATTTGATTGAAAAAGGGACAAGTTGTCTCAAAAATTATCAAGGTTATTTATGCTTTTGCTAGTGATTTATCTTCGCTGTTGATTCTTCACACTTCTTTTCAATGGGTAAGTTCTCTGGTATCCCTTTCCTTTCATTGTTGAGACAGTTTTAAAGGTTAACCTAAGCGAAAAAAGCAAATAGTGTCATGACTTTCTCAGCTCTTACATAGGTCCTATTCCCTTTTGAGCCCCATTGCAGTAATTTATATTGCACATTATTTCCAGTGTAATTGCTATCCTAAATTGGCTAATCCTGGTATGTGAATGAAAAATCTGATAAAAGTTTTGTATTTCTAAAAATATCATAGGAACCATTTTAGCGAATTTCCCTATAGGGAAGAAGCTATTACCGAAATCGGCATGGTAAGACCTAGGCCCGGGACCATGATAACTTTTCGTTTTGAGGTCCCCAGACCCCAAAAACACCATTCGTTTGAAACTGTTTATATATATGTGTCCGTGAGCACGATAACTCTCGTAAAAATGATCAGATTTTTGTGAAATTTGGTATAAACGTGTAAAGCAACATTTATAACTATAAGTTCGAAAACCAGCCAGATGTCTTCATCTGAAGGAGTATTTTGGGGGGGGTTTTGTACCCCAAAAATGTTTTTTTTTTAATGTTTTACATATAATTGTTGAAATAGTCAAATTTTAATTTTTACCATTGGATTTACTTTTAAAAAACACATAATTTGGTATTTTTATCATTCCTCTACGTCAATTGGTTACCGAGACATTGAAAGTGCTAAACACAGTATGTTGTCTAATGTTATTCTTATGGGGGAAAAGAAAAATTGTATATCTTACTTATTTATGAACGTATACTGATGAAATTTGGTATACGGCTTCATCTGGTTGTGGTCTATTTATATTTGCTGAAAAAAAATTGGAAATTCGCTGAGTATGCAGGTTTGCTGCGACGGGGGTATTAATGTAGATTGTGTTAAAATACAGTCACATTTTAATGCTTTTAACACATTCACTGCGGAAAATTGTATATTAAGGTGGCACAGGTGCTGGAAATTGTTATTTCATAAAATCTTTCCTTTTATATTCAAAAGTCGGGAATAAGTGTTGTAATCTATATTCAGGACTCCTATCGATGGTTTTTGGGCATAAATATTTATTGGTCGCGGACGGATCCTCAGCACTGTGTACAAAAAACAGCATAAAAACTATCACACACCTTCGCAGCACCGCAGTCCCGCGATGTTGCAGATGACACAGTTTAGATTTATTTATAATCTATTAACTAAAAATGAACTATTTATACCATATACGTGAACCACGTTGAGTACATACTACATAGATAAACACGTAATAGTGTGCTGCCCCGCCGGCGACCAAGCCGCACCCGCAAAACGTGAACGAACGGCACTGTACTATGCACATACACTCTAGGAACAATGCGATAGCAGATCAACCTTCCTCTCCGAGTAGCTGAACCAGACTGAGTAAACAAACACAAAATGGCGTGTTGCCCCGCCAGCGACCAAGTCGCAACCAAGCGGCAACTCCTGTAGTCTGCCGGCGGACCAGCCGCAGTGAATGGGTTAGCTGTAGCTTTTTAACCCTAAATCCAATTTTGACATAATTATTTCTCAATTTGTACAAGTTTTATTTAGATTCATACAAAATATACATAAATAAACTAGAAACTACCTGTACCTTGTACTCATTTAATCAGCAATTAAGGAATATATGATTCAAGTATAACTTATTATTACCCTGTAAAATATATGTAGTCACATTTAAGAATAAGAAAATGGAAACTAAGCATGGCCTCCAGATTAGCAGGATTATGGTTTTGGTATAATTCTGACTCACAATAATAATTGTAACGAGATAAAATTAGATTTTTCACCATGTAGAAGTTAAGGATTCATCCACAAAATTTAAATTTGTCGATTTCTGATCAAGTGCCTGGCTTTTATGTATAAACATGTGTAAATTTGTTTGATTTACAAATTGTATATTTAATTTTGTAATCAAGTCAAATACTTGAAGATAAATTGTAGAAACTTATAAATTGCAGAGTGATTGTAAATTTGGGGTAGTGTCAAAAATGTTCTAAAAAAAAAAAGGATATAATAGTTTGTATTTTATTTATACTTGCATTTAAGTAGAGATAATAAACTGTCCTCATAAGAAAAGCAAGGGGATTGTAATGCTTTTGCTTTGTTTGCATAACGCCATATTTTATTGTGTTCAAATACTTTGTAAAAATAAAGCCTGGGACTTTTAACCCTTTGAGTGCTAAGCTTCTGAAAGGAGTAGTTGAATCCGTGATGTTTTGTTGATTTTTTTAATATATTGAACGCCTGAACAGTTAAAATTAATAAAAACGTGCTTCCGCTGGACACACACAGTAAAGGATAGGTAAAAAGTAGCAAAACACCTGATCAGATGTGCAACTCACAAAGAATCCACCCATCCCGTCAGCTTGGACCCGAGCCGTCCACCGTTTGCTTAAGGTCCGCCCTCCCCTTCAACTCTGCCACAGACAGGTGAACTCTCCATGAGTTGCACATAAAAACCACCGACTGTGACGGGATTCGAACCCTCGATCCAAGTGTTACCCCCGGCCGGGAAGGTAACGCCTAAGACCGCACAGCCACTGGTCAGGCTAGCAGCTGCAGTGGATCAGTTGGTATTATAGAGACTAGGCGCTGGACGAGGTAGTTCAGTTCGTGTCTACCAGGTTTCACCACATGTCAGACTCAGACTGCAGACTGAGCGCCTAACGGTACAATCGCTTATGAAGCAGTAACAGTGTTTATTGATAACAGATTCAAAAGACGATATATCGGGCCATAGCACTGAAAGGGTTAAACCCCCATGGTTACAAATAAATGTATGTTTCTGCAGTGTTCACTGTATTTAGCGAAATTATTGTTTTACAGTCTTTGATCAGGTGATTCCATGTTTAAAGACTAATGTTATTTTTTTCCTATATTGCTGTGCTGGTGCCTTCAGATGGTGAGTTTGTAAAATGCCTATTGTTAATGCCTGAGTTGTGGTAGAGGTGTGGTTTTGGAATCTTTTTAATTTGTAGATTTTCTATAGATTTTCCTCATGTTTGGACTTTTTAAATCTGTTAATAAACATATTTTGATAAAGCCAAAAACCAAAGTGTTTAATTTTTTTATTTGATTTAAGTTGTTTCAATTTGACTTTTTATTTGATAATTTTGTTAATTAGGGCCTAATTAATTTTGTTATTGATCTAGCACATGCCAGCTTGTGTAGCAGCAAATTCGCATGGTACGGGACAAACTGACTAATCATTACCGAAAGTAGATCTGCGGATCAATTTTGTTTGGTCACTTTGCCTTGTGTTTGGAAAGTGTTACAATCTCACCATTGGTTTACAATAACAATCCATTGTGTTGTGAAGTAAAGTATTTTGGCAATGTGGTTTTACAATAGTATGCGTCATTCCATTCCGCTATGTCAACTGATTTGTGAAGTTCTGTTGAAGTAACACCTGATTCATTAGACATAAAAAGTCCAAACATGACATGTTTCTATTCGTGTGGCAGATTGGTAGAGTTTATTTTTTATTTTTTGTTCAGTTGTGTATTTTTATTTTTTTTAATACCCATTGTTATTTATATGTTGACGAATCAGATGTAATTACGCTATATTTTTCTGTGAATCATCCAAAACACAATTTCTTTTTGAGTACGGTTTTATATTTTGATCCATCTCATTTTCTTGTTCCTGTGAGATTTTCGATGTAGAAAGTTTTAGATTGGGTGAAAAGTTTGAAGTAGCGTCTTAGATTTGATTTTGAGTGTTAAGTCATATGGAAAGCTTAGTTTTCTATACTGTAATTTCTCTTAAATGCATTGAAAGGGAGACCTTTTTTATGAGGGAAAGTAAGGAGCATTATAAACATACGAGCATGTTTTTTTAGTTTGTCCTTCTGTCACTTCTTTGACACCTCTTTGTAGATGAATTACGACAGTCGTATTGATAAAAAGATATATTTAAAAAAAGTACTTAGTTTCAACTGAATTGTTCATGAATTGCGTCCTTAAAAAATTACCAATTTCTTATTCCTTCCTTCTTGCTATTTTCTAAATCTTGTCTCTGAATATTAGAGCCAATGAAAATTAACAGTGGGTTTTTAGAAATTTTCAATAGTTTTGTTTTGTTTTCACTATTACATTTAATAATGTGAACGACGACTAAAAGTTTGTGGAATTTTTACTTTCAAAAATATCAAAACAAACCAGGAAATGTTTGAAAATTATGATGCCTTTTCAAATCTGGTTAAAGAGAGATGCTTTCCTACTCAGCGATGTTATAAAACTTGATCAGTCCTCATGAATGCTGTGAATTGAGTCCATAATGATCTTGAAAAGAAGTCATAACTAAGCTAATAAATTTAGCACAATGTTCTAATCTAACATTTTTTCTCAGTAATTTTATTTTATACTTACTGCTTGAAGCAGTTTTGTGTTGTTCAAAGTGATACATGTTATTTTAGCTTCATTAGGTTTCATCTTTGACAAGAAATTAAATTTGATTACTTTAAAGAGTTAGGCGGCCTAACATGTCCTATACTCTAGCCATACTCAGGCTTGAATGTGGATTGTATGAAGCAAAGCCAGGGGCGAGCCGCTACAGTGCAAGCTGGACAGTAATGATCAAATTTTCTTGCCAGGCCCAGGATTCGAACCCGTGACAGGGCCGCTTCCATGGTTCCAGAGTCCGTCACCTCGACTACTGCACCAGAAACTCACCAAATGACTATAAGGCAACAATGTTCAAGAACATATGCAAAATAACATGGTTCACACTTTTTGGAAAGTCAGGGAATTTGTAAAGCTGACCACCTATTGTAAAGAAAGTGCATTCCAAGTCGAGAGTCAGGGAAATATAACCTTTTGGCTATGTAAAGTCAGGGAAAATTACCTGTAACAGGGAAAGTCAGGGAATTTGTAAAGCCAACCACCTGTTGTAAAAAAAGAGCATTCCGAGTCGAGTGTCAGGGAAAATTAACCTTTTTGGCTATGTAAAGACAGGGAAAATTACCTGTAACAGGGAAAGTCAGGGAAATCTAGCTAAATAAAAGTGTGAACCATGAATGATCAAATTGCTAATATTTTCCGGCAGCTAGTACAAAACTAACTGTGAGACAATCCCCTAGCCGGATCTCAAGACGTCACGTGTCACGGCCACGTATTTGTCCACAGATCACTATGGAGGAGTTGCGCGCGGCGTCGCCCGTCGTGGTACAGCAGCCGGTCGCACCGGTGGCCAACGGAGAGCTCAAGGAAGAGCTGACCGAGCACGACATAACGCGCATCTGGGGCGGCGACCGACGGCTGTCACTGTTTGGCTATACCATCGAGACTATCAATATGCTCCTGCTGCCCATGATACGGACCAAGTGAGACACCCTGCACTACATTTACACATAGTACAACATTTTTCAAAACAATTGGGGGATGAGGGTGTTCGGATAATCAATTTTTCGGATCATTCGTCATGACAAAATTTAGACTTTTTCGGGATGTAGACATGGGGTAGGACAGAAAAACACAAAAACCTTCTCCTTTGCAATTGTATTCGTACAAATCTATTTATATGACGTAGTAACACGTTAGTACCAAGTTGCTATCTTCTGTCATGTGTGAGTAGACATGGCACTGGTTGTAGTCGCGCTGCCAACCGCTATGAGCGCTTGTTTATTGATTTGCTGGGCAACCTTTATTATGCTGGCTAATTATTTACTATTTTGCCAATAGAGGAGTTGTTTATAAGTTTATTAAAGTGTTGAACTCAAAGTGTTATACGATGCTTCCAGAACCAAAAATAACTGTTCGATTAAATATTTTATATTGGAATACGTAATAAGTAGAATCATTACTGAGTTAATTGGGACCAAGATTAACTCAAAAATTAAACAACTCAGGCAATACAGAAGTTGAGGGCTATTGGGCTTAAATAAAATAACAAAAAAACTAGTTTATGTTTAATTGTAAGAAAATACAAAAACTAACACTTGCTGGTGAAACTTATTTGCACCTGCAAACAGACGAGAAAATCTGATAGCTCAGAAATGTTCATTTGAATTTTAATACTGTAAGTAATTTGTAGCATTGGTTTTATCATATCTGCGTGCCAGCTTAACCCAGCTACCGGCAGGAGAGACACTGACGGCACAACCTAGCATTTGCATAGGTTGCAACAAATATTATCAGTCCTCTTTTTCCTCTGTGGTTGTCCTGATTTTAAAACATTTACTTTTATGCCATATATTCCATTGGCTAGCAAGGTTCAGAGGGGGCTCCAGTCCTCTGCGTCTACCTGATTCTCCCGTAAGACCAATGTTAACTTCCAAAGCCCGTCCCTCCTCTACGGATTATCCAAAATCGGTAATTTATAGTTAATTTTATAGAGCAAAAAATACCTAATGATTTCAGCGAGCAGAATTTTGAATTCACAAATAGTTCGCCTTTAAAAAATCGTAAATATTGAATATTTTGGAATTGTTTTGTTTTATTATTTGTGATATCGGCATTTTACTCACTGAAATCGCTAAGCATATTTTTCCTCTTTAAAACAAGCCAAGAATCAAAAATGTCGGATAAACCATTTAACCCTCTGAGTGACCTTTGCCCGCTTTTGGGTGACTATTTTTGACCGCCGAGTGTCAGTCCATCGGGCGACTTTGCAGTTTTATGTAATATTTCCGCGTACAACTGAGCGATCCCGGCCAATGAGCATACCAATGTGATTAGCGGATTCTAGGCTTCATTATGACTATATATGACCACCATTTGTGCTATTTTTAGTATCATCTGTGACAGAATTCCAAACATCTGCGATTGTTGTTGTTGCTATGGTGATATAGGCTTTAATACCTCCAGTTTTTAGGTTAGTTGACTTTTTAGACTTATTATTTAGGTAAAACTGTGCAAAAATATATATTTTCTTATTCCTCATTAAATTTTTAACAGAATGTATATATTCATATTCTTATTTATTGTGAATAAAGTGGTTTTACAAATGTGGGTACTGAACAAAACAAAATTTCTTTTCCTAATTTCTGGATTCGAACTGATGCCAAGTTACTATAACATTAGGTATGAACATCTAAAGTTACATTTTTAGATAGCCTATTTAATAAGCTTTAAGAAAATGTACAACTTTATACTTATTTGTTATAATTTATATATTTTATAAATGTTTTAATAAAATACTGCAAAATGGCCAATAATTGGTGGACATTAAGGAATTTTCTAATCGGCACTCTGAGGGTTAAGAGGGCGGGCTTTAAAGTAAACATTGGCCTTAAGGGAGGTGCAGGTATAAACGCAATCAGTTTCGTGACTGGAGCCCCCGTTTGACATGGAGGCTCGGTTGACCGAGGACTCAGATAATCGAGTTTACTGTACAACATTTATTTTGCATTGATAACCCTATAACCCTAAATATTTTTTAATATTGAATTTATAAATGCAGCTAGTGGCTCTGTTGTAGTCTTGCAGTAAGATTATTTATCGTTTCCCCCTGTTCACAGAAAGGAGGCCCTAGGATCAATGGGTAACGACGCGCCCCTGGCCTGCCTGTCTCAGTTTCAACCTCTGCTGTACGATTACTTCAAACAACTTTTTGCCCAGGTCTGTTTGTATGTCTTTGAAACAACACCTTGTTCGTAACCTGAAGGTTGAATATTTACTAGAAAGTTACAAAACATTGTTATCATACCAGTGACAAAATGGTTGCTAGACTCACTTTTAAATGCTAAAAAATGTTTAACTCTTTGGTTGACCAAACTATCTAACTCTAGTTGGCAACTTTTAGTGATGTTTGTGCATGTTGTGAGGGCTCTACCAGTTTGTCAGTTTGTCACTTTTTGTCATTTTTATTACAGGTTGAACCAGCAGTTCTTAAACTGCAGGGGGCTACCCCAAGGAGGGGGCAAGATGTTGACAAGGAGAGCATGGGTTGATAACATTACTTCATGGTCATGCTATCTTTCAAAGAGTAACAACATTTTGTATTTCGTCACTGTAAAAAATGTTTGTGCAAGATATTTATTTGTTAAGTCATTTTAAGGACAGTGTTCTCATTTTAGGTTGTATTTATCTATATGATATAAAAATGTAAATTTAAAAAAAATAACTTTATTATAAACTATATTATATAAAAAATCGTCAAGACAAAATCCAAAATTATATTTTTAAAACACTACTATTTTTTTTAATTCCTACACATTTGAAAACAAGGGTAGTCATTGTTAAACCCCAACTTTTCAGTGATTTTTCATTTGCTGCCAAGTGCTCAAGTCATGTGTAGAATTCACTGTATGGCAACAGAATGCTTTGACTGAATTGTGATGTGGCAAAGGGTTAATTTTTAAACTCAAGGCGGCGTTGATAAATTATGTATGTCGAACAAAAACAAAAGAATTTTATTAAAATGAAACATTGAGTGAGGTTTTCCAAAAGTTCTGTCTGTGGTTAATTAATATGACAAAAATTAAATATGATTTAGGTTTTAACTTCATAAAATTACTGTAAATATATTTAAGATTAAGTGAGGTTCAAAGAGTACAGATTTGCTTTGCTAGTAATACAAATACAAAAATATATGGGATTTTTGGATAGCACAATTTTTTTAAACATAGCTTGGTTAGTAATAATTAGGTATATTGAGCGTGATGAGGAATTTATTGTAAGGTAATTTTATTTCCAAAAATATTTTCAGGGCTGTTAAATGTACAGTAGACGCTCTTTTATCCGGCATTCTATTAACCGGCACCAAGCGACCCGGGTTTTTCCAGGTATTTTCGGTCGTTTCCGTTTCGTACTGCGACTGCGCTGGACTGTTCCCGCCTTTTTCTTAGTCACCTGTTGTTTGTTTACGTCTCAAGCATTAACGTTCAGTGATGTTCGTAACCTTTGCTCAGTACACTACTGTATTCAACCGTGTTTTGGTTCACCTATTTTTTTGTATTGATTGGTTTCTATTTTTAGACGCCAACTTCCTCCCGGCTGTCTGTCCGCCCGTCTGTCTGTCTGTCTATCCGTCCACAAATGCAGGTGTTCCGAAGCAATGCCAAGGTCAACCAACGCACGCGACCACAGCTCATTACTGTAGCGAGATGACAGACTCTCAGATTACTGTATTCCCATTAATAACTAAAAAGTTCTATTATCCGGAAAAATCGATTTACCGGCATGCTTGGTCCCGAACATGCCATATAAAAGAGCATCTACTGTATTATACAAAACAAAGTAAATAATGGAATATAAGTTTTTTCTAATGGAGAGTTATCAGAACTGGTTGTGGGGAAGCACAGAAACTATACAATTTTAATAGTGGGGCTTGGCCAACAAGTTTCAAAACCACTGGGTTAAGGTAGCCTAATTTATATTCTCTTGCTCTTGTATTCAGATTTCAAACTTAAACATCTAAATAACAGACTTAGTTTACACCATTGTTTTAAGTTTCAGCTAAAAAATTGTTTCCACAAAATTTTTCTTTTTAGCGAATTTCCCCTATAGGGAAGAAGCTATTACCGTAGGTCTCATGGTAAGACTTAAGCCCGAGACCATGATAAATTTTTGTTTTGAGGTCCCCAGATGCCAAAAACACTATTTGTTCAAATTTATATATATGTATATATATATCTATATATATATATATATATATATCTATATATGTGTCCGTGAATGCGATAACTTGAGTAAAAAACGTCCGATTTCGATGAAATTTGGCTCAAATGTGTAAAGTGACATTCATGACTTTAAGTTCGAAAACCAGAAATATCGGACCACGGGAAGGGGGGTTTATGGGGGTTTTAAATTTTCCAAAAATCAGTTTTTTGCATTTTTCACCCTAAAATTTTTAAAACACTTAATTTTGGTTTTGACCATGTTATAGAGCTTAAAAAAACAAATAATATGGTATTTTGAATTATTAACCTAGGTTAAGTGGTTGCGGAGAAAATCCAAAAAAACCTGCTCATAAAATCTCCCATGTTAATCTTATGGGAAAAAGGTTTTTGGCTTTTCCTCAGTTCATTTCAATGTAAACTTCACATTTGCTTTTACCAGTCAGTTTAGCTCTACAAAACAATCATTTTAGTGTTTAAATTATGATTCTACGTCCAACCGTTGCCGAGATATTCAAAGTGCTAAACACAGTACGTTGTCCAATGTTATCCTTATGGAGAATAAATAAAATTTGATATCTCGATTTTTTATGAATGTATATTAATGAAACTTGGTATGTGGCTTCACCTAGTACTGGTATATTGATATTTGCACAAAAAATTGATTTTTTGTTGATTATCTTCTTAGCAGCAAACCTGCATACTCATCCCTAATGTTATTCTTATGGAGAATACGTAAAGCTTTATATCTCCCTTAATTATGAACATAAATCATTAAAACTTGGTATGTAGCTTCACCTGGTTGAGTTATATTGATAATTGCAAAAAACCATATTTTTATCGTCCTTGTTGCAGCAAACCTGCGTTCTCAGTCCTAATGTTATTCTTATGAAGAATAAATAAAATGCTATATATCAGTTATTTATTTAAGTATTTTTATGAAACTTAGGAAGTGGCTTTATGTGGTAGTAAGAAAGATATTCATGCATAGGAAATTCGCTGAGTATGCAGGTTTGCTGCGACGGGGGTATTTAAATTATTTTATGACAGATTTTCAAATTCAATTTCAAGTTTATTGACAGACAATTTTTATTTTGTATAGCAAGCCGGTGAGAAGATATCTGTCAGAAATGACAGTATATATGTTTAACTTCAGGGAACACGCAGGATCTCTATTTTCACTACTGTTTGTCATTGATGTATGACTGACTCTATTCTATGTACAACGTGCATTTATCGAATAAAGATATATTGATTTGATTTGATTTGACAAACTGATGACGTTGCAGGTCACCAATCCGCCGATTGACCCGTTCCGAGAGAAGATCGTCATGTCTCTGATGTGCCCGATTGGTCCGGAGGACAACATACTGCAGCCCAGTGCCAAGCAGTGTCACCGCCTGATGCTGCCACACCCCATCCTGTCACTGACGGACCTCAGGGTCATCAAGAAGAACACCCATAGGGGCTGGAAGGTGAGAGTGAAAGAAGTAAACTGAAGTTGGTGGGTCAAGAATGACATCTCGTAACCTGTACGATGCAGTTGAACAAAATAATGTAATAAAGGAATTATTTGTTGTTATTATTGTAGAAATTTTTCAAAATATAGGGTAGGGTGTAAGCTCACATAAAGTATGTTGATTCTAAAAATTAACACATTATCTGCGCTTGAAGCCATAAGTAGGAGCTGAGTGCCCGGAAAGTTCCCCAGTTTTAGTTTTAGACGTGTTTCTTGTAGTTATAAACAAATCTAACAGGGGCAGCACTTGAAGGGTGAAGTTTCGTTGATGCACTAGTGCTGCTACCTTTGTAGCTCTATGGAAACTACGTTCTCTAAGTTATTGACTCAGTACGGTTTTTAAAAATTAGCTTGTTGCAACCGGTAAAAGCCCGATTTTGGGGTTGCAGACATTTGCCTTCACTGATTAGTAAAACAAGTTTCACAACGTTTTGAGATCTGGAATCTTAAGTTGATAAAGTGGCAACTGAAAATGTTAATCTTCAAGTAAGAAAAATACCTAAAACATAACAAAATTAAACAAAATATTAGTGGTACAATCCAGGTAAAGCTGGACAAAAACTGAAATAACTTTTGTAGTGTCTTTTAAAGGTTTGCCTAGATTGTGCCACTAATATTTTGTGTAATTTTGTTATGTTTTACGTATTTGTCTCACCTGAACACGGGATCAGATTCCAGATCCCAAAACGTCGTGAAACTTGTTTTTAGTAGTCAGTGATGGAAAAGGTCCGCAATAATTTCTTAAATAACATAAACTCACCATCACCAACAATGAATTTTAAACCAATAATTATGATCCAGACGAAGGAGATAGACGTGACGTTTGCCAAGGAGGAGGGTCCTGAGGGTCTGGAGAAAACGCTGAATCGTGTATGCGAGGAGGCAGCGACCGCTGCCAGGCAGGGCTACCAACTCATCGTGCTGTCCGACCGAAAGGCGGGCGCTAACCGGTCAGTGTACCACTACGTTAGCTAGAAAACACTATTGTCTCGGTCAAAGGCACATTGAAACTTGTACATTCTTTGAGCAATTATTGCTATACTTTATTTTCAAATGAAGAATTATGAGGGCTTTAGGAAGGTAACCTCTGTTTGCTTTCTTCACAGACTGTAGTGGGGGTGGAGTCGTAATTATTTTACAAGAATGCTTGTTATGACAGCCAGCATTCATCCTTGGCAGCAGGATGATAATGTGATCTCTAGATTTTTTCAATACAGCAGCATTTTTGTAAGGTGAGATCAACAAAAGCTTTTAAGAGAAAGTGGTTCAAACCCCTCAGATTCTTTTGAACACCCCAGAATCTGAATCCATGAACCCTTGAACCGAAGGCCAAGACACTAGCGTTTTGGCCGTTCGCAATCGTAAGCGATCGTCATTTTTGGCCGATTTTACGTGATGTGGTCCACTTTAGCGGCCGTTACAACGCGTTTTGGCCTGTCGCAATCATTAGCGATCGTCCGGAAATACTTGCTCGAACTTTCGAGTATTTTTCAAAACTTTGAGTCGAGTTTGAGTATTAAAATACTCGGCCGAAAACTCAAAGTTTTGAGTACTCGCACACCCCTACTATGAAGAAATAAGTGGTAAAAAAGTTGAATCTAAAAAAAAATCAAGACCCATCGAGCTCAGAACTTTCGATAGCTTAACCTTTCTGTATGAGTTGTTGGTCAGTGAGTTCTGCAGGTTTTCTATGAATTGTTAACTCAAATATATTGTTTGGTTGTGTAAACAGTATTCACTATGCACTTGGTGGGAAATTTGATTGTAATTTTGACTACAGAAAAGATCTAGCGATTGCACAGTCATCCTGCTGATGGTTGGATGCCAGTTGACCTAATGACCTAATGTGCATTTCCGTGAAAAAATAACGGCCCTAACCCCACCACAGCCCGTGAGCAATCAGAGGTTTATTTCCAAACACCTCTCATAATTTCCAATAACCATTTTTGTTTGATTCTTAGTCAGTTTAATTCTACAGTTATATACATAATAAAATTGATAATCGTTTTTCGGTAAAAACTGATATTTCAACTTGGAAGTATGCTGTTGACAACTTTTAAAATATTATGTTGTTGCAGATGGAAAATTATTCCTATCAATGAATTTCTACAAATTTTAGCTATACTGAAAATATTAACTTTTTAGATAGTTATTTTTATTTATAAGAATTTTTGTTTATACTTTTCTGTGATAAATTACCCTCTTAAATGTGTTGTGAACTCCATGTGTTGTGTGAAAAAGGGGTAAATATCCAGAATTATAAATGTTTAATATAATTTATTAATTCTTGGTCAGCTTGATTATTGTCTTTGCATGAAACTGTTACATTTAGCCAAAGTTTTTTTCCCTTTTTTAAACCTAGAACAAACAAAATTTGTAAAATCGGAGTAATGTTGAATAGTAATCTTTTATCGCAAATAATGTTTTTACCAATGAAGGGACTCTGTGGTTGTACAGTAAAAATATCTCACACTCATTTGATTTTAGGGTAGGGTCACTCTTTGCTCCCTGCTTTGTAATATGGTAAACTAAAACATTCACCTTCACCATTTCCCTTCCTGATTTTGTCCCGAACTTGTTGTAAGGAGTGGAGAGTAAATGTGTGGTCGCGTGTGTGGATGCGTGTGTGTGCTCATGTGGTGTTGGCCCCTAATAACGCGTGTGGTGCGTGTGGTGTGCAGGGTGCCAGTGAGTATGTTGCTTGCTCTAGGTGCCACGCATCACCATCTGATCGAGGAGCGACAACGGATGAAAGTCGGACTCATCCTGGAAACTGGAGAGGCCAGGTAATATTCTTTTTGTTGTGTTTATCGATTGTAACAATTTATCTAGGTTACATGTTTGTTTTTTTCTGTGATACGCCCTTGTTTGGAAAAGTTGTCAGCGTAGAAGACTGGTTTAAAAGTTTTATAATTTGTTATCATGGTTCTGGAAGGTCAGGGAATTTGAAAAAGGTCAGGGAAAAAGTTGGAAAAAAGCCGAAAATCAGGGAACATGTTTTATTTAATCTTAAAACTTAAAGCACTACTGTACAAAAATTAAAACTTATCAGATTTTTGTTAAATGGGTTTTTATGTTGCAAAAAAGTGGAAGTGAACAATAACTGGTAAGGCAATAAATAAAAATGAGATCATTGGACAGCTATAGGGGAGGTGGAGTCCCAGAAAAATAAAATAATATTACCTATTGTTTATAAAGTGTGCATTCCGTCCGAGAGCCAAGGAAAATAAACACTTTTGGATAAGTCAGGGAAATCAAAACCAAATGAAAGTGCGAACCATGATCTAGGTTAAATAACTTTGATATGATCTTGATTAGAAAAGTTGTAAACGTTCAACACTGGTTTCAAAGTTTTATAATTTTTTATCGAATCTGGGTTATTTTATAAATCAAAACTTCACTTGTCTGTGTAATAGTAAATTTCCTCTGTGTAAAATTGTGTATTTTCAATCACACATTGAAAAGAGCACTGTCAAAGAACATGAATAAATTGAATTGTAATAAATTCAGTCTTGTTTACAACTCAGTGATAGAAATAGATAAGAGGAAATATTCAAACACATGTTGATAGACATTTTTTATAGGGACTTAATTAATAAATAGGACATGTTTGAGTTTCTACTTTGTTCCCATTTAATTAAACTATTATACTGTGTAATTAAGTTTGAGGATCTAGGACAGGTTAGTATTTAGGTTTGATAAGGAAATCAGGCTTTTCTTGATACAGATAGTCCACTCCATTTACAGGAAAATAAAATACATAATACTTTTTTGTGGCTGTTGACCACTTTTTCAATCACAAAGAGAGAGAGAGACAGAGTCACTGATCCCTTATGAAAAATTTCTGATCAATTTGATCAGAAATTTGTCATCAAGGATCATGTGTCAGGAAGCAGTATTGCTAACATTGCAAGTTGGCCACAACACAATAATATCGCTATAAAATGTTTGAATATAATACCCACTGAATATTATGCACATTTATTTCTTTATACCGTATACTGTATTACTATTTAAGGGATAACTTTTCCTACTGTATATTATGCATGCTCAGTGGCATAAAGAATTCAAAATTGTCTGCATTTTTTTCAAAATTAACTAACTTTTAGTATTTTTTTTTTACCTGTGTACCATTAAATCAAAATGTGCATTATATACATTAAGGAGGGATCTTGTAATTTTACTGTCTAACCTTGTACGTATTTGTTACGCTGCAGAGAAGTGCACCACATGTGTGTGCTGCTAGGTTACGGGGCTGACGCCATTTGCCCATTCTTCGTGTTTGAAATGGCCAAATCCCTGAGGGAAGAAGGCGTATTGGAAGCTGCCCTCACTGACGAAATCCTCTACAGGGTAAAACTATACAATCTTTAAATTAATTAAGAACTCTAGCCAGTGTCCCGTTCTCCCTACAAGGACGTTGTTGACATAAAATGCAATCAGAAACTTAAAATGAAAATCAGTGGCAGTGACAGTGGCAGTCTCCTGTAATATTTTGTATAACATCTGTTTGATTGAAATCAATTAAGATAAAACATGTGTGAACTATATAACGTATGTTTTCTTCCAATTGGAACTTTGAGAGCCATTGGATTGGAGCCCTCAGGGAAATCCTATTACAGTAGTCTCGATTATCCAACCTTCGGTTATCCGACATTCCGTGTTATCTGACCGTCCCCGCAGATAATCGAACGTTCAATTTCCGCGCAAATAAAACAAAAAAAATAAAAATTTGTTGACATTGTTTTTATAATTTTCCCTGTTTTTGACCGTACCCGTGCACGATTAAACAATCAACTTTCGTGCGCTAAGGAAAAAAAATAAATCAAAATGTTGTTTATTGTTTTTATTATTTTCCGTGTTATCCAACCTTCCCGCTTATCCGACCTTGCCACGGCCGGTTAAGGTCAGATAATCGAGATACTGTACTTTGATATCGCAACTATCAAGATGGTTCCAAAAGCCAAAAGCCCGTTATTCCAAAGTTTAAGCAAAATCCTCCACTGGATTACGAGATAAATTTTGCAATGAAACAAATATGACTATAGATTGCTCATAATAGACTATAGGATTATCACTGTACTTTTAATACAAAATTATTTATCATTTTTCAAGCTTTGAAATGTTGTACGTTTCCAAAATTAATCGGTGTATTTTTACTTGTAGAACTACTCAGAGGCGATGGAGCGAGGCATTTCCAAAGTGATGGCCAAGATGGGGATCTCAACCCTCCAGTCATACAAGGGAGCTCAGATCTTCGAGGCGGTGGGGCTTGCGGAGGAAGTCATCAACAAGTGCTTCAAGGTTCGGAAATCGTTCTGGCTCAATACAAAGAGAACTCTATTCTCTCAATATTTATAATGTGTTATAAAAAACTTTAGTATCGACAAACAGAGTAAGCTCCAGCTTGACAATCAAAAGAGTTGGAACACTTATTCATTAAATTCCAAAATGTAGCTTTCTAACTGGCAGAAAAATCTTTGGAATTTTTTTTAGAGATTCAAAATTTTTCGTTTAGTTGATTTTAAACCACGTTGCTGTTATAATATTAATTGAAGCTTGTACAGGGTTTTTAACACAACAAATCTTGATTTTGTAGTAAAGACCAGAAATATTTGACTAAAGTATTGGTTTTTGTTCTTTTGACACTTGCTATTAGGTCATAGTTGATTTTGTTTTACTAGGTGCTCAAACAGACCTCCTTATTCATTTGTGCAGCAACAGTCCACTCTTTTAAGCAAATCTGAAAATAACCACTTGTACCTGTAAGCTCATGGCCGATTTCGGGAGTTAAAATAATAAAAATGCCGGTTGGGAAACAAAATTATTATTTATTAAATTCCGTTAACCCTCCAAGTGTCTTTAATAATGGTCTTAATGTTTGCCTATTTTTGGTGATTTTGCAGTGTTGTATTCAAATAAATGTAAAAGACTCAAAAACACTCCAAACTGCATTATTGTATAGTTTTTCTTGTTCAGAAAATCATGGGCTTCAGTATTATGTATATACTTAAAACAATTTTTAAGTTTGTGCTCCATCAAATTATAAACGTATCTAGAATATACAATTTTAAAAATAGCCATTTTGTTTTAAATTTTATAAGGATACTAAATATATAAAGAAATAATCAGGTAAAGCAGCAAATAAAGACGTTTTAGATAATAATCTGTTGTTGCGTGCTATAGCAATTGAGCAAAATGGCCTTGGCAACGTTATAGTCGTAAGGATAATTTACCTCGATATCATTGCCACCTATTTCTCCAGGAACATCAACCAACCATTCATCATCACTAAACTTTTCTTCTAAAGCCCCACGTATGTCAATACTGTCCATTTTTACAAATGAAAACAACAAAAAACATCGCAAAACAACCCATTCCCGAAGTTAGGTTAACGACGCACAATAAACATTCATAATTCAGCTGTCTGCTGGAGTACAATTTGCACGAACGTAAAAAGCGTCTGCAGACAGACATCGGGAGAAAGCTTAGAATCTGCCGTAAAGGGTGATACTAATTTCGATCCGGTTCATTTAGATTCAATGCGCCCCAGAGCCTATTCCGTAAACGCTGCTTGACTGTCGACGCAGCGACAGTAAACACCCCAGCGGATGTGTTTTGTGTCGCCATAGCGATACATAACACTTGGAGGGTTAATTCGCACAATCAACTTTACAACAACTGATCCAAAACGACCAAAACCAATTTATACGTCGTTAACAATAGGTATACCCGCAGTCAAAATACAATAATTAAGGTTACATTAAATTTGGAAAAAAAACTCCAATTAATAATTTAACAGGGAGAGGCGGGCGCGACTTGTGTTAATTACATCGTAACTTCCTAGGGACTGGGGCGCGGCCTCCGTCTTCCTTTCCGATACCGAACCCAGCCCACCGAGCCCACCAATCAGACGTACTTCAGCGCGTGATGTCACGTAATACTTCATTGACTAGTGCTGCGGCCAAACGATTCAAGCTGTCATTATTCAAACTAAGAGGCACTGAGAATGCGCTCTTAAGCCGACATCAAGCGTTAATTGCTGTTGACGTGCATTCTTTGCTGATACCGACGTCTGGCCAGGCCTCTGAGAGTGTCTAAGTTGAGATTAACTTGGAGTAAATATCCTAGGGTCTGGTGGTTGATTTTATATTTTGTACCAGCCGACTCTTCAAAATGAAATAATAAATGAAATAATGAAAATAATGTTAAGAGCACCGTTCCTCCTTCCTATTATAGTTTTTAGTGACGGTAGGAATTTAATTATTAGGAACGGTAAACTGTAATTATTTAATTACAGTGTCGTAATAATGGCTTTTATCAGTCTAGGGATTTTGGGCCGTCACATACCTTCAATATAATAACCTCAAAATGACAGTAATTCAAATAAACTAATTTGCAACAAAGTGAACCAGCTGGTAGGAAGTTAAATAAATAAAAATGGACCGCCAACTTATAAACTTGTATAGATCGTAAATAGTTGTTTGTACTGGTAAACTGAGTTGAGTTTACCAGTACCAATACCCTGTATAAACCACACAGCCTAAACTAAAAAAAGCCAAAAACCAGGTTTTAAAATTTTGAAGTTTTACTTTGTATCAATTGTATATGCTGACTATTTGGCTCAATACACTTCTGATAATTTGGTGAACTAGCAATCAGGAAATGATTGTGTTTTGTAGGGCACCCAGTCGCGCATTGGCGGCGCCACGTTCAACGTGTTGGCCAAAGAAGCATACGAGAGGCACCACCTGGCCTACAGTGACAAGGACATGCTGGTGCTGCGGAACCCCGGGCTGTACCACTGGCGGCAGGGCGGCGAGAAGCATGTCAACGACCCCGTCAGTCTTGCCAACCTCCAGGTATGAAATAATAATAATAACATGTTATTGAATAAAAAAACGGTACTTATGCATTATACCGACCACCAGCTGTTAGGGGAATTTTCTTGTGGGACATTCCAGACAAATTATATGTGACAAAATGTTGCTCATTTACAATATTGACCTGGCACTACTAACGTCCCACAGGAAGCGGCTGTCAACAAGAGCAACAACGCGTATGATCGGTTCCGAGAGTCGACGCTGGCCAGTGTGCGGGACTGCACCATCAGAGGCCAGCTGGAGTTTGTGCCGAGTGACAACCCGGTGGATATATCAGAGGTGGAGCCGGCCGCAGAGATCGTCAAGCGGTTCGCTACAGGTGGGGGAGAATTTATAGGTTTATAGGTTAAATCTTACATACCCAATCTGCGGCGGTTAGGATAGGTTACTCTAGCTGTACACGATAGTTTCCGAGAGTCTTATAATTTTACACTGGAAGCTGAAAGTTGTCAGGATTGCTGTTATGAACAGTGGGAACGAGGACATTGCTTGTTCGTTTTGTACACGAGGCTGTTAGATGGGGCACTTAACAAATTCTGGTGTGAAATATTAATAACTGAATTGGTACTGGGCTGAAAAAGCTACGGACTGTGTGGTTTCCATTGTCTAAATTTTACAATTTAACTGAAAATTAATCTAATCATTACAATTGCTTGGTTTTATCTAATAGCAGGGTTTGAGTTTTTTAAACATTCATTCACAGACTGAATAAGTGACCAGCCAGTTTAATAATTTTTATATTTATTTATAAATTTGGAGTTTAAAAATGGAAAAGGAAGTTTATTAAATAGTTTGTTCTTGAAATATTTGTAACTTTTCCTAAATTTAGTGAGTTTAGCTTGAGGGTATTAAAATTAGACTTTGAACGCCTAGTTGTCAAATCTCTTTTGATTTGATTTGTATGATTGTAGAATAATTTGCATGATTCAAAATTATTTAAAACATGTTTTGTGCACAGGAAGTTCCATTGACAAGACTTTTCTATGTTCTCAGTTGATGTTGGTAATATTTAAAATTATATTCTGTAATTGCTTTTGCTTTTGAGTATACCGCTTTATTTTGAAATTAAATGTAGCAATTGATGTGAATTCAACCTGTAGTAAACTTTGTACTTTACATTTCAGGTGCTATGAGTTTCGGCAGCATTTCGCTCGAAGCTCATCAAACTTTGGCCGTTGCGATGAACCGAGTGGGTGGAAAATCAAACACAGGAGAGGGAGGTAACTTTCCAAACAATGTATTGTTAGTGAATTTCCTTTGGAAAGTGAACTATTAGCATGACCTGCACGGTGAAACTTAAGCCCGGGACCACCATAGAAGTTCCTAACGTGACCCCCTGAACACGTTTTGGGGGGTCGTTCAAAATTTTATATATATAGACATATATATATATATATATATATATATATATGTATATATGTGTATGCACTCTAGCGGTCGCATTTTTTGTCCGATTTACTTCAAATTTGGTAGGGACGTTCCTTTCTATAACCTGTTGGACAAGTTCGTTGGGCAAAACAATCGGAAAACTCTAAACCCATTTTTTGGGGATTAATCTTTCAAATTTTGAGTTTTTGGGCCCAAAAAGGGTCAGAAAAGCCTCAGATGTAAAATTAATGCATGTTAAAAGATGGGAATTAGAAAGGCAAAAGTTTTAAGCCCTCTCCCGTCATTCTAGCATAAATATTTACCGAGTTATTAAAGAAAATGTGTATCGGGTAAACACAGTACGTTGTCTGATGGGGGTTTTACACTAGAAAAGCCTGGTATTCCTTTGTTAGAGTACTTTTATTATCCCCAGCAACCTCACGCCTACTTTCAAGCCTGTCTGGACCTTCTCCTAACCTTATAATGCGTAAAATTGTATTCCCAGCTTTGCAAGTAAATGAAACCAGGAGTATCAAAACAGCCAAAAAAACAATGTTTTCAGATTTCAATAAAAATTGGACAAATGGATGTTTTTACACTGATTATTGGACAAATGGATGTTTTTACACTGATTTTGAGTTTTACAAGTTTTATGTGGAAATTCACTTCCCTCACGTCAGCGTGCTGCGTGCGAACTCGTTTATATTGTAAGTGCCCCTAGTAAATAACACTTCTGATTGTGTTGATTACATGAAAGGGTCAGTATCTTTCGCACAAAAATTTACAATTTAACTTGCTCACGGGTATTATAACCTTAGTTTGTGTGGAATTTACACTAATCAAATCCTAATAACGTTTAAAAGTGCTGGGTAGAGAGTTATAGGATTTGATTTCTGGATTTCAAACAGATGTAGGCTATGAGATTTTGCATGGAGTAGTTTTGTTTATGTCCCCAACACTTTAAAGAGTGACTGGACTTTTGTATTAGGACCAATTAAGTTTCAGAAAGGAATTTCAAGCGGGTGCTAGACAAGATTACTGCAAATTTCATTTTGTTTCCTCAGTTTGTGTGGAAAAATAAAGATGTATCATACTATAACTGATTAACCTGGCTTTATTTAATGTGCGGCAACAATGAGAAAGGATTCCCCCCGCTTCCTCACCCCGACCATATTGTTGCAGATTTTGCCACTTCCGGCAGAGTATTTCTATTTATATAAATCTTATTCCAGTGCAAATTTGTTTCAATCCCATGTGTGTCAGCTTATTAGTATGAGCAAAATTACTATCTGGCGCACAGTTTAGCCAATTTTAGTTAGCTAGTAGCCGCCCGATCGATTCCTTTCTCCTTGTTGCTAGACAGTATTTTTCACTGGTTGGGTTTCAATGCAAGTCATTATGAGAATAAGAATCCATAAGTAAAATCTGCAAACTATTTCAAATAAAGGGTTACTTTATTAGGAAGCTAAACTTTCTTTTTTTCTTATACCTTTTTTTCCATATTTTTAGGAGAGAACCCGGACCGATACCTCAACCAGGACCCAGAGTTCAATCGGAGGTCGGCCATCAAGCAAGTGGCATCGGGAAGATTTGGAGTGACGATCTCCTACCTGGCCAACGCCGATGACCTGCAGATCAAAATGGCGCAGGGAGCCAAGCCCGGGGAGGGTGGGGAGCTGCCGGGGTACAAGGTGAGGGAGCGATTGTTTGGTCTGTGGGGAGCAGGGGTAGGGTGGGGAGCGAGGGTTGGGTCTGTGAGGAGCAAGGGTAGAACTATTCCTATTGTCATCATTAAAGTGTTTTTAATATAATGAAGCATAGTGTTTGGTAAGTCCAGGTTAGTTACTGTAGGTAGCGTTACAATTTGGAGATAGTAAAACACCAAGGACATGGGGTGGACATGTTTTTACTCACCGCACATTCACGATTGCCTTTTGCCTCTAAAGGCTTGTTCACATGATAGCGCTATATCGATACGGTTCAATATCTTAACAAGCACAATCACAAGCTTTGCCTATCACTAATTTTGAATAGAGCATCCACAAGAAACCCCCTCTGATAAATATGAAATCTGATTTTTGAAACAAGTTCTGAAAGGTATAGCTATGCTTTGGTGGTAACAAATAATCAGAGCATAATCTCACAGCCACTGATAGAATCTTTGCTCTACTCTACACTTCAATGCTTTTGGCTGGCAAATAAAATAAAATTCCTTAGAACCTGAACATAAAATTCTTGTATTGTTATTTTATAGACACCTTATAATAGTCATTGGATTGTACCACTGGGGAAAAAATGAGAAGAAATAATTTTGCAACACCACTAAAATTCAGAGTTTCTGCCAGCAGAGGCCTGTGACCACCGGTGAATTCACACCTCATAAACCGCTACCCCAAGGAACCTATAATACTGATCTGTTCATAGGTTCCGTGCCGCTACCCTCTCACTATTGACGTTGTATCGTTATTTTCTCTCACGCATTATGTTTAAAATAATTCAGATAAGTTAATTTATTTAATTTCGAAGTGGGGTTCAGGGCCCCCTGGCCCCCCCTTATATTCACTCTGTCCTGCCTAACCTAACCTCTGCCTCGCAGGTGACAGAGGCCATTGCCCAGACACGTCACTCAGTGCCCGGTGTGGGGCTGATCTCTCCGCCGCCTCACCACGACATCTACTCCATCGAAGACTTAGCCGAGCTCATCTACGACCTCAAGTGTGCCAACCCAAGCGCCCGCATCTCTGTCAAACTGGTGTCGGAGGTCGGCGTTGGAGTGGTGGCGTCTGGCGTCGCCAAGGTAGGTGGACGGCGCTGCCGGTTGTAATCATGATTTTGTAGAGTCTTCATCGACAAAGTTGTCAGAGGCCATTTTGGTGTTTAGTCCCATAGGGATGTTAACTGGTAGTATGCATTAATCTTCACCTGATAGTCAAAGATGTTAGCTATCAGTCTCAAATTCAAGGTGTAGATTTTTAGGAAATAGCACAATGGTTGAACATATCAGTAGGAGGAAAAAGCTAGGATTAATCCAAAACGTTTCTGGATTAACTGCTATTCTCTTTTAAGTTTTATAAAGGCTACAAAGTATAGCTGAAATATCACTTTTTATAGTGTGTAAATTATGTGTTCTTTCACTCATCAGTGTTTTTTTAAGGTGAATTAGCTGTATCTTATAGTTTTCCTCTGACTGAAAAATTCAAGGTGTTGTAGTCCTCCAGTGAGTTACATTTTACAATCTACGTCATTAAATGAATTTCTTGACTTTTTGTTCGGTTCATTTGGAGAAAGTCTAGGCTGAGAAGATTTTTGGTAAACTGGGAAAAGGATAGACATCTAGAATAACCTGACACCTGAAGAGAATAAAAACACTCTTCAATACTGTTGTGCAAGTAGTGAGGCAAGTGTTGTGTTGTAGGGCAAAGCGGAGCACATAGTGATCTCAGGCCATGACGGAGGCACTGGCGCCAGTAGCTGGACTGGTATCAAGGCGGCCGGACTGCCCTGGGAGCTGGGGGTCGCTGAGACCCATCAAGTGTTAGTGCTGAACAACCTCAGGTCCAGGGTGGTGGTGCAAGCTGACGGACAGATTAGAACTGGTAAATTATTATTTTACTGAGTGTGGTTACCAATAGCACGACTTTAACTTGAAAACGATGGCTGTTCAACGGTTAATAAGGAAGGTTCTAGTTTGGAGTCAGTTTAAATTCACTCCAAACTACACTTATAAAAATTCTTGGATTGAAATTATAAGATTTTTCTCAGCGAGAAAGACACCATTTTATGTTTTTAATTTATTAAAAATAAAAACGTATTGCCTTTTGCTACATTTTGTGTTTTTTTTCGTGCTCTGTTGATCCTAAAAAAATTACTTTTTAAAAGCACATATGTTGCTTACATACTGATATTTTTTTCATGTTTTAGTATATCTATTAGTGATGGTCAAAACCAGAAATTTCGAATCTCGAAACCGAAACCGAAACTTACAAAATCGAATCTCGAATCTCGAAACTCAAATCGCGAAACCCTATTTACTTGCCTGGGTATGGTTATGAAAAATAAATCCAGAAAAATTAATTAAAACTAATTATATATTTTGGTTAGAGTTGTTCTTTCAGAAATAAAAAATCAATAATATAAAAAAGGTGAAGGTAGACGACCGATGACAGTAGGCTTTTGACCTTTGCATTATTGATCAAAACACGGGCGTGATTTCTGTTAAAAAAACAACAATAAAGACACAAAAAATCTCAGCAGTTTCGAGTTTTGATTCTCGAAACTCACCGATCGAATCTCGAAACCGAAACTTTTCCAAAGTTTTGGTGGTTTTGAGATTCAAGTTTTGGTTTTGACACATCACTAATATCTATCTCTTGATTTTCATCCCGTCACAAGTATGCTGAAGCATTTTTATTCGTATAATGGGGTTTTATTTTTGACAATATCGATGAACGAACGATACTGTTAGCAATAACATTTTGTCACTTATTAACCTAAACTATGTTCCAAGTTCACCATGTAGTATGGGAGGGCCCATAGGCAATTTGTTTCAAATTGCAATTCTAATTGTACTACCTGCCCTGAAAGCATTTACTTCAGCGCCTTCACACGAGTCGCAGGGACAGGTGTTGCTACCCATATAACATCACTGTACTCAGCTCAGTTCCATAAGACCTGTATTGCAAATGAACATAGACCAGAGTTTGTATATTTTAAGGTGATTTCTTGCCCCATCCTTTTTCAATGAGGGATCTGAATTCAGGGAATTTTCGGCAGGTTTCGACGTGGTGGTGGCAGCCCTTCTGGGGGCCGATGAGTTTGGCTTCAGCACTGCCCCACTCATCGTGATGGGCTGCACGATGATGCGCAAGTGCCACCTGAACACCTGCCCTGTCGGCATTGCCACTCAGGACCCGGAACTAAGGAAGAAGTTTGCCGGGAAGCCGGAACACGTTGTCAACTACCTGTTCATGTTGGCTGAGGAGGTAGTAACAGCTTTCCTTTTAAATTTTATTAAAGGAAGGGAAAGATAGGACTCAGGCCTACCTTACCTGGTTTAAAGATTTCCCCATAAATTTAATATTTTGTTTTGTAAATTCCAACACATTGTTAAACATTGTCACGAAATAAATATATTATTATTTTTGAAAATATTTAGTTTTTCTTCGTTTTAATTAAGTATACCATTTGTTAATTAATGTGTGTGTGCTACATTTGTTGTGTACTATATATATTTTACACTACCAAGATTTCGTACTGAGATATTGAAAAAAGTTCCAAAAATTTATTTTTCTCACAATCGCGCCTCAAGTGTTTCTTTACGATATAAAAACACACAGTAAAATAGCTGTTTTCTGTTAAGCGAGCAAAATTTTCTTTGGAAAAATGTCTCTCTTCTTAAAAACCTCTTTAAGAATCCACTGCATTTCTTAATTATGTAATTTGATCCACAGGCATTAATTTAATCAACTCATGTCGCAAACTCAGACAAAAATTATGAAAGTGAGTTTTGTAAGTGTGTGTGTCCAAAATTGCAGTTTTAGGAAAAAATGTGTATTTAAGTTCAAAGTGTCTTTATTGTTTTTGCAAAATTACCACATGATTGTATGAAACAGTTTTCTCTGAAGCAGGAAATACCTAATTTACGCTCTGAATTCAAAATAACGATTCAAATCTGTTTTTCCAAGCTGAAACCTCAGTACATTTTGGTAATGTGTTAAATTAATTGATACCCCCTTCGATACTTGGATGAGAACAATAAAGGAACATAATATTTGATCAGTAAATCCTTATTACTTAATCATTGTTGTTTTATTTTATAGATTCGAGGCCACATGGCTTCCTTGGGTATTCGTAAGTTCCAAGATCTGATTGGAAGAACTGACCTTCTGAGGGTTAACGAGAACTCCATCAACCCGAAAGCCAAGCTGCTCAACTTCGGTCTGATCTTGAAGAACGCCTTGCACATGCGACCAGGCGTCAATATTGTCGGGGGCTCTGAGAAACAGGTGTGATATAAGATATTTATTTTGCCAAACAAATTGTGTACAAATACGAAGGCACGTCAGAAACAATACGTCCAACTAGGCTATACAAAGTCGTCCGGAAGTTGATATATCGTCCAAAGGTAGTATGTGGGAAGTTCACCGCATCGGTGGCTGCATCTGGGTAGTATTACAAGGTTTAGTCGTAATATCGTTTGCATCAATCAGCAAAGTCAAGGAAAGTTCTCTTTTAATAATACATAAGGTGTAAAACTATGTAAAATGTGTACTAAAATAAAACACTTCAGTCAAGGTACCAGTATCATATAAGTAAAAATTTAAATTGCAAAGGTCTGTCCGCTCTTGGACACTGTAGTAACAATTCCCTTGAACAAGGATTTCAAGTGCTCTGAAGCATTTTGTGCTGAACTTTGCTCAGTTGTAAGATAAAAAAGTAAAATTTGTGTAACCTTCTGGCCACATGGATATTCCTATGGATTCATGGATATTCCTTGGGTATTCCTAAGTTCCAAGACATGGTTGGAAGAACTGACCTTTTTAAGGTTTACAAGAGCACAAACAACACTAAAGCCATTTTTAAGGTAGGAAAAACGAGATTTTGGAAAGTTTTAGACCGATTTTTAAGCTGTCAAACATTCTGGAATACTTAATTTTCAACTATTTTGATGTGGTTATAAGAATGATTCTCTGCCGGAGAATGTGAGAAATGTAAAAACTTCAAAACATTTCATTTAATTTGCTGTCTTGTGATTTCATGGAATACTCTATGGCAGTCATAGTTGAGTGGGTCTGTCCTGCCACCCAAAAGAGCCGGGATCAATTCCTGGTGAAATATATGGCTTTTGAAACTCAGACTGCCACCGGGCTTCGGAAGGCACGTTAAGCCAATGGTCCCAGCTCCATAAGTCGAAAGGTCATGGAGGCACTAGTGCGACCTGAAAACTCTTGACAACAGACCTTAGCCAGAAGGTTACACAAACTATATTACAGTAACATATACAAGTGTTCCACATTATTCATTTAACTTAATGTTCAAAGGATACCCGCTTACATTGTACGTTGTGTTTTCCCATCGACACTACCAAAATCGCTCGCACTGTTATCACTGTCGCTGTTGTCGTGTTGGCAGGACTTCCAGCTGGAGAAGCGGCTCGACAATCGGCTGGTGGAGCTCGCGCAGGGCGTTATCGACGGACTCACTCCGAGAGTCAACATCGAGATGGAGATCAACAACGAGTGTCGAGCGTTCGCATCAACACTCAGCTACCACATCGCAAGGTACGGTGCGGGTTATTGCGATATTTCGCAAGCGGATTTCCAGTTACATTTATTCATGCCCAATCAAACCCAGACAACTGTGAAGAGTTTAAAATATAAACTTGAAGGGGTCCTAGATTATTGTTTTGACTGGGTTACGCCTTTCGACCAAAAAGTTTAATAATTCGTCCTCATCAGAAACACACAAAACTTGAAATTTTCTTAACACATGATGGTTGCGTCACAGTTTAAAATTACAAGACACAGAAACACAAACACGGGACAAAATAAACATTTTATGTAGGCCTACTTTTAAAAAACTTAAAGTTTTTTGAGTCGAGACTCGGCACACGACTTCTGTACTGGTTTCGTTTAAAAAAAGATTTTTAAAGTTGGCCTATATAAATTATTATTTTTCTTGTGTTTGTGTTTCTGTGTCTTATACTTTTACTGTGACTCAACCATTGTGTGTTAAGAAAATTTCAAATTTTGTTCACATCTGAAGATGAGGAATCATTAACCTTTCTGTCGAAACGTGTAATCCATTCAAAGAATAATTTATGATCATGAGGCATATCGCAGGTATTTAACCTTTATTACATATCAACACGATTCGGAAAAACAACATCAATATGAATTTGAAGGGTTCCTTCAGGAAAGGCCTTTCATACCTTCGAAGAGTACTTAATTAGAAAATTGACTGATTTGGTCTTTGAAATATAAAAAGTAAGCCAGATCGTTCTTCGTGTCAATGTATTAGAATGTAATATTGCTTTGCTGAATAAAATATGCTATTCTATTCATGATGACAAGGGTGTTTTAGCGAATTTCCCCTATATGGAAGAAGCTATTACCGTAGTTGGCATGGTAAGACTTAGGTCCGGGACCATAATAACCTTTCGTTTTGAGGTCCCTAGATGCCAAAAACACCATTTGTTCAAAACTGTATATATATATATATGTGTGTGTGTGTGTGTGTGTGTCTGTGAGCACAATAACTCTCGTAAAAATAATCCGATTTTGACGAAATTTGGTACAAACATGTAAAGCAGCATTTATGACTAAGTTCGAAAACCAGACAGATCGACTTAAAATCAAATGGTTACAGAGATATTGAAAGTGCTAAACACAGTACTTTGTCCAATGTTATTCTTATGGGGAATAAGAAAAATTGTATATCTTGCTTATTTATCAACTTATCCTGATGAAACTTGGTTTATTGCTTCATATCGTTGTGGTCTATTGATATTTGCACTAAAAAACATTTTTAGCTTGATAGTTCCTGTAGCAGCAAACCTGCGTACTCAGCCCCCATGTTAATATAATGGAGAATAAGTAACGTGTTATCTCCCTTAATTATGAACATAAATTAATAAAATTTGGTATGTGGTTGATAATATTTCGATATAGTTTTCACTATTGACAATACCAGTTGTTTCAACAAGAAATCTACCTTACAAAATTGTGTAAGATAATTTTTCCACGCGAGTTGTCTAATAACCCATCACATACATTTTGGTTGTTTTGTCACTCAAATTTCTACGGTTTTTGATTAGAAGTAAAAGTAAAAAGTTACGAGCTGCTCCCCTGCAATATTTTGCGGATATAATTCTTATAACAGCTGTGTTTTTAATTAAGAAAAAAAAAACATTCTGATGCGATTTTAAAGCTCGGAATGTAACCAATATAAAAGTGTAAATGAAATGTTTAGCTCACAGTGTCATAGAAATTTAAATTATCTTTTAAATAATAAAATAATCATCAAAATCGGTTTAGTATTAACTTTAAGAAGTGAGTGAATAAAAATCAGGATTTTTAAATATATAGATTGTAATTCAGCTATGATTATTTTTACACATACCCACTCGTGGCATGTTCTTAGATTAAAATTTAGGTTTTTCAGTTTCGTGTTGAATTTCTTGTATTGAAAAATTATAAAAGCCTTTTTTCATTCAATAACATAATGATACGCTTTTAAGGTTCAATGACCTTTCCAGACAGTTTTCAATCCTGTATGTTCTATATTTTTAAAGTTGGAGTTACATTTCCCTTGGTTGATCTGTAGGAAGTACCTGGACGCTGGGCTGCCTGACCACAGCATCAACATCAGCCTGAAGGGATCGGCTGGCCAGAGTTTCTGCGCGTTCCTGTCCAAAGGAGTCCACGTCACTCTGGAAGGAGACGCTAATGACTATGTTGGAAAGGTAATCTCCCTTTGTGGCTTTCAAATGGAAATGTGAAACCCAGCTGTTTCCCATTTTTCAACACAGTACAGTAGAGTCTCTCAAACTCAACATAATGTGGGATTAAAGGTTGTTCATATAATGCTGGTGTTTTCTTTAAACACTAACTAATTTCGATTTGACAAAGAACCAGTTTACAGACAGCCATTTTCTCCTTCTGTCTCCTGCTTCTTCTCTTCTGATGAAGTCCCCAAGAGGGATGAAATATCAATCCTTTTTGTGTTCACTTGCTATATTTCCTGTGCTACACCTGTTTTTACTCTCTAAAGGGAAGCTAACTGTCTATTACTTTCCCAATTTACCAAATCACAGCCGAGACCTTTTCAAAATTAACCTGTTTCGAACCAAGAGTTTTATTGCAAAATATGGGGGTACTGGTACACAGCTAATTCACTGGAGAAAACGTTTCAGATGAACACTGCACAGGCTGATAATATAAGTGTACGACCCAAAAAGTTTACATCCCACCCCCATTGTTGTAGAATAAGACATTGTAGCTAAGAGCCAGTTACAGGTTGAACTCTCCTCTCATATGAGTTAGTACGTTTTAGCGAAGTTCCCCTATAGGGAAGAAGCTATTACCGTAGGTCTCATGGTAAGACTTAAGCCCGAGACCATGGTAACTTTTTGTTTTGAGGTCCCCAGATGTCCAAAACACTATTCGTTCAAATATATATATATGTATATATATATCTATATATATATATATATATATATATCTATATATGTGTCCGTGAATGCGATAACTTGAGTAAAAAACGTCCGATTTCGATGAAATTTGGCTCAAATGTGTAAACTGACATTTATGACTTTAAGTTCGAAAACCAGAAAAATCGGACTATGGGAAGGGGGGTTTATGGGGGTTTTAAATTTTCCAAAAATCAGTTTTTTGCATTTTTTACCCTAAAATTTTTAAAACACTTAATTTAGGTTTAGACCATGTTATAGAGCTTAAAAAAACAAATAATATGGTATTTTGAATTATTAACCTAGGTTAAGTGGTTGCGGAAAAAATCCAAAAAACATGCTCATAAAATCTCCCATGTTAATCTTATGGGAAAAAGGTTTTTGGCTTTTCCTCAGTTAATTTTACTTTAAACTTCACATTTTCTTTTACCAATCACTTCAGCTCCACAAAATAATCATTTTGGTGTTTAAATTGTGATTCTACGTCAAACCGTTGCAGAGATATTCAAAGTGCTAAACACAGTACGTTGTCCAATGTTATCCTTATGGAGAATAAATAAAATTCGATATCTTGATTATTTATGAATGTATATTGATGAAATTTGGTATGTGGCTTCATGTTGTACTGGCATATTGATAATTGCACAAAAAATAAATGTTTTGTTGACTGTCCCCGTAGCAGCTAACCTGCATACTCAGCCCTAATGTTATTCTTATGGAGAATAAGTAAAGTTTTATATCTCCCTTAATTATGAACATAAATTAATAAAACATGGTAAGTAGCTTCACCTGGTTCAGTTATATTGATAATTGCATAAAAACTCATTTCTTATCTTCCTCGTTGCAGCAAACCTGCGTACTCAGTCCTAATGTTATTCTTATGGGGAATAAATAAAATGTAATAAATCACTTATTTATGAATGTATTTTTGTCAAACTTGGTGAGTGGCTTTATGTACTAGTGAGAAACATATCAATGCATTGTAAATTCGCTGAGTACGCAGGTTTGCTGCGACGGGGGTATTTCATACATCTTCTTACCCACCAAAACAGTATATTTCATCACCAGGACAAAAAGTGAAGCTTTTTGATACAAGCTCAATTTAACGGCCGAGGCCGGAAAATGTGCGAAGGTCCTGGTGATGAACTATATTTTTCTTCATACTACAAACAATATGAAGCCAACAATTTCACAAAAACAATTTTTCTTACTTGTTTACCTTCAAAAGGTTACTTCCATCTTGATCTTGCTAAACTAAACAAACTTGTTATACAACTTTTCATTGTTTACATGTTGAATAATGTGTTGAATTCTTAATTAACAGCTGATGACCTCGACCGAAAAGTGTAATTAATTGATGTTTTTTGTTCTTGGACGAAAAAGATCATCAAATTGATACTTTTCATCCCAGAAGTAAAAAGAACAACTTTAGCATCTCAATGCCTGTGTTGAAAACAGCTGTTTTTGACGCAGTATGACAAAAATGGTGTTTTTTTATGACAGTGCCGAATTTGTTTTTTATTTCCTATTCCACTATGCCTATTGATTTACACTGATCAATAATCTTCTCATTGACAGGGCCTCTCTGGAGGTGAGGTAGTGATCTTCCCTCCGAAAACGTCGACGTTTGACTCCGTGATGAACGTGATTGTGGGCAACGTGTGTCTGTACGGAGCAACCTCCGGAAAGGCATTCTTCCGAGGAATTGCAGCCGAGAGGTTCTGCGTGCGAAACTCCGGGGCTGTGGCTGTTGTGGAGGTCAGTACTTAAGTGTTAATCCTTTTTTTACCTTTCTAAATCCTAACTAACCCTTACATGTATTGTGTTAGCTGTGATGTCAACTATTGAATGACAAGTTGAAAACTGATATTTGTTATAGCAGTTTTGATATTTGAATTTTGAATTTAACTCTTTGAATTACTAATCACTCTTTAAATTACCAATTTGCTTACTGCCCTAACCATTTAAACCCAATTTGCTAATTGCCTTCCTCAACCCAGAAATCTCTAGTTTCACTGATATCATCTATTTCACTCTTTCTATCAGCACTTAGTCAATCACAGTAATGTTAATTGTTCTGCTATAATATCATCCTGTAGCTTTAAAGTGTTTTTTTATTTATTGTATTTTTCACTTTATCAAATGGTAACGGTAGTGTTCTTTGAGAAGGTTAGGAATGTTAAAACCCAAGTCAAACTCATAATCTGTGTCTTCATCTTCGTCTGTCTTCATTTTAAGAGAAGATTTTTCTCCATACTTGAAGACTTTGGTAATTTTTAATCACCACCTGACTTCCTTGTTCCATTTCATCCAAAGAGTGTGAGTTTTACTCATAGCAGTAACTTGTTCCGTTTCCTCCAGGGCGTGGGAGACCACGGATGTGAGTACATGACCGGGGGCACTGCCGTCATCCTAGGCCTCACAGGTCGCAACTTTGCCGCCGGCATGTCTGGGGGAATCGCTTACGTGTATGATGTGGACGGATCGTTCAAGAGGTATGTTACAGTGACAGTCAAGAAAGAAAAAGATCAGGATCATTTTGTTTTGTTATTTTTCACTGTTATATAAGAAATTAGATTTCCAATAGAGGAAACAAATAATGGAATTGTTTGCTGGGGTTGTCAACATGCAGAGATAATTTATTTGTTATAAATAAAATTGTTTTTATCTTAAAAGCAATCATTGCAGTCGTGACTTGACTCCAGTGTACTGTGACTAAAGCAAATTAAACTAAAAATTTCCTGATGAATTCCTAAAATTAATTTAATCAAAAAGTATTATTTATTTTTTAATGTTAATAAACATGTTTTTCTTCCACACTTGACTTAATTTTCCATTGTTAGGTTATAGGGGAGCTCAATTAAATAAAATTTGGTAAACACATCTCTTATTTTTCTGCCACACTGCAGAAAGGACACAGTTGTCTAACATTATATGAGACCAACAGTGTTAGGCAATCTGCATCTATGTTCTCGATAAACTCCTAAACTGCTCAACTGAAGTTAATAAAACTTTGCATAAGCCCTAAGAAGGTTTAAAGCCATTTAATCAAAGGCCTAGCACTAAAGGGCTTCACTCCACTGGACTTCAAAGTTATCATGTTACTCTTAAAGACCTGTTATATTTGTATTTATAGTTTTTTTTTTGTATTTATTGCCTAAAACTGTTGGTCTCATAATGTTAGACACTGCGTCCTTTCAGAAAAATGGAGATTTTTTACACATTGCTGCGCCCAAGGATTATACAGAAAAATCTTAATTCATAATATTTACATCACAAATCGCTACATAAATAAATGAACAACTGTATACAGTATTTTTAATTAGTCATGTGAGGCATGTTATCGATTTTATTGAACTGAATTCTTATAGCTTCTCACTAGTGATGGTCAAAACCAGAAATTTCAAATCTCGAAACCGAAACCAAAACTTAAAAAATCGAAAGTCAAATTCAAAAATCCTATTTACTTGCCTGGTTATGGTTATGAAAAATAAATCCAGTTACTCCAAATAAACCAGTTAACTTACTGCCATTCTCGAAGTATCCTAGAAAAATATTAGTTTCAGAACTACTAGTGAACCAATTATTTGTAGCTTAATTATAAACTTTGGTTAGAGATGTTCTTTCACAAATAAAAAATCAATAATCCACAAAAGGTGAAGGTAGACGACCGATGACAGTAGGCTTTTGACCTTCACATTATTAATCAACACTCGGCCGTGATGTCTGTTAAAATACAACAATGACACAAAAAATCTCGGCAGTTTTGAGTTTTGATTCTCAAAACTCGCCGATCGAATCTCGAAACCGAAACTTTTCCAAAATTTTGGTGGTTTTGAGATCCGAGTTTTGGTTTTGACACATCACTACTTCTCACTAGTTAAAATATTCTTTGTTTTAAAATTCATTGTTGGTAATAGAGAGATTAAGTTATTTATGTTAAAATATGAGTATTAATTTGTAGTAAATGCAATCCCGAGATGGTGGACCTTGTGTCACTCGAGGCGGACGAAGACTTGAAACACGTCAAGAGCCTGCTGGAGGAGTTCCATGACAAGACCGGGTCGGAGATTGCCAAACAGATGATCTCCACGTGGCCCGAGCCTGCCAAGAAGTTTGTCAAGGTAACTGTATGTTTATGTTTACGTGTTGTTGAAGGGATGGATTCAGAGATCCAAAGATTCAAAGATCCTCACACGTCAACCGAAGCTTATTGTGTGTCCCTAGTACGTTAGTTGGGCAAACCAATGTCCGTACCCTTTACGAGATCCAGGAGTTTTTTACCAATACTAACGTCCCATTCATCACCTGGCTGCTTACAACCAAACAGAGCCCTTCTCCTTGCCCCGAGTCTCTCGCAATCCAGTATGATGTGCTTGGCAGTCTCTTCAGACTGACTGCAAAGCCTACACACCTGACTTTCATTTCTGAGTCCGAGAGTGTGGAGATGTTTCCTGAAATGGCCGTGTCCAGTTATCAAAGCAATCAACTGCTTAACCCGACCTCTGCCCAACCTCACCAACAAGTTAGTGAAGTAAGAGCTAGTATCTGCTAGCAGCCTTTTGCCAAGTGCTTGACCAGTGTAACCTTGCCATTGCTGGCGATGTAAGTCCCTGGACCATTTGTTTATTGTGTGAAAAGCAGTTGTTTTGCTTATGCCACAGCTTGGCTCTGGACCAAAGAATGACATACCGGAACCTCTTTTTTTGGTAACTGTAAGTGAAGTAGTTAATATGTGGTAGCGTCGATTTTGTTTGCCATTGGCAAAGTATAGATTGATTCAGTATTGGAATTATAAAAGAATTCATGTCCAGTAAGTATTTTTGAAACTTGTTAGAAAAGGATTTATGCGAGGGGGGTCCAGTTATGAATCATTTCATGCTTCTGCCTGCTTCTCCCATAAGACCAATGATAATTTTCAAATTCTGTCCTTCCTCAGCAGATTATCCAAAATTGTTGATTTATAGCTTATTTTAAAGAGCAAATATCAGTTCTGAATCTGAAACAAAGCAAACATAGCGATTTTAGTGAGCAGAATTTTGTTATTACAAATAGTTGAACAATTATTATTTGTGATATCAAAATCACTATGTATTTTCTTGCTCTGTGAAATAAGCCATAAATCAACGATTTTGGATTGATGTTAAGGAAAAACGGAGTTTGCAAGTTTACATTGGAAATATGGGAGAAACAGGTAGAAGCCCCCTCTTATATTCGGCCATCGATATTCAGTGGAGATAATTTTGAATGCAAACATTCAATAAATGTTTGATAATAGCTTTATGGCTAAAATTTCACTAAAGCCAAGAGTATACAAGGATGTTTATGTCAACAGTCATACCCTAGAAATTGCTCTATGTTGTGGCATCTACAGATTCCTAAAATTCTAAATATTTCATGTCTGATTCATATTGAACTAATTATATTTTTCTGATGCTCCAAAGTTTCGTAAATTGTTCATCCCTGACTAAAAACTCTCAATGATTACTTTACATAACAGGTTGAAACCGTTTAAATATCTCCAGGTGTTCCCATACGAGTACCAGCGAGCTCTGAAGCAGATGGCTGAGACGGCCATGACCAAGGCCGAGGGTGATGCCAAGGTCATGCCGGCGACAAACTCGGTCAAGGACATAGAGGAGGTCATCAACGACACTGCGGTGGAGAAGAAGCGACTCGAGAAGGTCCTCGACAAGACCAGGTCAGTATGAGTACCAGCTGTGTGGGAATGACTTGAAATAAAATTAAATGAAAGATGTCTTTATTTAAGAGGCAAAGTTAGAACTGGCAAGCCTCTCCACCACTTAAACGTCTAGCAAATCAAGTAATTATTTCCTGATTAATAATATACCTTATTCAACATAATATTTTTATCTTTAAAAAAAAAAAACAGTTAAAAAAAAACTTTCCTCAGAACACACGTTACATTCTCACATACTGCTCAGGTACTCATATCACCAACGCCACAGAAATCACTCTTGCCCCTCCCGCAGAATTAACAGATTTTTTTTCTTGCTGACCAGTGAGGGGGTAGGGTTGCGGGGAAAGTTCTGACCCAGGCTCCTGTTGTCATTATACCTAATGTCCTTTCAGGTATTTTTTTACATAGTAAACTGTTAAATTAATTTTGGATACATCCACTGTATATTTAATCTTTATTCAATGGTACTATCACTCGTTCATACTTTATTATGTAAAACTTACTTTTACAGTTCACTGGTTATTTTTTCTCAGCTGTTAAAATTGTTTTGTTTCCCCTTAATAAGTCATCTCCAAGCTATTTGTTTAACTGAGTTAATAAACCTTTTCAAAAGAAATTTCAAAGATAAAACAATATGTATTCTTCAATGAAAATAGAAATGAATCATGTTGTTTGTTACCGTATATCAGAATTTTCAGACTTTATTCCCTGTTCCACTAATTAAAATATTTTGCAGGTAACAGTAGATTCTGGAAAAACATGGTTTTCATTCAGCAAACATTTATGGCTTTTCTAGTTTATTCAGTATGCTTATAATTGGGGTGTGCGAATAGTGATTTCTGGCTCGAGCTGAGCCGAGCTTTTTTTCAAAGTTCTCGAGCTTCGAGCTTTCTCAAGCCGAGCTTTTTTTGATGGGAATTTCCTCTAGGAGTGTGCAATATACCGGAAGTGATTTTGTGACTCGAGCCACGCGGGGCAGAATTTTTCAAAGTTCTCGAGCTTTGAGCATGTTTAATTAGGCCTATATGTATTCTTTATTTATATTATGTTAAAAAGAATAAACATTTTATCCATTATGGTCATGTAAAATAATTTATAACTTTCAATATTTGTCATCTTTCATTCACTTCTTCTAGATTCATTATTTCTACGTTAAATAAATAAAGGCCTAAAGTGGGAAAATAACAAAATAAGTACGGTAGGCTTCTAAACAGGAAGATTTATTGAGACCACTTGTTGATGGTAACGAACAATTTGTCTTTCAATATAAAGTAGGTAGCCTACATGGAGAATAAATAACGTAAAGGAAGAGAACTGAAAATTGTTAACGACTGATGAGCCCACAGGTTAACTAATGCAGATACTACCGTATTAATTAATAGCCATAATAATAATAATAATAATTGACTATATGTCAATATGTACTCTTCATGTAACCAAAGACTTAGGCCCTAGCCTTGGGAATTGCCAAAACCCAGTAGCCTATCTCTCATTCAACTGTTTGTAAATAGTAAATTTTAGGTTATCCTTTTATAAATATAAGATAATTAAACCAGTCTTTATATCTTATTGTACTCACAGGAATATAAGTTAATAATCGTAGGCCTAGTTTATGTTCTATCTAACCTATTACCTAATAGACTTAATCTATTATATCTGCTTCTGAAACAGAAGGTTCCAGAATTAGAAGGTGGAAGAGGATCGTCAATGCATTATTCTTCCATCACAACTTTAACAATTTGATAGCATACAAATACAAGATGATATGGTTTTTACTTCTACAGACGTTTATTCATAAATTCAAACAATCCCGCGGAATTAACAGTATGATTTTAATCGCACAGCTGTAGCGTAGCGTAATAAAACACTGCGCCATTTTGATCGCGTCTTGCTCTTGGTTAGGGCCTTCGGCGTACATAGAATATAATCAACTTTAAAATAATATGACCTCCAGTATTATAAACATGCGTTCGTAACCATTCAGAATTTTCATAAAATCCTTAGATTTTGTGAACCTCACAATTCGTCAATTTTTTAACTATCCAATTTTTGGAGGGAACTAATTTGTCTGCACATTATAACGTCGTCATGATTATTAGGCGTTCATCACCCAAGATGAGGGGAGTAAGGGTGAACACTTACTCTACTCATCTCGTTCATCACGTAGACCCTTGTCCCTAGCTGTTGGTCACGTTAAATCATTATTACATCATAATAACCATCTTCACTCAACGTCTTAAGGCAGTTCCCAAAGGGGGTATGCCAACAGTGTTGCCAGACATAATTTCAGACTCCAGGGAATATAATTATTGTGTAATGTACGAAGTTGTAAGTTATAGAAAAGACTGTACCGATGCAACAATTAGACAAAGTGTTTTAATGGATTTTAGTTTTTTCCTTTGGTACATTTTCTAGAGCATTACGGTTGTTGTATTAATTATTATTAACCGTGAAACATTGCACAATTCAACTGGGCAACGGCAACACTGCACTGCAAACCGGCAACACTGCACTGCAAACTGAATAGTGTGATAGGTCCACTTGTTGTGATTGGGCATAGAGAAAGTAGCTGCATTGCGTTGGTTGATCACTGATCAGGTCGGCAGTTTAAAATATTACAGTACTTTAATGTTTGGTTATTTTTTTACGAAGGACCGAAAGCATTAGCACTGCAGAATTATATTTGTTATGGAATAGAGCTCTACCGACGCAAACTACGAGAATTCTAACATTGATTCTGGAAAGTTGTTTTTAAATTGTCTTTTGTAGACGACTATTTTCACTGGTCGGCGTTTTAAATATTCGGCTCGAAGTTCGAATACTCGCACACCCCTACTTATAATGTATCTTGCACATAGTATCAATAATTGCTTACCAGCCAGTGTCCCGTTCTCCAGACGGAAATCTTGTAGTCATAGGATTAGATGTTTAGAAATGTTTATATTCTAATCAGCTGTTTGACTAAAAAAATACAGCTCCATAGATTAGGACATTAAAAGCCCACGGAGCGGGGGCCTGAATGTGGACGTTTTTTAAAACCCCGAAATGCACATCGGGAGGATAAGAGAAGAGCTTTCGATTGACACCAAACATATAAAACAATAGTTTTAGAAACCTAAAATCGCCAAACAAAAATCACTAAATTCTTTTAATGTTATAGATGATAAACTCAGTTTCTTTATCTATAGGGGCTTTTCTAAAAGAGGGCCACCACTGATTTACCACTGTACAGCACTCGGCGGAGTTAGGTTAGGTAGGTTTATCAAACATACAAATTATTTACCAGAAACAGATAATTGTATATATTTATGATAAACGGACCTAACCTAACTCCGCAGGGCGCTGTATGGCAGTCAAACATTTTTCAAAAGTGGAGGATATCTTCTAGAAAATAACTTATAAGTTACACCTAACAGTAACACCGAACATCAAACCTTTTCCCAGAGGATTCATGAAGTACCAGCGGGAAACGGCTCCGTACAGGCCTGTCGAGAAGCGGCTGAAGGACTGGGACGAGATCTACAACTTCCCGCACGTGCGCAAGGGGCTGCGCGTGCAGGCCGCGCGGTGTATGGAGTGTGGCGTGCCGTTCTGTCAGAGCAGCCACGGCTGTCCGCTCGGCAACATCATACCTAAGTGGAATGATCTTATCTTCAACAACAACTGGAGCGAGGCGCTGAAACAGCTGCTGCAGACCAACAACTTCCCCGGTAAACAAACTATAAACATAAATTAGCATGCTCGTTTGGAGGTTACAGTGGTTCATCAGGCTCCTGCAACTCAATGGGTTCTGAAACCAATTCAACGGGGAGCGCAAAAAGCAATTGGCTGATGTGCCTTGGGGTATCCCACCCACATCCTATTAAATTAAAGAGCGGGGGCGTATGGTCAGCCCTTCTCTTAAATGAAATTAATAAAAATGCTTGGTTCACACTTTCTGGAATGTCAGGGAGAGTCAGGGAAATTCAGGGAATTTTAAAATGGTCAGGGTAAAGGTTTTTAAAATGCAAAGTCAGGGGAAATACTTGATATTTTATACAGGTTAGGGAAATGGTCTGAGTTAATCGTAAACACAGCAGTAGGTACTGTGCAAAAATCAAAACTCATTACATTTGTGATTAAAGTGAACCATAACTGGTAAGGCAATCAATTTGTTGGCAACAACAAAATCAAACATGAGAGCATTGGTATTGGGAAGGTGGAGGCCCAACCAAATGTAATATTGCCAATTGTAAAGTGTACATTCCGAGCCTAGAGTCAAGGAAAATGATCTTTTTGGTTAGGAAAAGTCAGGGAAGATTAATGTTTTTGGTCAGGGAAATCATTAACGAAATAAAAGTGTGAACCATGGTAAATCTGTATGGCGGTACAACTTATGTTGCCTGTAATGCTACACTCACATGAGCGCCTTGACATTATGTATCAAGTGACTTGACTACTGATTGCTTAAATTTTTAAACTATTAAATTAAATTATTCTAAAAAAGTTTTAATTGACAAGGCCTTTCAGCTAGATCAACAACATACAAATTTATTGTTTATGCTGTTAATTTGAACTGATGATGGTATCTTTGATACTGAAAGGCTTGTCAATTAAAGTGTACTGGTATTTTTATTAAAATGTTGATGTTTTAGTTTCATAGTTATAAATTTAAATTATTTCCAATAACGATCTCTTAGTACAGTATGGATACTGGTTGCTTGTTGAATTGCATTCAATTATTGTTTTTCATGATGTCAGTGGCTACTTCATATGATCAGTTTTGGAATCATGTAAGCAGCTGGTATATTTTATAATGGAGGCTTTTGTGATCATAAGCTAAACTTCGTAAATACTAATTTTATTGGCATCCTTTGTAAGCTTTATAGTGTTTCTAGAAGTTTAAATTGTTTTAAATAAGGATGTATTACACAATGTATCAAATTTCCTTTAACACATTGACTGCTAAAGGAAAATAACAGTATTTTTCCAGAAGCTGACATTACATAACATTACACACATGTATACACAGGGGGCGCCACGTCGAAACTAAAACTGCACAAAAAGTAACCTCACTTCGATACACAATGCTACACCTCAGTCGAGGTTCCTGCCTCAGTGCTACGGGCAGACTGATGCAATATGTTTGTGTGTTACAAAGCGCGGGAAAACCCGCGTGCAGCTGCCGCGCGGCGATCGGGTGTGCGGGAATTCCCACGCATAGCACTAATGTGTTAAGTAAGAGATATTGAAGGGTAAGGTTATTGTAAGATCGTGAAATTGGAGTTTTAATTTGAGAAAAGTACCACTAAGTATATAAAATATTGTAAAGCCACTTTCTGCTTCCCTGCCTAATTAACACACTTAAATTTAAAAATATTGGCATTGAAATTATAGCTAACCTTAATCTTTCAACTAAACTCATACCATTATCAACTAATTAATTCCCCACGATTGAGGTTGACAAAGACCAACTATGATTACCAATTTCATGATGTGACCAGACATACATACAATTTCCTGTAAAGTCCAGTACTATTAATACTTGCTCACTCTGTTAAAATCCATTTATTTTTATGCTTTGAAAGAAAACAAAAATAGTGTTTCCCTAAAACACTTAATCCTTTGAGTGCCAGAGTTTTTCGGTCTTCATATCCCTAGAGTGCCAGAGTTTTTAACAGAGTATATCCAAAAAGTGCCAGACACAAAATCAACATTTTGCAAGAGTTTGCAAAAAAATTAATAACTTTTTCATTTGGTAAGATATTATTATGACAATTTTTTTGTTTTGTAAGTTTAAAGTTTAGCTATAATATTATGCACATATATAATATTTAAAAAATAAAAAATTTGAATAAATATATGCATGTGGGAAATTTCATTTATTTTGTTTTTATTTGTTTCAGGTAAATAAACATTGTTCAAATATAAGATTTTCACCAAATAACTACTAGATTTATAGAGGACATGTTTCCCAAAATATTTCCTGAAAGTTTCATCAAATTTGGGCTGTAGGCGGACGAGTTATTTCCATCAATGTAAAAAATATATAAAAACGGTAAATTAGTACACAAGACAGTAGCCTAACTTTATTCAAGGGTTTAAGTTTTATTACGATATTATTTCATAAAGCAGACTAACTAGGCCTCGTATATTTATGTTTACCTGAACATATCCTGGAAATGTCCGGAAGAAATAATAAAAAGTAATGACGTAAGACAAATTTTCTATAACAACGATACACAAAATCAACATTTTGCAAGGGTTTTGTACATAAAATCAATAACTTTTTTATTTGGTAAGATATTATTATGAAACTTTTTTTGTTTTGTAAGTTTAAAGTTTAGCTATAATATTATGCACATATATAATATCTAAAAAATAAAAAATTTGAATAGGTACATATTATACATGCGGGAAATTTGTATATATTTTTCAGATAAATAAACATTGTTCAAATATAAGATTTTCACCAAATAACTACTAGATTTATAGAGCTAGAAAATATCCTGGAAATGACCTGAAAGATATAATAAAAGTAGTGACGTAAGAAAAATTGTCCATAACAACGATATATCGTTGCAATGTATTTTTCGGTAAGACCACCGACGACGATATATCGTTGTGAAGTATTTTTCGGATGTTCCGTGCACAACGATATATCGTTGCATGGCACTCAAAGGATTAAACCAGAAACACAGGCGTCATAAAAAAGTCATCGAATAACATACAACTTATAATCGTGTGGTTAGGTTAGCTTGTGAGTTTGGTTAGGTGAAACATCGTACTCGAGTAATATACATTGCATCTCCAGTACACGCTGTTTTCCAGAGTTCACGGGCCGAGTGTGCCCCGCGCCGTGTGAGGGAGCATGTGTGCTCGGTATCAACGAACCGCCGGTGACCATCAAGAACATCGAGTGTGCCATTATCGACCACGCGTTCGAGCAGGGCTGGGTCCGGGCCGAGCCACCGACGTCGCGCACTGACTACAAGGTGGCCGTCGTGGGCTCGGGGCCTGCGGGAATGGCGTGCGCTCACCAGCTGAACAAGGTACGATTGCCACCTACAAGAACATTCTCCACAATTAACTCAAATATTAGCGAATTTCCCCTATAGGGAAGAAGCTATTACCGTAGGTCCCATGGTAAGACTTAAGCCCGAGACCATGATAACTTTTCATTTTGAGGTCCCCAGATGCCAAAAACACCATTCGTTCAAATTTTTATATATGTATATATATATATACAGTATATTTATATATATATATATATTATATATATATATATATATTTATATATATATATATGTGTCCGTAAGCACGATAACTCTCGTAAAAAAGGTCCGATCTTAATTAAATTTGGTACAAACGTGTAAAGTACCATTTATTTGAACGAGTTCGAAAACCAGACGAATTGCACCATCCAAAGGGGGGTTTTGGGGGGGTTTTGTACCCCAAAAATGGGTTTTTTGGGGTTTTCACATGTCACTTTTATTAAAATGAAATTTTAATTTTCACCATTGTATTCAGCATAAAAAAACAAACAATTTGGTATCTTGATCATTGCTCTACGTCAATTGGTTACTGAGATATTGAAAGTGCTAAACACAGTACGTTGTCTAATGTTATTCTTATGGAGAAAAAGAAAAATTGTATATCTCGCTTATTTATGAACATAAACTGACAAAATTTGGTATATGGCTTCATCTGGTTGTGGTTTATTGTTGTTTGTACATAAAAACAATTTTTCGCCTATGGTTCCTGTAGCAGCAAACCTAGGTACTCGGTCCCCATGTTATTCTTATGGAAAATAATTAAAATGTTATATATCGCTTATTTATGAATGTATATGGATGAAACTTGGTATGTGGCTTCACTTAGCTGAGTTCTATTGATATTTGCATAAAAACCCATTATTTTGTGTTCCTTTTTGCAGCAAACCTGCGTACTCATCCCCAATGTTATTCTTATGGAGAATAATTAATATTTTAAATATCGAATGTTTGTGAAAATATTTCACATGAATCTTGTTAAGTGGCTTAATGTGTCATGTTATAATTCATTGGAAATTCGCTGAGTTTGCAGGTTTACTGCGACGGGGGTATTTATAATATATCTGATTAAGTAGTTCAAAATGTTTATTAATTGTGGTAAATTTTAAGTAACTAGTCATAGAAGAACAATATTCAGTAAGTAATATTATTTATTTACAACAAGAAATTACACTTCGAATTCATGGATCACACTTTCTGGAAAGTCAGGAAGGGTAGGGAAAGTGATGGAGTTTGAAAAAGGTCAGGGAAAAGCTTAATATTTTATACAAGTCAGAGACAAATTTTTATTTAATCGTAAACGCAAAGTACTACCGTTTTAAAAATCAAAACTTATTAGATTTTTGTTAAATCAGTTTTTATGGTGCAAAGAAGAGGAAGTGAACGATAACTGGTTAGGCAATTGTTCCATTAAACAATAACAAACTAAAATACAAAAACAGACAGCGTGGACAGATATGGGGAAGATGGAGGCTGATAAAAAATATGTTGTTTAATCATCATCTATTGTATGTTTATGTGTTGTTGAAGGGATGGATTCAGAGATCCAAAGATTCAAAGATCCTCACACATCAACCGAAGCTTATTGTGTGTCCCTAGTACGTTAGTTCGGCAAACCAATGCCCGTATCCTTTACGAGAGCCAGGAGTTTTTAGCGAATTTCCCCTATAGGGAAGAAGCTATTACCGTAGGTCTCATGGTAAGACTTAAGCCCGAGACCATGATAACTTTTCATTTTGAGGTCCCCAGATGCCAAAAACACCATTCGTTCAAATTTGTATATATGTATATATATATATATATATTTATATATATATTTATATATATATATTTATATATATATGTGTCCGTAAGCACGATAACTCTCGTAAAAAAGGTCCGATCTTAATGAAATTTGGTACAAATATGTAAAGTACCATTTATTTGAACGAGTTCGAAAACCAGATGAATCGCACCATCCGAAGGGGGTTTTTGGGGGGTTTTGTACCCCAAAAATGTGTTTTTTGGGGTTTTCACAGGTAATTTAAATTTAAATCAAATTTTTATTTATACCATTAGGTTGAGCTTAAAAAAACAAACAATTTGGTATTTTTATCATTGCTCTACGTCAATTGGTTACCGAGATATTGAAAGTGCTAAACACAGTAGTCTAATGTTATTCTTATGGAGAAAAAGAAAAATTGTATATCTCGCTTATTTATGAACATAAACTGACGAAATTTGGTATATGGCTTCATATGGTTGTGGTTTATTGTTGTTTGCACAAAAAAACTATTTTTCGCCTATGGTTCCTGTAGCAGCAAACCTAGGTACTCGGTCCTCATGTTATTCTTATGGAAAATACTTAAAATGTTATATATCGCTTATTTATGAATGTATATGGATGAAACTTGGTATGTGACTTCACATACATGAGATGTATTGGTATTTGCATAAAAACCCATTATTTTGTGTGCCTTGTTGCAGCAAACCTGCGTACTCATCCCCAATGTTATTCTTATGGAGATTAATTAATTTTAAATATCGCTTGTCTGTGAATACATTTCTTACGAATCCTGTGAAGTGTTTTAATGTGTTATGTTAAATGTTCATTCGAAATTCGCTGAGTATGCAGGTTTGCTGCGACGGGGGTATTTACCAATACTAACGTCCCTTTCATCACCTGGTTGCTTACAACCAAACAGAGCCCTTCTCCTTGCCCCGAGTCTCTCGCAATCCAGTATGATGTGCTTGGCAGTCTCTTCAGACTGATTGCAATGCTTGGCAGTCTCTTCAGACTGATTGCAATGCTTGGCAGTCTCTTCAGACTGATTGCAATGCTTGGCAGTCTCTTCAGACTGATTGCAAAGCCTTTACACCTGACTTTCATTTCTGAGTCCGAGAGTGTAGAGATGTTTCCTGAAGTGGTCGTGTCCAGTTATCAAAGCAGTCAACTGCTTAACCTGCTTGGGTAAACTACCAAGCTTATTAAAGAATGAACCAAACCAGACCACTTTTAAAATAAAATTAAAACAATACATTATGGGATTGAGGCTGTACTCCATTGAGGAATATTTAAGCATGTAAATACTCTGGAATAATGGAGTGGAATTGGAATTGGTGTATTTGCTATGTAGTGTGTTATTTTATTTAAACAATACTTGTTATAGGACCTACATAATATACTGTACTGACGCTATTCAATGTATTTATGTACATAAAAGATGAATAAAGATATTTTGAATTGAATTGAATTGAATTGAATTAACCCGACCTCTGCTCAACCTCACCAACCAGTTAGTGAAGTAAGAGCTAGTGTCTGCTAGCAGCCTTTTGGGTTACACTGGTCAAGCACTTGGACAATGGCAAGGTTACACTGATCATTTATTGTAACAAAGTGTCCATTCCGAGTTGTGAGTAAGGAAAAATTATATTTTTTGGTCAGGGAAAATTAGTTAAATCATTAACCAAAAAAAGTGAATCATGGAATTGACCTTATATCTCATTGGTTATAACCTAACCTAACCCCACCTTACAGAACCTAACCTCAACTAACCTGACCTCACCTTACCTAACATCACCTCACCTAACCTAACCCACCTTACCTAGTCTAACCTCACCTCACCTAACCTAATATTAATTTGACTCACATTGTGCTAGGCTGGCCACCTGGTGACGGTGTTCGAGCGCAATGACCGCGTGGGCGGACTGCTGCAGTATGGCATCCCCACCATGAAGCTGAGCAAGGAGGTGGTGCAGCGGAGGGTGAGGCTGCTGGCCGACGAGGGCATACAGTTCAAGACCAACATCAACGTCGGCAAAGACATCAGCGCAAAGGTTAGTGGATAACCTGTTATTAATTAAATATGAGGTTAAGGTGACTCTAGGACATTATACAGAAAACAAACTATGAATTGAAAGAGATGCCAGAGTACTTACCCATTGAGAATAATTGTAAATCAAGGGACAAAATTTAGTTCACTGGCAAAAAGTCACACACATATACACATAAACTTCATTTTTCAGGGCAACTTGTCCCTTTCTCATTCAGTTGAGGAAATTGTCTCTAACCCTGACTAGAGAACACTTCATATATTATGAGGATGCCTGATGCATTTTGGGGGAAAAATTGCAAGTGAGAAAAAAATTGTTTTCCCCCCACCTGCTTTGTAAAATACAACTTTACTCCCTCATAACAAAGAGTAAACAGGCACTTTTTCCTCTCTAGCAGGGAGGGAAAAGAGAATTACTTTGTCTCCCTCCCACGTCCTATATTTTTGCATGTAAAGTGTAAACAGACAGGAGGGAAATAGGGAATTACTTTTTCTCCCTCCCACACTAGGGAATTTGAGTCACATGTTTTACCAGTAGCGCTATCAGCTTGATGTGTCTACCAATTGCAGTGTTCATTCGAAATCAGCTGTTCTCCTCGTATTACTGTAACCGGTCGGCTGTTGCTGCGCCGTCATGATTAAGTCGTTGCCACCACTCCTCAATTTGTCCCAGGACTACCTTAAGACTGGTCTATACCAGTTTTGAGGCTGACATTGGGTACAGCAAATGAAGTTGTCATTACATATGGTAAGTCTTGTGGCTGTCCATTATGACTAACTTCCCTTTCACCTTTGGTCCCTCCATTTGCAGCAGCTAGGGACAGAGTCTCCGGGTTTGGTCCCTCCTGCCAACCTGAGAATGAATGGTCCCTGGCTGTTGTACATGGATACCCTGTCAGTTGAGTTGATCTGTTGGAGGGCAAAATGAGGGTCCCCTGTTGAGAGCCTCATCCCAGCTGTCACAGGGGCATGGGAATTGGCCCTCTGAGGGGTCGATTTGGCTGCCGTCCCTTCCCACCCTTTCCTTTCCTGCTATATCCTATCTTTCCGGTAACCTTCGCAATATTCCCGCTTGAGGAAGAGGTGACTAGCAGCAAAGCTGGGGTTTCCTAATCCGCCAATAACAACAACAACAACACTCCTCAATTTTTGGAGAGCAGACCCGAAGTTCATGAAGGAATGTGAATTTAAATTAACACATGTTTTTGAAGAGTTTAATTTATAGTAACTTATTTATTTAAGAATAGATGAACACATTGATTAACAGTAAAGTGAACAAAATACAAAGAATAACTAAAATAAGAACAATTTCTAAGACATTCTGAACAAGAGGTGTTAACACCACCACTGCTAAAAGGCGTCTCCCTATTGTCTCCAGTCCCCCACTCGTCAAGCGATCACCTTGCTTCTGATTGGCTGCACGGCCGAAGTGACGTGATTGGTGACTACACATAAGCGGTCCGTGGCGCGTGGCCGGGCTCGCATCTAGAAAACTTGAAAGTAAAATTACAACCAACATTTTATTAATTTAGAAAAAAATTTATTCACAAAACTACTTGATTTGCGGGACCGTAACATCACACCTGACAATGTCAACAATGGGAAGGTTCACAACGTTCAGCTTACTTGTGGAGTAAAAAATTGTAGTGTGTATTTTGGGAGTAAAGTAAAATTGTCAACAGTTTTCCTCAGGGGAAAATGTTACACATAACTAACTCCTTTAAGACACAAATAAATAGTTTACATACATTTTTGTCTCATAGGAGCTGTACGAGGAGTTTGACGCGGTCGTGCTGTGCACTGGCGCCACCTGGCCGCGTGACCTGCCCATCCCTGGACGACAACTGGAGGGCATCCATTTTGCGATGAGCTTCCTGGAGTCCTGGCAGAAGAAGCAGATGGGCGACGCCAACGTGAGCCCGCTGCTGGCCAAGGACAAGGATGTGATCGTGATTGGGGGCGGGGACACGGGCTGCGACTGCATCGCAACGTCTCTCCGACAGGTCAGTGGCAGTCGGAGATGTGAGGTAGAAATCTTAGATAAGTGGACATTCTCACAGGTAGCCTTCTCCGTCCTAATCCTCTGATTACAAAAGCACAGCACAGCCATCTGGCGATGGAAGACACCTCACTGCCCAGAGATTCTTAGAATTTCACCATCTGCCTTAGAAAGCTAATAATGGAACCATTGCAAACCTTTAACTAAGGACGGCTCATTTGTTTTGTCACGATTAGATTAACCCTCTAGGTGTCACATCAAAAAACCTGAAATGTTACGCCATTTTTTTTAACTTTTGCAGAATTTTATATAAAATGCTATAAAAAAATAAAATTTTGATATATTGTTAAACAAGTATACATTTTCTTAGAGAGCACAAAATGGGCTATCTTTTAATATAAAATTTGTTGGCCTAAATGTATGTTATAACAGTCCGGCTTGGGTTCAAATCTGAACAACCCAAAAAAAAAAATTATTTTTTATGTTACGAGACCCGTAGAATATATATTTAGACAGCCATAATCAAAAATCCAAGATATACATTTTGTTCAAAATTTAATAAGGAAAAATAAAATATACATATATATATATGTATATATTATATATGTATATATATACATATATATATATATATAATACACAACAACGTAACCTCACATTACAGCATTCCTATTGAAAACATAACTAAACAGCTGATTAAAAACGGCTGCAAAATTATTAGTTCGCAAAAGGGCGAACATTATTAGTTGCCATGAAGCCCAGATGTTGCCGATCACTTTGGTATAATGGATGGTTCGAAACGACCGATCGTCAACGAGATATACACGCTAAACTGGATGTCTGCAAAGTCGACTGAAATCAGTCGATTAACACTCGAGCGTCAAAAAAAGTCGACTGAAATCAGTCGATTGACACTTAGAGGGTTAATACAACAAACCTTAAATCACAATTCTACGTCGTTCCGTAGTGGAGATAAATACATTAATATTCCAAAAACTAAACTATGTCTAAAAACTCAAATATATTTATTTTTATAACAGAGCTTTGTAGAACTATGATTCAAGTGTTGTTCTACTCACCTAATCAGGACGAAACAAATGCGTCGGGTTCTTGTTGTTTGCTGGCTGGAGACTGCATGTAGGATTACTTCGCAGATGTAGAGTGATGTTACTGTCAGTACTTTAAAGTTTTTGAAATCCTCTTCGCAGCTTTTATGGTATTTCTGGCCTGTTAAGCATCTTATCGCTCTCTTTAAATATCTGTAGTACAGTAGTGTCTAGATTATTATAGTAGTGTCTGGAAAACAGGGAAAATTATACACTTCTTATAAAAACAATGTTAAAAAATTGTGATTTTTTGCGCAGAAATTGATCGTTCGATCGTGTACGGGGACGGTCGGATAACACGGAATGTCGGATAACTGAAGGTCGGATAATCGAGACTACTGTAATAGGATTTCCCTCAGGGCTCCAATCCAATGGCTCTCAAACTTCCAATGGGAAGAAAACATACGTTATATAGTTCACACATGTTTTATCTTAATTGATTTCAATCAATCGGATAACTGATAACTAATCGAGATTACTGTAATAAAGTATTACAAAATGTTGAGCAACTGAACAAGTCAGATAAAGTTCTAGAAAGTGTCTATTGACTATGATAAGAGGGTTGAGGGTTGAGCCCAGTGTTAAATGATACTGGTTAGACATGAATGATGAGAGTAGGGTAGAACTTTGCCTGTGCGAGGGTGGATTTACCGGTGGCGTAACGGAAGGATATTCTTACAAAATCGTTTAAATGACCTTTTTAATCAAACTTTTTAAATATGAAATCAGATGCATTGTTTGCTTGTTTTTTAACTTAACAGAATGCTCGAACTTATTTCTTGAAATATTTGTTAAATACTTGAGAGCGGTATATATTAGGCAAACATACATTAGGCAACAGCATGAAGCCAGTGGGTGGAAAATGAAGAAACAACGAAGAAATATATTAGTATGTTGTTGGAGCTGGTCTGGGAGAAAGGGGGATTGTATGTTATTTCCGTGGTACTGTAATGTTAAAAGTGAATCATGTTTTAAAATAAAGTTTCAAGACAAATTTGCTCAATACACAGGTTTTCTGTAATGAGTGTACTTATATGTGACAAAATATAGCTGCAAACCTCTTTTCTTCTGCCTCCCCTCCCCTTTCAGGTAGTGAGAACTCGTCGATAATTGTCTTTTCCGGTGACAGGGAGCCAAGAGCATAACGACGTTTGAGATCCTACCCGAGCCGCCGGTGACCCGAGGCCGGGACAACCCGTGGCCACAGTACCCGCGGGTGTTCAAGGTTGACTACGGCCATGACGAGGTCAAACTCAAGTTCGGCAATGACCCTCGTCAGTTCAGCACCCTCAGCAAGGTATGTGGAATGGATTGGTAGCTGGTGCGGTATCATAGCTCATAATCTCATAGCCTATAATGTTGGATTTGTGTTATAGCTTATAAAATAGAAATATCTCACAGCTTATAATGAAGAAGTTAATATGTTATAACCTGCAATGGATGGTTTTGTTTAGGAGGGAGTTCCAGTCACGCAACGTTTGGCCTTTCTACATGCTTTCCCCCATAAGACCAATGTTATTTTCAAATCTTCTCACTCTTCTACAAATTATCCGATATCGTTGATTAATGGCTCGTTTTAAAGTCTTACTTACCGTATTGTATGTAAGTACAGTAAAAGTGTAAATGGATTTTGTGGTGTTGGTGAGTCATAGTTCATTTTATCCTGTTTAATTTTAGAAAAAGAACGAGTTCGCACGCAGCACGCTGACGTGAGGGAAGTGAATTTCCACATAAAAACTTTTAAAACTCAAAATCAGTGTAAAAACATACATTTGTCAAATTTTTATTGAAATCTGAAAACATTGATTTTTTGGCTGTTCTGATACTCCTGGTTTCATTTACTTGCAAAGCTGGAATACAATTTTGCGCATTATAAGGTTAGGAGAAGGTCCAGACAGGCTTGAAAGTAAGCGTGAGGTTGCTGGGGATAATAAAAGTACTTTAACAAAGGAATAACAGGCTTTTCTAGTGTAAAACCCCCATAAGACAACGTACTGTGTTTAGCCGATACACATTTTCTTTAATAACTCGGTAAATATTTATGCTAGAATGACGAGAGAGGGCTTAAAACTGTTGCCTCTCTAATTCCCATCTTTTTACATGCATTAATTTTACATCTGGGGCTTTTCTGACCCTTTTTCGGCCCAAAAACTCGAAATTTGAAAGATTAATTCCCAAAAAATGGGTTTAGAGTTTTCCGATTGTTTTGCCCAACGAACTTGTCCAACAGATTATAGAAAGGAACGTCCCTACCAAATTTGAAGTAAATCGGACAAAAAATGTGACTGCTAGAGTGCATACACATATATATATATATGTCTATATATATAAAATTTTGAACGACCCCCAAAACGTGTTCAGGGGGTCACGTTAGGAACTTCTATGGTGGTCCCGGGCTTAAGTTTCACCGTGCGGGTCATGCTAATAGTTCACTTTCCAAAGGAAATTCACTAATAATAACTAAGGCGAATAGTTGTGCTGTACTAGATGGTTTGTCCTTCACAATTTTAGGTGATTGACACTTCAGAGAATCAACCAATGTGTCATTAATTGTCCTTCTGTGATATCTGAGTTTTCACTCATAGCAAATATTAAACTAATTTACCTTCATATTATTGAATTTTGTTAGAGCCTCAATACACACCCTCCTCTTGGCAGCTTTCATGGTGTTTTGGCTTGCTAAGCATCTTATCGCTCTCTTTAAATATACGTAGTAATAAAGTATTACAAAATGTTGAGCAATACTTGCACCATCCTAAGACATTCTACGTGTAAATTGTTTTTTTATGACATGACAAATTTACATAATTGGGGATTCAGATGCGAACAAGTCATGAAAAATTTCTCATCTACTGTACGTTTGAATTTGAAAGTAAAATAAATGTTACGAATTGTTTTGAAAACTGACATTACAGTTTTGTTTGTTATCAGTGGTGAATGGTTTTTCACCTCCCAACATTTCCAGTGCTCCCTTTATTGAAACAAATTTACAAGAATATTTTGATAAGGCCTATTACAACAATGAATTTTAAACAAAGAAGGAGCATTCTACAGCATGAGATATGCCTAAAGTGAATATTTACATATGTGAGGCAGAAAGCAAAAAGGGACCTCATCGTGGCAAAGTGAAAATTTCAGTACAAGCAGTTTCATTGAACGGGGTCAAAAATATCTATTTTCGGATGGATGTTTGCATAAGGCATAGTCTAATGTTGAATAACATGTTGTGAACGGTTAAAGAACGTTTTATTGGTACTGGAGCTGTACATAATAATTAACAACAAATTAATCTGGAAGAAGAAACACATTTTTGGGGCAAATGTTGTGTTTTACTTCATGGTTTGTTCAATTAAACTATATTACATTTGGTGATTACATTTTAAAATATTATTTTATGCAAAACCACTCTTTTTCAGGAGTTCCTTGATGACGGCAAGGGCCATGTGGCCGGTATCCGCACAGTGATGGTCAACTGGACCAAGGACGACACTGGCCGCTGGAAGATGGACGAAGTGCCTGAATCGGAGAAGGTAAATCTATGTAATCTGATCCTAATCTGTTTTCACACCTAGACTCTCATTACTCCTTGGCTCCATCTATGAGACTGACAGTTTCAAAATCACGAACTGAACAAATTAAAACAAAGTATCGTCTACCTTAAAAACCAAAGCTGACAAATTAAAAAAAATTATGTCTACCTTAAGTGGGATGTGTTGAGGCAGCCTCAGCCCGAGTAGTTTTGCCACCCCAAGCAACATTTGACGAATTTCCCCCTTTATTATAAATTCTCCACAAAAATACACTACAAGTACAAATGTATTTATTTCCAACATCAAATATTTACATAACAGTTTCAAGAAAAATTGGAAATTGGAAACGCATTCTATACATAGTTTTGTGTATATGCAATCATATGTTCACTTAAAACTACAGTCAACTCCCGATTATCCGGGGTAATGACCGGTTGGAGGGTCACGGATAACCCAAAACCACAGTTAAAACAAAGGGATCCAATAAATTGAATATTACAAATATAACAAAGGTTTATCAACATTTTTAAACTACATATTGTGTTTTAATGTCATTTAAGATATATTTATGTAAATTAAATACTTTTGAAAGTCTTTAAATTGTGATAACATCTAAAAACAGTCAAGATAATAAAATAATAGTTAATACTAGCAATGGTTGATAGCAGTAAATATTATCCAAAACGCCGAATGATATTGAATAGGTTAAACATCTCTAAACACCGAACTCTCTAAACTACACTGAACAGTATGCTAATTAATTCCGCACTGGGGGGAAAACCCCATAAGGGTAAACAACGGCAGGAAGTGTGATTGTTTTGAAATGTTTCTATTTTTAGACGCCTGCGTATGACCGTCCATCCGTCACTGAGGGTGAACAGCGGCGGGAAGGGTGATTGTTTTGAGATGTTTCTATTTTTAGATGTCCGCGCCCGAACGTCCGTGCAGTGTCAAGGTCATCGCTCCCGATCACATGCCCACGGCTCTTTAGCGAAATGACAGACTCTCAAATTATGTTATGTTTACTAAATTGTTTGTATGGTATTTATTCTAATAATCAAAGTAAATTAAATGTGATTCTGGAGATAATTTAGCAAAATCAATTGTTGTTATTGCTCTATATATGTTTAGAAGGGGATAAATAAAGATAATAAAAATAAAACTTTCGTGACCCCGGTTAAACTGCAACCCGATTAACCCGCTCCTGGATAATCGGGAGTTGACTGTATTAAAAAAAGCCCCTTCAACAGATACTAAAGTAATAATGTTATCTATGAACAATCTTAGTCCGTTAAGTTTAGAATAGCCTACTTAAGCCTAAAAAGTTTATAAACTATTCCATTATTTAGTTTGTAAGATGGGGATTGAAACAAAACCATAAATTAAATTGTATTTTATTGTTTCAATATTTTTAACGTTGTACGTTCTAAGTTAGGTTTACATAGTTGTTTGTTTCTGGTTTTTAGCCTTGGTCTAAGTAAAAATCATATGTATATTTACATATTCTTGTAATGTTAACATCGTTAAATTTGCCGCCTCCTAAAATCTGCCACCCTTACCCCTACAGCTGCATTGAAGGAAACTCAACCACTGACCAAGTCATGAAAATGTCTCATCTACTGTATCTTTGAATTTGAAAGTAAAAGAAATATTACGAATCGTTTTTAAAACTGACATTACAGTTTTATTTTTTATCAGTGTTGAATGGTTTTTCACCTCCCAACATTTTCAGCGCTCTTGAAACAAATATACAAGAATATTTTGATATAGTTCTATTACAACAACAAATTTTAAACAAAGAAGGAGCATTCTACAGCATGAGATATGCCTAAAGTGAATATTGACATATCGAGACCACATACTGCTGAATGAATGTGAATATAATGAGATGTAACACAAAGTAAACATAAGTAACATAACACATTTGTGTGGCAGGTGTACAAGGCTGACCTGGTACTACTGGCCATGGGCTTCCTGGGGCCGGAGCGCTACATCGCCAATGACCTTGACCTCAACCTGGACCCCCGCTCCAACTACCAGACCCCGTCCAACAAGTACACTACCTCCGTGCCCAAGGTCTTTGCTGCCGGGGGTGAGTTTCACCAACTACGAGAAATTACATCGCAAGATTAAATTTGGGAAAGGAACTGTATATAGCTTACCAGGGATCAGAGTTCAAGTCAGCATAAAAAATATATCCTGTGATTAAATAGTTTTGCCTTTGAAAATATAATGTGGATTACTGTGCTATAAAAAAACCTCCGCAAGTACCCTCTCCTGTATTAAGGTTATACAACCCTTCAAAGGTTAATCACTAAAATCACTTATCACTCTCTATGAAGCTGGTCAGAAAGATCTGTTATCAGTAACACATATTTGCTTTCAGGGAAAATGAAAATGATTTAAAAGTAAAATGTCAACTCGTATTTTTGAAATTGGGTTTGTTCATCAAAATAGTCTTCCTTAGAAAGAAAACAATAATTATCTGACTATCAATAAGAGGCCCCAAAAGTAATTATTGCCGTTTAGTACTACCTCTTGCAAGAAGGAATTGAACGTTCTAAAAAGTTTGTTTACACATATTTGTGGTGAAAAAATCGTTAGTGAACTCAAATCTTAAAAAAAAAACTGTTCTAATTTTCCTCTCTGGTGATTCACTTTACCAGTGATGAGTCTCAACTCATTTATGCATAAATAAAGGTAAATATGCATAAAGGGTGGAACAAATCAATAGATTTAAATCACTTGCTAGTCATTATCAGGCCCAATCAGAAATCTGTTTAATTGTAACAACATGGTATTATGATAGTCACAAAAATAAATATAGGCACGACTCTCTAGAACAAGGTGAAAACTTGATGAGTCGGAAGTTATAGAATGTTTCTCTGTGCCCAGACTGCAGACGAGGCCAGTCTCTGGTGGTGTGGGCGATATCCGAGGGTCGTCTGGCCGCCCGGGAGGTCGACGCCTTCCTGCTGGGCTCCACCATGCTGCCCGGGCCCGGTGGGGTCATCACCACCCTCATCAGCCAGAAAGGCTAAGTCCGAGTGAGTATTGACTCAGACAGCTTAAATAAACTGACCATGTTCCCGCAGCTCCAGCTTCAAACTTGAAATATGAATAAAAATGCAATCGTTTTATCCTCTTTTTAGGCATTTTAAATTGTCTTCAAGCTTTGTAAGTTCAATTCAATCTTGAATCAAGTGCTCACCCTAATGTGTAAGCCTTTGTTAATTTTTTTAAGAGGTTGGCAGCCTCTTTTTTTGCCTTACTTTGTCTGTCCTCATAGACGACTTCTGTGCGTAGAACGTATCCAGCAAAGCAAGGAGTGAGCCATTACAGAACGAGCTGAACAGTACTGATAAAATTTACATGTCAAGGCTGGGATTCGAACCCACGACAGGTCTGCTGCCATGGGTCCGAAGTCTGACACCTTGACCACTAGGCCAGCAACTCACTAACACCAAAACAAACTTAAGTATAAAAGCATAATTCAATTCTGATTTACGTTCAACTTGATTTTAAATATAGCATACCACATTTAATGCAAGACTTTTAAGGCTTGAATTATTCCAAAACAAACCTAGAGACCTGTCCCAACCTGGTTGGTAAACTACCTGCTGCAGAGTGCTGTGTAAATTTGTTGTCTGATTTAAATAACAAAAATTCCTTTGCAATTCAATTACTTAGTCATGATAAGTAATAAAATACCCCCGTAGCAGCAAACCTGCATACTCAGCGAATTTCCAATGAATATATAACATAACACATTAAAATACTTAACACGATTCATAAGAAATGTATTCACAAACAAGCGATATTTAAAATATTAATTAATCTCCATAAGAATAACATTGGGGATGAGTTATATTATATGAGTATTATATGAGTTATATTATGTTATACTTAAAATATAACATTTTAAGTATTTTCCTTAAGAATAACATGGGGACCGAGTACCTAGGTTTGCTGCTACAGTAACCATAGGCGAAAAATTTTGTTTGTGCAAAAACAATAAACCACAACCAGATGAAGCCATATACCAAATTTTGCCAGTTTATGTTCATAAATAAGCGAGATATACAATTTTTCTTTTTCTCCATAAGAATAACATCAGACAACGTACTGTGTTTAGCACTTTCAATATCTCGGAAACCAATTGATGAAGAGCAATGATCAAAATACCAAATTGTTTGTTTTTTAAGCTGAATTCAGTGGTATAAATTAAAATTTGATTTAAATTAAAATTACATCTGAAAACCCCAAAAAACACATTTTTGGGGTACAAAACCCCCCAAAAAACCCCCTTCGGATGGTGCGATTCATCTGGTTTTCGAACTCGTTCAAATAAATGGTACTTTACACATTTGCACCAAATTTCATTAAGATCGGACCTTTTTTACGAGAGTTATCGTGCTTACGGACACACACACACACATATATATATATATATATATATATATATATATATATACATATATAAAAATTTGAATGAATGGTGTTTTTGGCATCTGGGGACCTTAAAATGAAAAGTTATCATGGTCTCGGATTTAAGTCTTACCATGAGACCTACGGTAATAGCTTCTTCCCTATAGAGGAAATTCGCTAACAAGACAAATGACAGCAATTTTTATTCTGTTATTGAAATCTTAGAATGCATAAGAGTAATTTCTGATAGATTTAGGGAATCTTAGCAACTAGATTAAGGTATTTATTAGTCGTAGAAACCAGTGATTTCCAACTTAGAAGGAAGTGAAAGGAAAGGATGGTACTTCTGAGGGAACCTCAAGAGGCTGCCATTCTAACGATATTGACCGATTTTGATTTCTTATCTACGTGAAATCTTACCAATGTGAAATGTGACTAGGAACGTTCCGATTCTACTGATTTCAGTAGGTATCGATACTTTCTTTCTGATTTTCATGTTATCGGTTAGTATTGTGGTATCGAAAGAAAAGTTGGAGTATTGATATTGGAAAAGTAGAGATTAACATTGTCACAACTTGCACTATACTAAATATAAAAAGCTAAATTTATGTTTTTGCATTATATTTGTACAAATAATAACTTAAAATGGTACTTAAAACTTCAGATAGAGGGTTAACTATGATTTTAGTATTTTTCCACGTTTCACTGACAAGTGATAGAATAGGTCATCCTTCCACCCCCACTGTTATTTTGGTATTTATTTTTCGATACAATTCATTGCGATACCAAGGCAATCTAATCCTTTGAGTCCAATAGCATCAGGTATCGATACTATTGTTGTACTACCAACATTGGAATGTCCCTAAACATGATCAGTGTGAAGGCCTAGCTCTCGACAACTCAAGCTTTATTTTTTGCTGGTAAAATTAACAAAAAAAGAAAGAAAAATAATTGACTGCAAAGAATAGAATCTTTAGTACCTTTGATATATAAAATAGTGGGTAGACTTTATTGTTTTAACCCTTTCAGTGCTATGGCCCGATATATCGTCTTTTGAATCTGTTATCAATAAACACTGTTACTGCTTCATAAGCGATTGTACCGTTAGGCGCTCAGTCTGCAGTCTGAGTCTGACATGTGGTGAAACCTGGTAGACACGAATTGAACTACCTTGTCCAGCGCCTAGTCTCTATAATACAAACTGATCCACTGCAGCTGCTAGCCTGACCAGTGGCTGTGCAGTCTAAGGCGTTACCTTCCCGGCCGGGGGTAACACTTGGATCGAGGGTTCGAATCCCGTCACAGTCGGTGGTTTTTATGTGCAACTCATGGAGAGTTCACCTGTCTGTGGCAGAGTTGAAGGGGAGGGCGGACCTTAAGCAAACGGTGGACGGCTCGGGTCCAAGCTGACGGGATGGGTGGATTCTTTGTGAGTTGCACATCTGATCAGGTGTTTTGCTACTTTTTACCTATCCTTTACTGTGTGTGTCCAGCGGAAGCACATTTTTATTAATTTTAACTGTTCAGGCGTTCAATATATTAAAAAAATCAACAAAACATCACGGATTCAACTACTCTTTTCAGAAGCTTAGCACTCAAAGGGTTAAGTAACAATCATTTTAAAATTTCTAAATTAATACAAATTGTGAGCATTTCAAAGTTAGTTTGTCAAGATTTTGGTTACCAACATTTTGTCACGCTGCATTTTATCCTATTGAATAGTCTCTAGTATTGTTAATGTTAATGCGTTATTTGTAACTATCTGTTAAACAGTATCTAAGTGTAATTCTCACTTACAGGTTGACCTGTATGGACATGAACGACAAAGACACAAATTGAGCGCAGGGCCCGACGGCTACCAACAGATCACAGTATTAGTCACACACATTTACACTCTATTGTTGTATCGAGATATTTATTTTGTCAATCAAAGTTAGATCTGTAAGATGATTGCTGTATAAACATATTATTATACAATACCTATTGTTTTAAGGTACGTTTTAAATTTTTAGTCTATGTAGTTTAAGATAAAACAAGAGATTAGGAGATTAGGAAGTCAATCCGAACTTCACTGAAATGTTGTGGTTTGAACTGTTACAAGCGAGAAGGTGATGTTATCGTTTTTAATTCTCTACTTTAATAGAAGATTTTAGTAGCAATAAAAGAAGCATCTGTATGTTGGATTGGTATTTGCGATTTGAGTTTTTCGCTTGGATGCCAAAGATTGAAACGTATCCTTCACCTGATCGCTCTCTCCTTATCGGTGTCTCGTTACTGTATATATATTCTATTAGAGATTGTTATTACATATTTACTTCTGTAGGTGCGTACAGACTGGAGGTTGTGTTTTATATTGTTGCAGGCTTAAGGATGTGTACAGACTGTTTTGCTATGTTGTTTATCAATAAAACCGTAGAAAATAATTTAGTTTTCTTTTGTTTACCCATTTGATTAGTGCTTTCCTGTTGTAGTTTATTTTTGAGATAGATCTAGCTATTTTTGTGTTGTCCCGCATGTGTGTAGATGTCGTATTGAACATTTGTGTGCTTTAAGTGTTATACTGTTAGATTTAATATCAGCTCCTTATCGAGATGATTTTCAGTAATTTTTTATATTTCAGTTATCATAATCATTGTTTAGTAAAATTATACAAAGTATTAATTGCTCACGTATATTGCAGTAAAAATTTAATATTTTGAATTATTCTGTTTGCCCAAAAAATTTTCAAATTAAATTGTTATACAATTTTTTTAATAAATTAAACAAAAAATTGTAAATATAAACTTGAGCCAGCACACTTGCCATATTTTCATTATTGAATAAATATGGTACTAAGTAATTCTGTATAAAAAATATATTCTTAAATTTGATCTAGATTTTTAAATTCTTTTGCATATTTTTACACAATTGTAGCATTACCTATTTCAACAAAATGTTAAAAAATCAAAACAATCTACTTATCATATGTTGGTCCACCTCAAACTTTTAGAAAATATTACATCAGTTTTATACCAGTTTTAAATCTATTTTGGTAGTTATTAATGCAGGGTGTCCATATATATTTAAACCATGAAGGATGTTGATTAACTAACGATGCATTACCTCAAATATCATTGGCTTTGTATTCATGGCTTGCTATTGCATGGTACTTCAAATATTTAACTACTTAGAATTATGTCGTACAAAACCTTTGTATCTTTGTTTCAAATTTCTTGGAATTTCAGACTGTGTCCTAAAATCAGAATACTTTGATGACAAATATTTGATTTGTAGGTATTGCCTCTGTGCTAAGTGTACTACTTATGTCATTACTTGAGTCATGACAAAGGTTATTTTTTTATTTCATTGTACTACGTAAGTGAATTATAGTCGTCCATCCGAATTTCAGCACACTTAAGCTATGTTGAATGCAGTTTTGTAGCAAGCACGATGTTACCTTAAATTTAGTTTCCATTGTTAAATTTGTCTTTGTACTAGTAAGTCCTAAAGCAAACTGTGATAGTTATTATCTTGTGTTTTCCTATTTGGCTTATTGGGAGTGATTAGGTCTTGAAGAATTTTACCTAGGAGCCTTTTTCCTAGCTTTCGCATGTGTTAAGTAATTTTATTGATTTGGTGTAAAATTAATTTGGTTTATGAAGAACTTGAGTGTTTGTCCAGGATGTATCTTGGTTTAGTTGAGAGCTAGTGTTTGAGTGCTGTGAAACTGAGTTGTCACACTTTATGCGCTTATATATCCAGCAGGAGAACCGAGTGGCTGTTAAATTTACCACATGAAATCAAAGTATAACAATTTGTATAAAAATAGTTGTCTCAGGATTTAATGTGGGAACGACTTATTATATTACAGAGTGCCCATTGAAGTAAAAGATACAAATTATATTTTAAAATTTGTTGACCCTTTTAATCCTAAGCATGCATATGTTTATATTATAAGTTGCTAGGATTGTTCGAAAGCAAGACTAAAAATCTGGAAAAATCAAATTGTAAATCAGAAACCTTTTCATGCGTTTTGTTTTCGTATGCCATATTGTTTTTTGGTTGGATCGGGAATCAAATTATATCATTGATTTTTCAAAAGAACAACCAAGTCCATCGATACACATAAAATCCACCTAATAAAAAGTAGAAGTGGAAAATCATATCACTTCTAAAAATTTGGCTGTATGAAACGTTCACAACAAAATATTGTTCCATAGCACTTTTTGAAAGAAATGCACTACGATAGGGATGAGTCGATTCTCGATACCGATTCTCGATACCACCGATTCTTGGACATTGGTATTGGTATCGAGATTCATTCGTTCAATGTTGATACCGATACCATCGATACTCCCGCCGTTTACCCGCGCTACGAAGTGCGCGGGAAAATATACTCCCGCCGTTTACCCGCTACAAAAGGCATGGGGAGTGTTTGGGTCGGCGGCAAACAATTTTACCTTGGAGATAAGGAAGGAAGAGGGGTGGGGTCCGGTTGAAAGCAATAAATCAGTCGGCTGACTAAAATTATTTCTTTGAGTCATTATCTTACAACCAAGTTTTTCCCCATTATGAATTTATAATAAATATAGTTTTTGTTTGTATGCATTACTATAGCAAACTAGTGAAATTAATCTTAAATTATGTAACAAATTTCATTAAAAAATTTGTTTTATAATTAACTACAAAATTCTACTAAATAATTTTAAATGGTAACATAAATTTGTAACTGTTTTTAATTATAGTTTTAACAACTATAGGTAGGTACTGAAAAATCGTAGGTATCGATGGAATCGGTATCGGGAATCGAGAATCGATTTTCCTGGTATCGGTATCGAGAATCGATAAATTTCAGTATCGACTCATCCCTACACTACGATATATTTTATACTGCACTGAAAGGGTTAATGAAAAGATAGTTCCTATAGACAGTTTCATTATCATTTTATTATACAGTCAGGTTGATTTTTTTTGTCTTTGTGAAAATCCCAAAACTATTGAAATCTTTTCCAAACCTCTCGGTTAATCAGTTCTCATTGTAGTACGTTAATTTCTTCGGGTTTTAATACAACATTTATTTAGTTTATTGCAAGTTGTGGCTGTTACAATAGTATATTTCGTCACTAGGATCAAAAGTGGATCTTTTTAATACGAGCTCCAGTTTAACTGCCGAGGCGAAGCCGAGGCTGGGAAATGAGCGAGTATTAAAAAGACACTTTTGATCCGAGTGACGAACTATATTTTTCGTCATACTGCCAAAAAACTTAAGGTTTAAACAAAAACAAAAGTAAAATTTACGTACTGTGTCTTCATAACCTCAAATGTTTCTTTCAGCTTGTCTCTTGAAACAATCAGCTGTTGCACATGCATAACTTCGGTTCATTCATATCTATCGGTTGTTGAGTCGATCATTCAAACCAATCATTGTGGTTCGAATCAATCGGTTGTTCTTCAAATAACAATACAACAATGAATGTTTTGATAATAACAATGAATGTTTCGATTATTTATAATCGAATGAATTTTAATCGATTTATGACGACCTCGAATCAAAAGTATCATCAACAATGATCTTTTTAGTCCTAGTACGATAATGATCATCAAAACATATGTTATTATCCAAAGACTAAAAAGAAGAACTTTTGAATCTCAACGCATCTGTCAAAAACAGATGTTTTTGAAGCAGTATGACGAAAAATTAATTATATAATTGATATGGTAACTACATTAAAGTTAGAACTCCTCCTTTGAAAGTTTGTGCCAAGAAAATTAAAAGGTGAATGATTATCTGATATTGTCACATGTCCAAATATGAGGAACTTTAGTAATGAGTTAGTGATGAGTTTTATCATTGACTATAAATACTGAAGGAGACATCCCATCCATATGGCCCAGCTATCCCACTTTTAGTGTATGCTAGAATTTAAAATTGAAGTAGTTTGATTGGGTCACCGACAGATTCTGCTGCTGTCAACTTTTTATTTTAGTTATTTACGTTAACTTTTAAAATATTTCCACCCTAAAAAGCAAGTGATAATCAACTTATGTTTGCTTCCTGACACACCAACTGTTGTATTATCCCCTCCTTGAGAGGATAAGTAACAGTTGACAGCAGTATACTCTGTTGGTGATTATTGTAAACTACGACCTCTTTCAATCCTGGCATACACAAAACTAGGGACACATTTTACATTGGCAATGAGAAGTCTACTTCAGTATTTATAGTCAATGGTTTTATGTGCTTTTTAGAGAATCTGTCCAGTTAATTCATCATCAGTCACAAGATCCAAAATGGATATATTTCTCCGAAATAAATGCAGACTACATTCCCCATCAGCACAAATCGTTGGGCCAACGTTGGAAAATAGTCGGCGGAAATGGTAGGTAATGCCAACTGACTTATTCCCTAGCATATCCTACAATGCCGACAATAATCCAACGTTGGCCCAACAATGTGTGCTGCTGGGGTTCTAATTGTTTGCAGTAATAATATATTATATCAATCACAATTTAAACTTAATTATTGGGGTTTATTTATGGATAAAAAGTGTGATTTGTGTGATTTTTTTTTATTCAAGCAAAAAATCATGATTTAACAATACTTTTTAATATCAAAATTTTAAAGGGAATAAAATTGAGAGTAAACGTATCAATCTCCAAATACGCTTCACAAGGTTTGCAATATTGAATTCAATTGCAAGAGAAAACTAATAATGTTTCTAATTTTATATAATTTATTTTTTTATACAGTTTGTTCTCGTAGTACATAAATTGCCTGTAGTTGAATATTATTTGTTTAATTTACTCACTACAATTTTAAAATTCACTCAGTTGTTAATTATCCCACGATTTGGTTCCTATTTATCTAACTACCTTATGTAATCGCTTATACTCAGATAATCTTGAAAACATAGTTTGTTGATCTGTAATATATGTATACCAATATTACAGTTATTGAAAGCACTAGGAATTACTGATTCGTGTAATTTTGAAGCAGACAGATTTAACTAGAGTAATAACGAGTAGAAAAAATAGTTAGGAAATTAATTTTAAAATTATTTGAGATGTTAGAATGGTATTATTAGTTTTTAGTGCACTACTTCCCTCGTATCTCTTTCGAATTGATTTCCAATAAAAAAACGAAGAGAATAATATTCACACTGCCCCCATTTTAGTTTGTGAATCTGATCTTCTAACTGTTAGGCCTAATGTGAGACTGTTATTGGAATTATAATATATTTTTATCCAAATGCTTGTTAAATGATAAGTTCTACTAGATGTTAAAACGAAAAGACAATAATTACTGTTAAATGTACTTTAGATGTACCTGCAAATGTGCTTCCACATAGAATAAAAGATATACTACTGGAAGTAATCATTATTCCCATGTCTCTTTTAGAAACTGTGGGGATACGAGAACAAAAGATTAGAATTATTATTTAGGAAATAAAAGAAGGCAACCAGACAGATATTTAACACAAAAAGAGAGAGTTACAGATATATAGTTAGCTCATACGAAATTCTTACGTTAAGAGGGGTTACTTGCTTCTACCTACTTTTCCCACAAATCCAATGTATTTTTAATTCCGTTCCTCCATAACGGATTATCCTAAATGCACAATTTACGGTTTATTATAAATTTTTTTTTAATACCTAACAATTTCAGTGAGCAGAAGATTTTGTTTATCCATAAAAAACTGTAAATATTGAATATTTTGTAATTTGATTGAACTATAATTATTTGTGATATCAACATTCCGGTTATTAGTGAATTTCCTATGGAAAAGTGAACTATTAGCACGGTGAAACTTAAGCCCGGGACCACCATAGAAGTTCCTAACGTGACCCCCTGAACATGTTTTAGGGAGTCGCTAACAACTTTATATATATATATATATTTATTATATGTGTTCACACTCTAGCGGTCGCAATTTTTGTCCGACACTTGAATTTGGTAGGAACCTTCCCTTCTGTAAACAGTTGGACAAGTTCGTTGGGCAAAACATCGGACAACTCTAACGCCCTTAAATTTTTAAAATTTTGAGTTTTTGGGCCAAAAAAGGGATGGAAAAGCTCTGAATCTTAAATTATTGCATAGTAATACGTTCACTGCTACAAAAAATATATAATTTTACTGACCATATATATAGTGCTGAAAGGTTACATGTTTGTTATTTCTGTTTTATATGTTTTTTCTAGTTTCTTCCAACCCAAAACACAAATTGACACACATTTTTCCATATTTAAATTTTGTTTAAATAATGACAAAACTTGCCATTAGCACATAATGTCAAATTAGGGGCAATATGCGGATGACGCACTTGCGCGTTATGCTTTATTTTGACAATATTGGGGCAATAATAAGACATATTTGTATTCAAATGGGAAAAACACTTTTATTATTACAATATATAAAGCATTAGATGACTAAAACGTAATTGAACTTGATAAAATCACAAAAAGTGTCATACTACGGATAAAATGTCTAATTTCAAACTGTAGATTTGTCCGTGACTTTAGACCCTTTTAGCCATGATATTCTTTGAAGCAGTCACCAAGACATAACGTGGGTTTTTCAGGGCATCCCTCACACTGATAGGCAGAGTCTTTACGCACACCTTTCCCGTAGCAGACGACACGTGCATCCATTTTTGCGTGCACGTAGAACACTAACCAATAGATATAACAGGAAACGGACTGTATCAAGTGAGCGATAGAAAACTGAAAAGTAGAGGACTAAGCTAGTCAAATCAGAAACTAGAGTGAAAAGTATTCAAAATGGCGGGAAATGATGAATTGGCGCGAAACGCACTAGTGCGTCATCCGCACTCGGCGTTGTAGCGGCCGGCACAAGTATGACGCACTAGCGCGTCATCCGCACTCGGCGTTGTAGCGGCCGGCACAAGTATGACGCACTAGCGCGTCATCCGCACTCGGCGTTGTAGCGGCCGGCACAAGTATGACGCACTAGCGCGTCATCCGCACTCGGCGTTGTAGCGGCCGGCACAAGTATGACGCACTAGTGCGTCATCCGCACTCGGTGTTGTAGCGGCCGGCACAAGTATGACGCACTAGCGCGTCATCCGCACTCGGCGTTGTAGCGGCCGGCACAAGTATGACGCACTAGTGCGTCATCCGCACTCGGCGTTGTAGCGGCCGGCACAAGTATGACGCACTAGCGCGTCATCCGCACTCGGCGTTGTAGCGGCCGGCACAAGTATGACGCACTAGCGCGTCATCCGCACTCGGCGTTGTAGCGGCCGGCACAAGTATGACGCACTAGTGCGTCATCCGCACTCGGCGTTGTAGCGGCCGGCACAAGTATGACGCACTAGCGCGTCATCCGCACTCGGCGTTGTAGCGGCCGGCACAAGTATGACGCACTAGTGCGTCATCCGCACTCGGCGTTGTAGCGGCCGGCACAAGTATGACGCACTAGTGCGTCATCCGCACTCGGCGTTGTGGCGGCCGGCACAAGTATGACGCACTAGTGCGTCATCCGCACTCGGTGTTGTAGCGGCCGGCACAAGTATGACGCACTAGCGCGTCATCCGCACTCGGCGTTGTAGCGGCCGGCACAAGTATGACGCACTAGCGCGTCATCCGCACTCGGCGTTGTAGCGGCCGGCACAAGTATGACGCACTAGCGCGTCATCCGCACTCGGCGTTGTAGCGGCCGGCACAAGTATGACGCACTAGCGCGTCATCCGCACTCGGCGTTGTAGCGGCCGGCACAAGTATGACGCACTAGCGCGTCATCCGCACTCGGCGTTGTAGCGGCCGGCACAAGTATGACGCACTAGCGCGTCATCCGCACTCGGCGTTGTAGCGGCCGGCACAAGTATGACGCACTAGCGCGTCATCCGCACTCGGCGTTGTAGCGGCCGGCACAAGTATGACGCACTAGTGCGTCATCCGCACTCGGCGTTGTAGCGGCCGGCACAAGTATGACGCACTAGTGCGTCATCCGCACTCGGCGTTGTAGCGGCCGGCACAAGTATGACGCACTAGTGCGTCATCCGCACTCGGCGTTGTAGCGGCCGGCACAAGTATGAGGCACTAGTGCGTCATCCGCACTCGGCGTTGTAGCGGCCGGCACAAGTATGACGCACTAGCGCGTCATCCGCACTCGGCGTTGTAGCGGCCGGCACAAGTATGACGCACTAGTGCGTCATCCGCACTCGGCGTTGTGGCGGCCGGCACAAGTATGACGCACTAGTGCGTCATCCGCACTCGGTGTTGTAGCGGCCGGCACAAGTATGACGCACTAGCGCGTCATCCGCACTCGGCGTTGTAGCGGCCGGCACAAGTATGACGCACTAGTGCGTCATCCGCACTCGGCGTTGTAGCGGCCGGCACAAGTATGACGCACTAGTGCGTCATCCGCACTCGGCGTTGTAGCGGCCGGCACAAGTATGACGCACTAGCGCGTCATCCGCACTCGGCGTTGTAGCGGCCGGCACAAGTATGACGCACTAGCGCGTCATCCGCACTCGGCGTTGTAGCGGCCGGCACAAGTATGACGCACTAGTGCGTCATCCGCACTCGGCGTTGTAGCGGCCGGCACAAGTATGACGCACTAGTGCGTCATCCGCACTCGGCGTTGTAGCGGCCGGCACAAGTATGACGCACTAGTGCGTCATCCGCACTCGGCGTTGTGGCGGCCGGCACAAGTATGACGCACTAGCGCGTCATCCGCACTCGGCGTTGTAGCGGCCGGCACAAGTATGACGCACTAGTGCGTCATCCGCACTCGGCGTTGTGGCGGCCGGCACAAGTATGACGCACTAGCGCGTCATCCGCACTCGGCGTTGTAGCGGCCGGCACAAGTATGACGCACTAGTGCGTCATCCGCACTCGGCGTTGTGGCGGCCGGCACAAGTATGACGCACTAGTGCGTCATCCGCACTCGGCGTTGTAGCGGCCGGCACAAGTATGACGCACTAGCGCGTCATCCGCACTCGGCGTTGTAGCGGCCGGCACAAGTATGACGCACTAGTGCGTCATCCGCACTCGGCGTTGTGGCGGCCGGCACAAGTATGACGCACTAGTGCGTCATCCGCACTCGGCGTTGTAGCGGCCGGCACAAGTATGAGGCACTAGCGCGTCATCCGCACTCGGTGTTGTAGCGGCCGGCACAAGTATGACGCACTAGTGCGTCATCCGCACTCGGCGTTGTAGCGGCCGGCACAAGTATGACGCACTAGCGCGTCATCCGCACTCGGCGTTGTAGCGGCCGGCACAAGTATGAGGCACTAGCGCGTCATCCGCACTCGGTGTTGTAGCGGCCGGCACAAGTATGACGCACTAGTGCGTCATCCGCACTCGGCGTTGTAGCGGCCGGCACAAGTATGACGCACTAGCGCGTCATCCGCACTCGGCGTTGTAGCGGCCGGCACAAGTATGAGGCACTAGCGCGTCATCCGCACTCGGTGTTGTAGCGGCCGGCACAAGTATGACGCACTAGTGCGTCATCCGCACTCGGCGTTGTAGCGGCCGGCACAAGTATGAGGCACTAGCGCGTCATCCGCACTCGGTGTTGTAGCGGCCGGCACAAGTATGAGGCACTAGCGCGTCATCCGCACTCGGCGTTGTAGCGGCCGGCACAAGTATGACGCACTAGCGCGTCATCCGCACTCGGCGTTGTAGCGGCCGGCACAAGTATGACGCACTAGCGCGTCATCCGCACTCGGCGTTGTAGCGGCCGGCACAAGTATGACGCACTAGCGCGTCATCCGCACTCGGCGTTGTAGCGGCCGGCACAAGTATGACGCACTAGCGCGTCATCCGCACTCGGCGTTGTAGCGGCCGGCACAAGTATGACGCACTAGCGCGTCATCCGCACTCGGCGTTGTAGCGGCCGGCACAAGTATGACGCACTAGCGCGTCATCCGCACTCGGCGTTGTAGCGGCCGGCACAAGTATGACGCACTAGTGCGTCATCCGCACTCGGCGTTGTAGCGGCCGGCACAAGTATGAGGCACTAGCGCGTCATCCGCACTCGGCGTTGTAGCGGCCGGCACAAGTATGACGCACTAGTGCGTCATCCGCACTCGGCGTTGTAGCGGCCGGCACAAGTATGACGCACTAGCGCGTCATCCGCACTCGGTGTTGTAGCGGCCGGCACAAGTATGACGCACTAGCGCATCATCCGCACTCGGCGTTGTAGCGGCCGGCACAAGTATGACGCACTAGCGCGTCATCCGCACTCGGTGTTGTAGCGGCCGGCACAAGTATGACGCACTAGCGCGTCATCCGCACTCGGCGTTGTAGCGGCCGGCACAAGTATGACGCACTAGCGCGTCATCCGCACTCGGTGTTGTAGCGGCCGGCACAAGTATGAGGCACTAGCGCGTCATCCGCACTCGGTGTTGTAGCGGCCGGCACAAGTATGACGCACTAGCGCGTCATCCGCACTCGGTGTTGTAGCGGCCGGCACAAGTATGACGCACTAGCGCGTCATCCGCACTCGGCGTTGTAGCGGCCGGCACAAGTATGACGCACTAGCGCGTCATCCGCACTCGGCGTTGTAGCGGCCGGCACAAGTATGACGCACTAGCGCGTCATCCGCACTCGGCGTTGTAGCGGCCGGCACAAGTATGACGCACTAGCGCGTCATCCGCACTCGGCGTTGTAGCGGCCGGCACAAGTATGACGCACTAGCGCGTCATCCGCACTCGGCGTTGTAGCGGCCGGCACAAGTATGACGCACTAGCGCGTCATCCGCACTCGGCGTTGTAGCGGCCGGCACAAGTATGACGCACTAGTGCGTCATCCGCACTCGGTGTTGTAGCGGCCGGCACAAGTATGACGCACTAGCGCGTCATCCGCACTCGGCGTTGTAGCGGCCGGCACAAGTATGACGCACTAGTGCGTCATCCGCACTCGGCGTTGTAGCGGCCGGCACAAGTATGACGCACTAGCGCGTCATCCGCACTCGGCATTGTAGCGGCCGGCACAAGTATGACGCACTAGCGCGTCATCCGCACTCGGCGTTGTAGCGGCCGGCACAAGTATGACGCACTAGTGCGTCATCCGCACTCGGCGTTGTAGCGGCCGGCACAAGTATGACGCACTAGCGCGTCATCCGCACTCGGCGTTGTAGCGGCCGGCACAAGTATGACGCACTAGCGCGTCATCCGCACTCGGCGTTGTAGCGGCCGGCACAAGTATGACGCACTAGCGCGTCATCCGCACTCGGCGTTGTAGCGGCCGGCACAAGTATGACGCACTAGCGCGTCATCCGCACTCGGCATTGTAGCGGCCGGCACAAGTATGACGCACTAGCGCGTCATCCGCACTCGGCGTTGTAGCGGCCGGCACAAGTATGACGCACTAGCGCGTCATCCGCACTCGGCATTGTAGCGGCCGGCACAAGTATGACGCACTAGCGCGTCATCCGCACTCGGCGTTGTAGCGGCCGGCACAAGTATGACGCACTAGCGCGTCATCCGCACTCGGCGTTGTAGCGGCCGGCACAAGTATGACGCACTAGCGCGTCATCCGCACTCGGCGTTGTAGCGGCCGGCACAAGTATGACGCACTAGCGCGTCATCCGCACTCGGCGTTGTAGCGGCCGGCACAAGTATGAGGCACTAGCGCGTCATCCGCACTCGGCGTTGTAGCGGCCGGCACAAGTATGACGCACTAGCGCGTCATCCGCACTCGGCGTTGTAGCGGCCGGCACAAGTATGACGCACTAGCGCGTCATCCGCACTCGGCGTTGTAGCGGCCGGCACAAGTATGACGCACTAGCGCGTCATCCGCACTCGGCATTGTAGCGGCCGGCACAAGTATGACGCACTAGCGCGTCATCCGCACTCGGCGTTGTGGCGGCCGGCACAAGTATGACGCACTAGCGCGTCATCCGCACTCGGCGTTGTAGCGGCCGGCACAAGTATGACGCACTAGCGCGTCATCCGCACTCGGCGTTGTAGCGGCCGGCACAAGTATGACGCACTAGCGCGTCATCCGCACTCGGCGTTGTGGCGGCCGGCACAAGTATGACGCACTAGCGCGTCATCCGCACTCGGCGTTGTAGCGGCCGGCACAAGTATGACGCACTAGCGCGTCATCCGCACTCGGCGTTGTAGCGGCCGGCACAAGTATGACGCACTAGCGCGTCATCCGCAGCAAATGTGTTAAGTTGTTGTACGTAAAATAACAAACATGTTAAGCTCTCCCTCATCATTCTAGCACAAGTATTTACCGAGTTATTAAAGAAAATGTTAATTGTCTTAACACAGTATGTTGTCTTATGGGAATTTGACACTGGAAAAGGCTGTTTTCCCTATCTTGATGTAGTTTTATCACCCCCAATACCCCTATACCAACTTGTTATCCTGACTATACCTCCTCCTAACCTTATAATGTACAACATTGGCATCCTAATAGTGAATTTAAATATAACCAGGAGCATCAGAACAGCCAAAAAATAACGTTTTTCAATTTTCCAAGAAAATGTTACCAGTGTCGTTTTGAACCCTTTATTAGAATTTTTAACGGTTTTAATGCGGAAATTTACTTCCCTCACGTCAGCATGCTGCGTGCGAACTTGTTGAAATTGCTATGTATTATTTTACTACTTAAAATTAACTAAAAATAAACAATTTTGGATAATCTGTCGAGGAGGGATGGATTTTGAAAGTTAACATTGGGTCTAATTTTTATAAAATCAATTGATCATCAATATTATTGATGTTATATTACACCGTTTAAAACATTAAACTACTTTGTGTCGGCTATGCATACGCTACATATTTTGGGGAAACATTCATATAATAATAATTCCTAAACCATAATAATATTACAATAATTGTGTTGTGCAAGTGAGAGATATTTAAACATAAAATATTGAACGTGGTTTTGTTTCCCAACACTCATTGGTGTACACATGTTATGCGAAGGTGTGTGTCAACCCATGCACAGTTTTTATATTATATAAATACATGTTTATACTGTTATGTATACATGTATACATAAATACATGTTGTTTTTACTGTTTACATTAAACTATATGCAAATTAATGACAGGCTCACAAGACTTCAGTTGTACATTTGGGTGGTGGGTAGGTTGGCGGCACTGGCGGCATGGTCTAGGCGCACAAGACTTCAGTTGTACGTTTGGGTGGTGGGTAGGTTGACGGCACTGGCGGCATGGTCTTCACTTGGCTTAGCTGGAGCTGTTTTCACAGTCCAAAGGTTGTAAAAATTTGTCCAATGAAAATTTAAGCATTTTTGTTTGAATTCCTTTTTCTGCCCTTTTTTACGATACTGACTACTGGAGAAATGTTTTCTACCACATCCATGATTGTCAAATGTGGGTAGGCCTGAACAAGCATAAAATCAAATAAAGCCCTAGTCCCATTACGACCATTCGGCCAAAGTCATCCACACACTACTTACTTGATCACAACCACAATAGATAACATGTTTTCTTATCCTTCAGTTAAGATAACGCTGAAACATGTTTTCTTATCCTTCAGTTAAGATAACGCTAAAAAGAAGGATAAGGTTATAAAAGCAAAATGGTCTACTTTGCAATCTATGCATTTTCAATTTTCTCTGTTGTGTGGTACTTTTTTAGGTTTTTGTTTTCTGGCAGCATGCGAAATACCAGTAACATGTACATAAGCATAAGCATGGTACTCAAAAACTTTGACTTCAACATTGCAGTTACAACAAGGGTCCTTTGAGGGCATTTTGGATTTAGTCAGTCCATAAAATGTTTTACATTAATTGGTATCAGCTATTAATAGCAATATTTATTGTCTATCAAACCTAATGTGAATTGACAGATTGGTTTGGCAGGTAAAATGTTTTGAAACTGCTGTGAGATTGCTTAGGTCAGTGGGGTGTCAGGTGTTTGGTACCAGCAATCAGCAGAGTTGTCATCGTCAGGTCACTCACGCCTGTGAGGTTGCTTAGGTCAGTGGGATGTCAGGTGTTTGGTACCAACAATCAGCAGAGTTGTCATCGTCAGGTCACTCACGCCTGTGAGGTTGCTTAGGTCAGTGGGGTGTCAGGTGTTTGGTACCAGCAATCAGCAGAGTTGTCATCGTCAGGTCACTCACACTTGTGAGGTTGCTTAGGTCAGTGGGGTGTCAGGTGTTTGGTACCAGCAATCAGCAGAGTTGTCATCGTCAGGTCACTCACGCCTGTGAGGTTGCTTAGGTCAGTGGGGTGTCAGGTGTTTGGTACCAGCAATCAGCAGAGTTGTCATCGTCAGGTCACTCACACTTGTGAGGTTGCTTAGGTCAGTGGGGTGTCAGGTGTTTGGTACCAGCAATCAGCAGAGTTGTCATCGTCAGGTCACTCACGCCTGTGAGGTTGCTTAGGTCAGTGGGGTGTCAGGTGTTTGGTACCAGCAATCAGCAGAGTTGTCATCGTCAGGTCACTCACACTTGTGAGGTTGCTTAGGTCAGTGGGGTGTCAGGTGTTTGGTACCAGCAATCAGCAGAGTTGTCATCGTCAGGTCACTCACACTTGTGAGGTTGCTTAGGTCAGTGGGGTGTCAGGTGTTTGGTACCAGCAATCAGCAGAGTTGTCATCGTCAGGTCACTCACACTTGTGAGGTTGCTTAGGTCAGTGGGGTGTCAGGTGTTTGGTACCAGCAATCAGCAGAGTTGTCATCGTCAGGTCACTCACACTTGTGAGGTTGCTTAGGTCAGTGGGGTGTCAGGTGTTTGGTACCAGCAATCAGCAGAGTTGTCATCGTCAGGTCACTCACACTTGTGAGGTTGCTTAGGTCAGTGGGGTGTCAGGTGTTTGGTACCAGCAATCAGCAGAGTTGTCATCGTCAGGTCACTCACACTTGTGAGGTTGCTTAGGTCAGTGGGGTGTCAGGTGTTTGGTACCAGCAATCAGCAGAGTTGTCATCGTCAGGTCACTCACACTTGTGAGGTTGCTTAGGTCAGTGGGGTGTCAGGTGTTTGGTACCAGCAATCAGCAGAGTTGTCATCGTCAGGTCACTCACACTTGTGAGGTTGCTTAGGTCAGTGGGGTGTCAGGTGTTTGGTACCAGCAATCAGCAGAGTTGTCATCGTCAGGTCACTCACACTTGTGAGGTTGCTTAGGTCAGTGGGGTGTCAGGTGTTTGGTACCAGCAATCAGCAGAGTTGTCATCGTCAGGTCACTCACACTTGTGAGGTTGCTTAGGTCAGTGGGGTGTCAGGTGTTTGGTACCAGCAATCAGCAGAGTTGTCATCGTCAGGTCACTCACACTTGTGAGGTTGCTTAGGTCAGTGGGGTGTCAGGTGTTTGGTACCAGCAATCAGCAGAGTTGTCATCGTCAGGTCACTCACACTTGTGAGGTTGCTTAGGTCAGTGGGGTGTCAGGTGTTTGGTACCAGCAATCAGCAGAGTTGTCATCGTCAGGTCACTCACACTTGTGAGGTTGCTTAGGTCAGTGGGGTGTCAGGTGTTTGGTACCAGCAATCAGCAGAGTTGTCATCGTCAGGTCACTCACACTTGTGAGGTTGCTTAGGTCAGTGGGGTGTCAGGTGTTTGGTACCAGCAATCAGCAGAGTTGTCATCGTCAGGTCACTCACACTTGTGAGGTTGCTTAGGTCAGTGGGGTGTCAGGTGTTTGGTACCAGCAATCAGCAGAGTTGTCATCGTCAGGTCACTCACACTTGTGAGGTTGCTTAGGTCAGTGGGGTGTCAGGTGTTTGGTACCAGCAATCAGCAGAGTTGTCATCGTCAGGTCACTCACACTTGTGAGGTTGCTTAGGTCAGTGGGGTGTCAGGTGTTTGGTACCAGCAATCAGCAGAGTTGTCATCGTCAGGTCACTCACACTTGTGAGGTTGCTTAGGTCAGTGGGGTGTCAGGTGTTTGGTACCAGCAATCAGCAGAGTTGTCATCGTCAGGTCACTCACACTTGTGAGGTTGCTTAGGTCAGTGGGGTGTCAGGTGTTTGGTACCAGCAATCAGCAGAGTTGTCATCGTCAGGTCACTCACACTTGTGAGGTTGCTTAGGTCAGTGGGGTGTCAGGTGTTTGGTACCAGCAATCAGCAGAGTTGTCATCGTCAGGTCACTCACACTTGTGAGGTTGCTTAGGTCAGTGGGGTGTCAGGTGTTTGGTACCAGCAATCAGCAGAGTTGTCATCGTCAGGTCACTCACACTTGTGAGGTTGCTTAGGTCAGTGGGGTGTCAGGTGTTTGGTACCAGCAATCAGCAGAGTTGTCATCGTCAGGTCACTCACACTTGTGAGGTTGCTTAGGTCAGTGGGGTGTCAGGTGTTTGGTACCAGCAATCAGCAGAGTTGTCATCGTCAGGTCACTCACACTTGTGAGGTTGCTTAGGTCAGTGGGGTGTCAGGTGTTTGGTACCAGCAATCAGCAGAGTTGTCATCGTCAGGTCACTCACACTTGTGAGGTTGCTTAGGTCAGTGGGGTGTCAGGTGTTTGGTACCAGCAATCAGCAGAGTTGTCATCGTCAGGTCACTCACACTTGTGAGGTTGCTTAGGTCAGTGGGGTGTCAGGTGTTTGGTACCAGCAATCAGCAGAGTTGTCATCGTCAGGTCACTCACACTTGTGAGGTTGCTTAGGTCAGTGGGGTGTCAGGTGTTTGGTACCAGCAATCAGCAGAGTTGTCATCGTCAGGTCACTCACACTTGTGAGGTTGCTTAGGTCAGTGGGGTGTCAGGTGTTTGGTACCAGCAATCAGCAGAGTTGTCATCGTCAGGTCACTCACACTTGTGAGGTTGCTTAGGTCAGTGGGGTGTCAGGTGTTTGGTACCAGCAATCAGCAGAGTTGTCATCGTCAGGTCACTCACACTTGTGAGGTTGCTTAGGTCAGTGGGGTGTCAGGTGTTTGGTACCAGCAATCAGCAGAGTTGTCATCGTCAGGTCACTCACACTTGTGAGGTTGCTTAGGTCAGTGGGGTGTCAGGTGTTTGGTACCAGCAATCAGCAGAGTTGTCATCGTCAGGTCACTCACACTTGTGAGGTTGCTTAGGTCAGTGGGGTGTCAGGTGTTTGGTACCAGCAATCAGCAGAGTTGTCATCGTCAGGTCACTCACACTTGTGAGGTTGCTTAGGTCAGTGGGGTGTCAGGTGTTTGGTACCAGCAATCAGCAGAGTTGTCATCGTCAGGTCACTCACACTTGTGAGGTTGCTTAGGTCAGTGGGGTGTCAGGTGTTTGGTACCAGCAATCAGCAGAGTTGTCATCGTCAGGTCACTCACACTTGTGAGGTTGCTTAGGTCAGTGGGGTGTCAGGTGTTTGGTACCAGCAATCAGCAGAGTTGTCATCGTCAGGTCACTCACACTTGTGAGGTTGCTTAGGTCAGTGGGGTGTCAGGTGTTTGGTACCAGCAATCAGCAGAGTTGTCATCGTCAGGTCACTCACACTTGTGAGGTTGCTTAGGTCAGTGGGGTGTCAGGTGTTTGGTACCAGCAATCAGCAGAGTTGTCATCGTCAGGTCACTCACACTTGTGAGGTTGCTTAGGTCAGTGGGGTGTCAGGTGTTTGGTACCAGCAATCAGCAGAGTTGTCATCGTCAGGTCACTCACACTTGTGAGGTTGCTTAGGTCAGTGGGGTGTCAGGTGTTTGGTACCAGCAATCAGCAGAGTTGTCATCGTCAGGTCACTCACACTTGTGAGGTTGCTTAGGTCAGTGGGGTGTCAGGTGTTTGGTACCAGCAATCAGCAGAGTTGTCATCGTCAGGTCACTCACACTTGTGAGGTTGCTTAGGTCAGTGGGGTGTCAGGTGTTTGGTACCAGCAATCAGCAGAGTTGTCATCGTCAGGTCACTCACACTTGTGAGGTTGCTTAGGTCAGTGGGGTGTCAGGTGTTTGGTACCAGCAATCAGCAGAGTTGTCATCGTCAGGTCACTCACACTTGTGAGGTTGCTTAGGTCAGTGGGGTGTCAGGTGTTTGGTACCAGCAATCAGCAGAGTTGTCATCGTCAGGTCACTCACACTTGTGAGGTTGCTTAGGTCAGTGGGGTGTCAGGTGTTTGGTACCAGCAATCAGCAGAGTTGTCATCGTCAGGTCACTCACACTTGTGAGGTTGCTTAGGTCAGTGGGGTGTCAGGTGTTTGGTACCAGCAATCAGCAGAGTTGTCATCGTCAGGTCACTCACACTTGTGAGGTTGCTTAGGTCAGTGGGGTGTCAGGTGTTTGGTACCAGCAATCAGCAGAGTTGTCATCGTCAGGTCACTCACACTTGTGAGGTTGCTTAGGTCAGTGGGGTGTCAGGTGTTTGGTACCAGCAATCAGCAGAGTTGTCATCGTCAGGTCACTCACACTTGTGAGGTTGCTTAGGTCAGTGGGGTGTCAGGTGTTTGGTACCAGCAATCAGCAGAGTTGTCATCGTCAGGTCACTCACACCTTGTGAGGTTGCTTAGGTCAGTGGGGTGTCAGGTGTTTGGTACCAGCAATCAGCAGAGTTGTCATCGTCAGGTCACTCACACTTGTGAGGTTGCTTAGGTCAGTGGGGTGTCAGGTGTTTGGTACCAGCAATCAGCAGAGTTGTCATCGTCAGGTCACTCACACTTGTGAGGTTGCTTAGGTCAGTGGGGTGTCAGGTGTTTGGTACCAGCAATCAGCAGAGTTGTCATCGTCAGGTCACTCACACTTGTGAGGTTGCTTAGGTCAGTGGGGTGTCAGGTGTTTGGTACCAGCAATCAGCAGAGTTGTCATCGTCAGGTCACTCACACTTGTGAGGTTGCTTAGGTCAGTGGGGTGTCAGGTGTTTGGTACCAGCAATCAGCAGAGTTGTCATCGTCAGGTCACTCACACTTGTGAGGTTGCTTAGGTCAGTGGGGTGTCAGGTGTTTGGTACCAGCAATCAGCAGAGTTGTCATCGTCAGGTCACTCACACTTGTGAGGTTGCTTAGGTCAGTGGGGTGTCAGGTGTTTGGTACCAGCAATCAGCAGAGTTGTCATCGTCAGGTCACTCACACTTGTGAGGTTGCTTAGGTCAGTGGGGTGTCAGGTGTTTGGTACCAGCAATCAGCAGAGTTGTCATCGTCAGGTCACTCACACTTGTGAGGTTGCTTAGGTCAGTGGGGTGTCAGGTGTTTGGTACCAGCAATCAGCAGAGTTGTCATCGTCAGGTCACTCACACTTGTGAGGTTGCTTAGGTCAGTGGGGTGTCAGGTGTTTGGTACCAGCAATCAGCAGAGTTGTCATCGTCAGGTCACTCACACTTGTGAGGTTGCTTAGGTCAGTGGGGTGTCAGGTGTTTGGTACCAGCAATCAGCAGAGTTGTCATCGTCAGGTCACTCACACTTGTGAGGTTGCTTAGGTCAGTGGGGTGTCAGGTGTTTGGTACCAGCAATCAGCAGAGTTGTCATCGTCAGGTCACTCACACTTGTGAGGTTGCTTAGGTCAGTGGGGTGTCAGGTGTTTGGTACCAGCAATCAGCAGAGTTGTCATCGTCAGGTCACTCACACTTGTGAGGTTGCTTAGGTCAGTGGGGTGTCAGGTGTTTGGTACCAGCAATCAGCAGAGTTGTCATCGTCAGGTCACTCACACTTGTGAGGTTGCTTAGGTCAGTGGGGTGTCAGGTGTTTGGTACCAGCAATCAGCAGAGTTGTCATCGTCAGGTCACTCACACTTGTGAGGTTGCTTAGGTCAGTGGGGTGTCAGGTGTTTGGTACCAGCAATCAGCAGAGTTGTCATCGTCAGGTCACTCACACTTGTGAGGTTGCTTAGGTCAGTGGGGTGTCAGGTGTTTGGTACCAGCAATCAGCAGAGTTGTCATCGTCAGGTCACTCACACTTGTGAGGTTGCTTAGGTCAGTGGGGTGTCAGGTGTTTGGTACCAGCAATCAGCAGAGTTGTCATCGTCAGGTCACTCACACTTGTGAGGTTGCTTAGGTCAGTGGGGTGTCAGGTGTTTGGTACCAGCAATCAGCAGAGTTGTCATCGTCAGGTCACTCACACTTGTGAGGTTGCTTAGGTCAGTGGGGTGTCAGGTGTTTGGTACCAGCAATCAGCAGAGTTGTCATCGTCAGGTCACTCACACTTGTGAGGTTGCTTAGGTCAGTGGGGTGTCAGGTGTTTGGTACCAGCAATCAGCAGAGTTGTCATCGTCAGGTCACTCACACTTGTGAGGTTGCTTAGGTCAGTGGGGTGTCAGGTGTTTGGTACCAGCAATCAGCAGAGTTGTCATCGTCAGGTCACTCACACTTGTGAGGTTGCTTAGGTCAGTGGGGTGTCAGGTGTTTGGTACCAGCAATCAGCAGAGTTGTCATCGTCAGGTCACTCACACTTGTGAGGTTGCTTAGGTCAGTGGGGTGTCAGGTGTTTGGTACCAGCAATCAGCAGAGTTGTCATCGTCAGGTCACTCACACTTGTGAGGTTGCTTAGGTCAGTGGGGTGTCAGGTGTTTGGTACCAGCAATCAGCAGAGTTGTCATCGTCAGGTCACTCACACTTGTGAGGTTGCTTAGGTCAGTGGGGTGTCAGGTGTTTGGTACCAGCAATCAGCAGAGTTGTCATCGTCAGGTCACTCACACTTGTGAGGTTGCTTAGGTCAGTGGGGTGTCAGGTGTTTGGTACCAGCAATCAGCAGAGTTGTCATCGTCAGGTCACTCACACTTGTGAGGTTGCTTAGGTCAGTGGGGTGTCAGGTGTTTGGTACCAGCAATCAGCAGAGTTGTCATCGTCAGGTCACTCACACTTGTGAGGTTGCTTAGGTCAGTGGGGTGTCAGGTGTTTGGTACCAGCAATCAGCAGAGTTGTCATCGTCAGGTCACTCACACTTGTGAGGTTGCTTAGGTCAGTGGGGTGTCAGGTGTTTGGTACCAGCAATCAGCAGAGTTGTCATCGTCAGGTCACTCACACTTGTGAGGTTGCTTAGGTCAGTGGGGTGTCAGGTGTTTGGTACCAGCAATCAGCAGAGTTGTCATCGTCAGGTCACTCACACTTGTGAGGTTGCTTAGGTCAGTGGGGTGTCAGGTGTTTGGTACCAACAATCAGCAGAGTTGTCATCGTCAGGTCACTCACACTTGTGAGGTTGCTTAGGTCAGTGGGGTGTCAGGTGTTTGGTACCAGCAATCAGCAGAGTTGTCATCGTCAGGTCACTCACACTACTTGTGAGGTTGCTTAGGTCAGTGGGGTGTCAGGTGTTTGGTACCAGCAATCAGCAGAGTTGTCATCGTCAGGTCAGTCACTTTTCACTTGTGAGGTAGTTGCTGACAGTGTTGAGTAGGACCATCTAAAAATGTAATTCACTTATTTCAAGCATTGTGTTTGATTGCTTGTTTTGCTTTTTTTCTATTTATATTTTAATTATTTTATTTCAGTGTTTAGTTTTATGTGGTAAATGGATGATTTAACAATTCTAATGTGAACATGGTGAAATACTTGTGTAAGATTCAACTAGTATTTTTGACAATTTCACTGTGCTTTCTTGTAAATAGATACTTCTACAATTGATACACACATTTATACAAATTTTCACTGCACAGAAATTGTTGTACATTTATAGTACAGAATCTTTAAAACTTTTAGCAGTATAAGAGAAGTTATATTTATGCAGTAAGTTTGGTACAACATTTTTATTTTTTGTGATGAGGTCAATATTTCAGCACAGCTATTCAAGAATAGTTGTCAAGTTGTCAAGAATAGCAATATCAGTATTGACAAGTGATTGTTCCGTGTACAAAAAGCGATATGATGATTGACATAGGATATTATGACTCATACCGAGCGATGAGCTGTTCGTTATCTTGTTGTGAAACATTTGAGAAATATTAACTTAAGACTAGAACGTTCCAAAGACTAGTGTTCAAATTCAGTTGGAAGTTAATTTTTAAATTTAACCCATTTTTTAGATCAGTTGGAGCTTTGATAGTGAATTTTAAGGTTTAAACTGTTAACTTTTCACTGTCAGAATGCCTCGTAAATCTAGACACCCTGTTCGTAGAAATCAGGTGTTAGTTCTTCCGGTGCTAGTTCTTCCAGTGGTAGTTCTTCTGGTGCCAGTTCATCCGGTTCCACTTCTACCTCTAGTTCTGATTCCTCCAGGCCTTGTGGAAAGTGTGGAAAACAAGATTCTCAGGTAAACATATTGTGTCATCATTGTGAGAATATGTATCACGCAGAGTGTTGTACCACCTACCATTACACACACAGGCCCCAAGCTTGGAGGATGGCTAAGCGAGGGTGGCGGTGTGATGAATGTTTCGAGAAATGGATGGATTTATTGGGCACAGACCAAGAATCAAGACAAAATCTGTGGGTGATGTTTAAACTCATGAAATACAGCCCCTTCCATGCCGGCCAACTATTTATTGCTGGTAGCTTTGAAAGAGTAAGAGATGAAGCTATAAGATATGTGATGCACGAGTGTCCTCGCTTCCTAACAAGTCACAAGAAGTAACGGATCATAACTAAGTAAATAACATTAATTCAACAATTAATTGTCAAGTGTCTAAAAACAAATTTGAATTAGTATTTAATTAATGAACCTATAAAAACATGATAAAGTTGGTGGTATTCGGGAATAAATCAATGCAAATATGGTAGGATATAACATCAGTAAGTGACAGAATGTGTGGTTATTGTAAAACTATTTTTATAATATAGTTTTTATATTATAATTATAGTCTATTATATTATAATATAATTTTTATAATTTTGTGATTTCCAAATATAAATTGGATGAATATTTTGGTTGTGTTTTTTGCTTTATTTTACTCCTAGCATTGTAAGTTTAAAATCAAAGAAAGTTATTTTTATTATGTGTGGTTTTACCTGTCATGGTATAAATTTAGTTTGAACTTTATCATTACACGTCTATTGGACATCAAATTAAAATAAATAATAATTGACAACTCACTTTTTTGTCGAATGATTAATAAATTTTGTCTTAAAAGACAAAAAATATATTTATTCCAGAAAATTGTATAAAACCACTCACTAAGTTCCATCACAATATCTATATTTTAATAGGCAAGCACAAAAATTGTGGTACACTTTTCTTAGCACCTTTTAGCTCGTAGTTCGTAATTCACGCATACAGTTGGAAAGGTATTATCGTTTAATTTGCAGAAATCTCTTAAAATTTGCATCAGTCCTCAGGCCAGTGCCTCACAGGCTTCCAAGGATTCAATGTAAATCTTGGGAGAACAGTAATTATAGTTTAATTGTACAGAATTCAGTTCCACAAACAACAAGCTCCATAAAACAATCATTGGAACCGTAAAACGTATATTTTTGTTACATTTCCACATATTCCTTAAGTAAATGATTTGTTTATATTATATTGTTTATATTTGAGCCCTGAGCTTGTGAATTGAGCAGTTTATTCTGGGTTGTTTTATTGTTTGTTTTTGTTTTGTTTTACTTTGGTTTTCTGAACATTTCTAATTATAAAAATACATGCCTCCGATGACAAACATGGAGTAAGGATTGGTAAAAAGTAGCCAAACACCTGATCAGATGTGCAACTCACAAAGAACCCACCCATCCCATCAGCCAAGGGCGGTTTCAGGACTGATTTTCGGGAGGAGCCATATTGCTTAAGGTTAAAGTTACTTTCGGTCTTAAGAGTCTGCAAGGATGGTGTTAATGAGCTCATTGAAAAATGCAATAATTACTGCTGTAATTGATATTCAAATTTTATTGAGAGCAGAACCCAAAGTAAGGAGAAGCCCATTGGCCTACCCCGGGAATTATTTTATATTTTATGAAGCAAATATAAAACATCATAATATACTATTTAAAAAAATATAGCATATTATTATTTATATGAATCGAATATAAAGTTCGCATGAGGCCTAAGCAGTAAGGCAATAAATAAAACTAAGAAGTTGTAATATTATAATGTTCTTAATTGTAAACTGGATTCTTGAAAGAAAAAATATTGTTGAAGAAACAAGTTTTATTAATATAGCTTACAATAAAATAACTGTTAAACTGTAAGAACTGCCAAATTGTGTCTATACGTCTGTATAAAACAAAGCCAAGTCGTCTGGCACCCTTTTTCGCAAATATTTAAATGATTTGACCTGTGTTCACTTCAAGGGCTCTGTGAACGAGAAGCAAGCAAAGATCCGTGAGCCGTGTTTCTCCCATTCTTGCCCTTACCCAAGTCTTAACTCTTCTTTAATGTTGAGAAGGTTAAGCCTAAAAGCCATTTTACCAACCATTTTGCGCCTATACTGTGGAGTGGAGTACAGACTGGCGAGTGGCGGGAGGTGACCCTTTCGATGCAGGAACAAAGACTAGGCCTATGCGCATGTGCCAGAAATGAATGGCTTTTGTTCTTTTGTTTGTGTTCTACAATTAAAATAACGACTTGTTCAGTTCAAGTTCTAACTACTCACTCACTCACTAATCGCTTCCTTAGAAGGCAAAAAAAGAGTGCTGGTACAGTACAAAACAAGTGGTAAATAAAAATTGTTGTTTGAAGTTCGGAGATGCATAAAGATGGAAAATAACAAGTTTATTTGCCCTATCTGTGAAAAGAGGACAAGCTGTAAAAGAAATTTAAACAGTCAAGTAACAAATTTCCTGGGAGGAGGAGGGTTAGGTTATATTGTGTCGATGTACGAGCGTTCCGAAACCTTGTTTTATGGTCATGTGAAACCTGGTATGATAATTGCTGTGTGGTTTATGCCTTAACATTAATTGGATGAACAAAATGAGTCCATGTACTCTACAAGAAATTTCATTCCAATTTGTTTGTGTTTTGGTCGCATAACTCAAAAACGCTTTAGTATATTACAGTTATAAATTTGGCACACAAATTCTTTGCTTTGATTTTTAGGTCAAATTCGTTAACTGGCCTATTCACTTACACTGTTTCCGTATGGTGGCCCTTTGAAATTGGTAAAACAATATAACTCCTTTACTGTATGTCCGATTAAAAATCTGATTGAACCATCGGATTCCTCGCAAAACTTTACATAGAAAATATTTTAACCACCTTTTTACGACCCTCCGTTGTATCATCATTAATAATATCAATTCTGGTCCTTTATATAAATTTTGGTGTTGTCTATCAAGTATCAGGAGAGCATATATTATTAGGTTCTTTATTAGGTTTATTTCACGAACGATGAGTTACATCATAAATAACTAAATTCATTTTTGCCAGTGTTTGTCTAAGTAGTTTAACGTAGGAAATTTTGTTTCCATTTCAGCGGGATTCGGTACAAATCTCTTTGTATTATTTAAATATTGTGTTCGGTTTTGCGCTTATTCATTTTACATATTCTCTTTGGCAGTCCTTTGAAATTGCTTACAGAATATGACTCTGTTACCGTTGACAACATTTTAATTGTGATCAAACATTGGAGTTATCGGTACTCTTATGCCACTCTGACCATGTTATAACAAATTGTAATTGCAATAAATGTATAACATTTGTAATCACTTTTACTTGGATTATATTGCAAGTAAAATATGTATTGCAGGATATTATTTGTAAATCAAATCTTTGTTTATCCTCTTACGTGAAGAATGAGCGTACACCTGCACTTATTTTTACAATGTCCAGTGCATGTTGCAATGCTTGACAACTAATAAATATTTCTTGCTTATCAACAGATTACAAAATATAAAAATATAACTATTATTAAAATGGCATAGCCATATAGATTCATGTTTTGAAAGACATAGGCCTATTTACTGCCAAAGAAATTTAAAATAAGTAATCAATCAATGTTCTTTATAAAATAAAAATTGAGGCTAAACGAACAAAATAATTATACTTTCGTTTAATAACTTTCTAAATTTTTGTATGCATCTGTGGTGCACCTCTATTAAAATGCAAGGGAATGGTACTATTGAGTTGAGTGTTGGTTGGTGTTGCATTATTATGGGTCCAGTTCGAGCTCAAATAATTCACAAATCAGTAATCTGACTTATAGAACAGAATCAAAGGAACAAGAGTCGTTCATTTTTTGGCGCATGCGCAAAGGCCTAGTCCGTGTTCCTGTGACGAAAGGGTCGCGACGGGCGAGAGAGAGAGGAGAATTTCAAGATGGAGGAATAGACACTGCCAGTGTTTCCAATCATCTTTGTCAATACATTAGTGGTTCTAATTTGATTGAGTTCTGGCATTGAGAGCTGGCTAAATACTTTGTTGCTTGCAAAATGCTGTTTTGATGGTTTGTTTTCATAGGAAATGATCGCTAGTTCATAAAAGTTGTATTAGTCCACTTAATTTCAGTTAGAAAAAAATATATTTTCCAAAATCTCGGGGGGGGCCATGGCCCCTTCTCTGGAACCGCCCTTGCCATCAGCTTGGACCCGTGTCGTCCACCGTTTGATTAAAATCTGCCCTCCTCTTCAACTGTACCACATTCAGGTGAACTAATGTGCCCTCTCCATGAGTTGCTCAATAAAACCACCAACCGAGGCGGGATTCGAACCCTCGATCCAAGTGCTGCCCCCTGGTCAGGAGGATAACACCTTAGACCGCTCGCCCACAGATCAGACTAGCTGCTGTATCCAATGATGTGGTATTACAGGCTAGACGCTAAACATGTTACTTCTGTTTTTGTCTGCCCGGTTACTCTACAGATCTGACTCAGACTATATACAGTGGTACAGTAAGTCTACCTTACAATAATTAACCATAACCATTTGTTAATTTATACCATAACTAGCTGTTCCCACAGGCTTCGCCCCGCAAATAATCTTAACCCTTTGCGCTCATATGTCCACACTCAGTGGACAGTATGGAGTCTGCGTCAGCTGGGAATTATTTTCTGACGCTCGGCGCCCAGAGCTCGCATGTCCACACTCAATGGCCGCACTAGATTTCGTCGCCAGCTCGGCAACATTGTCAGTCGTCTGCTTCTGCCAGCTCGGAATTATTTTCTTCATTCTAGACTGAAACGTCAAGTTGAAGCATACATTCAAGGTCTAAGGAAAACTCGTTGTATACTTTGAAACTTATTTATTTACCATTGAAAATCACATAATTTACTTATTGTTAATTATATTTAAGAAAATTTTAAGAAATAATTTTAAAACTGCTTATAACATAAATAGAACAAGATGTCGATGTCACTTTCATGGTCCGAATCACTGCCACACTCACTTTTACCTTCAAGGGCGTTACGAATTTCGTCGGAACGTAATGTTTCCTCCACATTAAAAATAAGGATTCTTGAAATATTACGTATACCTAATAATAATTATCAGGCATATAAGCCGAAGACTACACAGCGTAAGACAAAAGCGCTTGACTAACTGTTGTTGTTTATTGTTTACATTAGAATGCAATAGCCGACATTTATGCCCGTTGCATTCTGGGATTGATCTAGTTTCGAAATCCTCTGTCAGATTTCAGCACAATACAGTAGAAAGAATATTAAATATTGTAAAAGTATGCATTGTCACTGTCCACACACAGTGGACATGCGAGCGTTCGCGATCACATGCACCATTTAACTCTGTCCACTGGGTGTGGACATGTGAGCGCTAAGCATAAATGTGACAGAAAAAAATCCTGGCTGGCGGGAAAATGGCTGCGGCCACAGAGTGTGGACAGACGACCCCAGGGGACCATTTCTAAAGAACCTATCCGAGCGCAAAGGGTTAATATATCAAAACTGACAGTTATGTGTGCTGCATTCTGTGGTTATCCCGTGGAACTGATACGAATCAAGAATAGCTGTTTGTATTTTCATCAGCTCAAACTGAAAGTGAATGTCCATAAGAATAATACAGGATTGGAAATTTGACTCCCCGTGGGGCGGAGCCCTATAGGAATTTCTTAAAACACTTTCTTAGTGAGCACCTAAGACCCAAGAGGAAGGTATGTTCCAAATTTCATTGCAATCCGTTCTGTGGTTTTTGAGATTTCGTGATGAGTGAGTGAGTCAGTCAGTCAGTGGTATTTGGATTTGATATATAAGAAGATTAACCATGGTTTAGGTTACGTACAGATCAAATGCTGATATATCGGCCCTTGGGGCTCAAAGTTTAATATGAGTTTGAACAAAAGATTAAGGGCTACTATTTAGTTGTAAAATACATAACAAAATATAAAAGATTGGATTGCTTTCTTAGGGAGGGAGATTGGTTTTTTGATTTAGCTTTCAAAGTAAGGTTACAGTTGTCATACAAGTATTGTATTAATTACTACTAATTATTTATGTAAAGTAATATATCGTTGTAGGAATGAAAAGTCAATATCTTGTTAAAATGCATAAGGAAGTACTTAAATTCTGAGGTAGTGATAACCCTATGATTCATTAAGTAAATATTAGTATGGCCATACCATTACAGTATTGATAAGAGATGTTTACAAACTATGATAAACTGTTACAATGTTTACAAACGACTGACAACTAAGAATATAGAAGATTACGTATTAAGTCCATGGCCCGGAGAGTAAGCACTCAGTTTATAAACCTTCTTGAGTTACGATTGTCCGGGAAACACTTCTATAATACATTTTATTTACTGCAGATTTTCACATTTTTTGGATACAAGTTTCAAGTTATTAATATGAATCCACATCGTTCTTCCAGTTTCGGATATTCAGGATCTAGTTCTTCCAGTTCCGGTTCTTCAGGATCTAGTTCTGCCAGTTCCGGTTCTTCAGGATCTAGTTCTTCCGGTTCTTCTGCAAGTTCCAAGTCAAGCTGTTGTGCGAAGTGTGGGAAAAGATATGATCTAACAATGTGTTATAATTGTAAAGAATATTTTTGCAGAGGCTGTTATGTCAACTCAATTTGTGCCAGGAGAAGCAACTATGTGTCTCGTTGGTTGGTGGATGAAAAAAGGTGGAGGTGCGATGAGTGTTATAGGGGGTTGGATGAATTCCTGGGCAAAAAACCGAAAGAGAGGAAGGATTTGTGGAATTGGTTCAGGTTAGGGGGTAATGTATGAGGTAGTTTAGTAAAATAGTAGCTAAATATGAAACTATGAAATATGGACTAAATTTATTTTATAATATTTAAAACTCAACAACAGTTGTCACTTTTTAAAGTAAAAAAACCTAAGTTATGTTGCTACTATTACTTTTCTTTTGTAAATCAATGAATTATTGGTAAACAATAAAACAGTGTTTCTTCTTCTTTGTCTTTTTCTTAATTTTCCTCCTCTCCTGCTACAAAAGAGAGGAGTCCTGTGTTCGTTCGGGTCACAGTGCTTGGCATCTGGTTAGCATATGCTCTGCTCTGGAATGACTTTTCGCCTCTATAAAGAAATCAGGTTGGTAGTATAGGTTTAGTACCATTAGTATTGTAGTCTAATTTTGTTAACAGACAGCAAAAATCACTTAATTCATTTTGAAACATTTGTTTGCTTGTTTTTGTTAATGTAAAATTTTATATACGAGAAATGTCAGTAGTTTCTCGCCTTTCCCAGGAGCCAAGCAATGTTAACCGAACTGTACTACTAACTCCTCATTTTAAACTATTTTTTTTTACCTGAATTTAAACATTGATGTAAAAGCTACTTGGCAGTTGTTTGTATAATTATGGTAATTATTTATTTTAACATTTATATACTAAATAAAAAAATAAGGAAAGTTGTATTAAGTCTATTAAATACGTTAGCATTTTGGATAAAATTAGCATAAAACACAAAGGTATTAAATAAAAATTAAAGGCAATTAATGACTGTCTAGCAGTTTTTATACGTACGGTATCCAGAGAATGTACAAAAAACTCTGACATACCATAAAATTATAAAGTAAACATTTAGTTACTTTCCATTCCGTTCCTTCTTCTCGCGATTGCAAACAATACATTTAGCTGTATAGCGATACCGTAAATGATTAATAGCGAAATAATACGTATTTTCCGGTTCCTCCTTTTAGCCAATGGGGATACCGCAGGACCCCCGTGCACACGCCTATGCTTCTCACAACAAGTTTAACTAATTCAACAGACCTTTCAATGCACATGTTGAGCATGGGCAATTCTAGTTTGACCTGCTTGAACATATTTCAGAAGATATGCTGTGCTATTTGTTTTTGATTTTTGATTTTGATGAGCGAGCAGAGCCCATAAGTCTCACCTAGTTATCATACTTTTGATAATATTTTTAAATATTAACGAAAAGATAAATTTTACAACACAATGTAACAAATTCCAAACTTGTCTACTAAAGCTAAGAGGATGGTGTAATGCACTGGTACTTACAGTTCCCCTGGAGCCATGGAGGGACTAAACTAATACATATTGGTTACATTATGGTGTAAAGTATTAACCTGATATATTAGTGGGGCCGCCCTGAAGCTGTTGTGATGGTTCCTGGACACTGGACAGATGGTTCTCCACAGTCAGCTCTGCGGGAGAAGTTGCAGAAGGCACATTCCAGAGAGGAGGTCGTCTACGGAAAGATTTGCAGTTTGAATTCCTTGAGACAAACATTGAAGCGGAGTGTGAACTGTGTGAGTCGCCTCGTTGGACACCTAGAAGGGTTCGGTTCACCCGCGAGGAGTGAACGATTCTAACTTGGACTTCTAAGGTGTAGGGATCAAAAGTCTCGATAACCATACCTCGTGGGATCTGGTCAGTGCACTTTTGTCCGATTATGTGTAGCGTGTCGCGGGTTAAAAGTGTCACAGGGTGGGATACAGGGACAGTGACAAGGTGGCCTGGAAACTGGGGGTTGGAGGAGGGTACTAAAATATTCAAATGGCAAATTTAAGTAGAAAAAATAAATCTAGTATTTTTTAAGGGTTGATGAAGCCAATGTGGGATTAGAAAAGAAAGTTTAAGGAAGAATGGGAAATTTGATGGGAACAAATAATTGTTGTTGGGTATGATAGATGGCTTGAAGCATTTATACAATCGGCTTTAAGAATTTTGAAGTTTTTCAAGGGACTTAGAGTAAGAAATTTAACAGTCTCTGAGTCCCCTCAGAAGCTTCCCTCAGAAATGGATGGTATATACTGTAACATGACTTTTGGGCCACCCTGGTGTGAGGGTTGAAAATAGTGATAGGGGGATAATAATGGGCTAAGCCCATCCGAAGGGAAAGTTGGAGCCAGGTTGGCTTCTGGTAGAACGAACGTGGCTGCAGATGTTGGAGGCCATCTCTCTCCTGGAGATTATCTGCAACAAAAAATTAAACAAACCAATTAGAATGTTTGTTTTATAAAGCCACATATTCTTATGTTATATTGAGCACCATAGCTCTCTTTTTCCATATAAAACTGCAACTCTACCGTTACTTTAAAATATATTTTAAAACCCTACAAATCTTTAAATATTCAAGAATTAATTAACTTAATTAACTTCTCACAGCGTCATTTTGTATCCCTGAAGTATGAATGAGCCTTTATATAATAAACAGGGTATTTGTTTAATTTGTTTTTTAAATCAAGAAGATTGTTATTACAATTTTAAGCTTTATTATAGGTAAAGGGTTTCAATATCCAACGTCTATATTATTTCAGTACAGTAGTATTTTTTCAAATCCTTAACAAAATACCATACATTCTTTTCTTAATTGACATTTAGAGTTCAGCTCTTGCTACCTAACACCTAATTTTTCATTTGTACATCTAATTGTTTAATATTCTGCCATCACTCTCTGTTAACCAATCCCCAATTTAAACAGTGTTTTAACCACATTTTTTCTGTCATATTTTCGGCTAAAAAACTAGCACCGTCACTTAGAGTAAAACTGATTGCAACCTTTAATGCAAAATAAAAACAATCCTTGAATTTAGTTGTATTTTTTTCAAATTTACTTAAAATGTACCAGAGAATTCCTATTTTAAATAGATTATTTTTTCTCTCCAATATAAATTGTTTGCCAATTTAAACTCTTGAAACTATCTACATATGACAGAATATAAAGTGTGTATAAAATTGATTTAGAAAATGAAAAACTTATAAATTATTTGTTATTTGTAGAACATCAATGAGCACAGCTTTGACCACATTTATAATTACAAATAATACTTTTAAAATTGACTTACCTGAATAAATGTGTTAGTTTCTGTACACTGCCAATGACAGTCACACTGGTAAAGGCCTAGAAGCTTGGAATTTGTTACATTGTGTGATTTGCTCATTCTACAGCAGGTTTGAGAAAAAAATATGAATTTGATCAAATAAACAATACCTATTTTAGTAAAGTATCTTTTACTCTCATTCTCACAGCATAAATATATTTTGCATCCTGTAAGGGTTCATTACAACTACAGTGTTAGAGATTAGTGGATAAGTTATAATGCAAAGTCAGCTCTATGATTGAAGATCGAGAAAGTAGTCGCAACAGATGCACCTGTTGAGCACTTGGGGCATTGCTAGCACAGTTGAAGCCAAGTGATTTTCTCTAGAGTTTCATTGCAGCAGTGTTTCTTGTCATGTTTTCTAAATAAAGTTAACAAGCTCCATCTTAATATTTTGGTATAAAAAAAGAGCAGTAAAATAGTCTCTGTCTGCTTTGAATATTTGAATGGGCCAAATATTTTGTTAGAAAAATCTTTATAGGCCCTAAGTATTATTTTTTAATTCATGTTCTTGATTGTTTAAATTATTTGGTTCGTATTTAGAATTCTAAAAGTTGTATTAGTTTCTTATAAAAATATTCTTTTGCTAATTTAATTTTGGCCACTCCTCAGTAACGATGAGTATCCGCAATGTAATGAGCAATATCGTAGAGCTTTATTTTTCTATGGCAATATCAACACCATCCCTCAGAAATACATCACGTAAAGAATAACTATGTTGGTAGTTAATTTATTTGATTTTTTAATCTTAATATATAAAATCCAAATACCACTGACTAATATCATGAATTCTCCATAACTATAAGGCCTACACAGTTGAAATTTAATATATATAGGTTCCTCTTTGGCCCCAGGTGCTTGCTAAAAACACGTACTACGAAATTCCCCCTGTATTCCGCCCCGGTGGGTCCCAAAGTTACCATGTATCCCTTATGGACATTCACTTTGGTTTGAGCTGATGAAAATTCAAACAGCTGATCTTGATTTGTATTAGTTCCACGGGCTAACCACAGATTGAAGTATACACAACTATCATAGTTTACGCGGGTGAAGCTGCAACGGGTCGGCTAGTCAGATATATTTTTAATTAATAACATAACCTCCACTCGCCAGTTCAGTGATTGCAAGAATAAAACGACTCAATCCCAAGCACCTATGTGACTGACTACAACTATAGCTTCTGTAGATGTAATCATCATGTATTTATTTGCATTGCATGGAGCATAGTGTATCATGTTTTCCTGACCACACAAATCCACCTAACTTCAGAGCCCCAGTGCTTAAATTATTAACATTAATTAAATCATTATTTAAACACACATTCATTAATTAAGGCAGTTCAACAGGTTACTAACTGACTAATGAAACTAAGGAGGGTAGCAAAAACATTTAATTGTTTTTCAGAATATTTACGGTTTGAGCTGTCAATTAAACATAATATTTTCGCGATATAAAAGTATCTATGTGATGATTTATCATGTTAACAAACAGCTGTTTGTTAAGTTGAAGCAATTTATATTTTTACAAAATATTGTTAATTTCTAATTCTGCAATGTTAGTGTTTAAGTTATTAAAAGCCTACGTTTTCAGGTAATTATTTGTATTTATCCTACCACAATTTTAAAAACTTAATTTTTTTCATTACTGGATAAATGTATCAAACCTAAATGTTTTGACATTGACCACAACTCGCCAAATACAGAAAAGGAATGGAAACATTGGAGGAAGGTTTTTCACAATTTTCTTGACATCATTGAGTTCACAGAGGATTCTGACAAGCTCAAGATCTTAGAGAACAGCATATCATCTGATATTTATGGACTGATCGAAGAATGCCCTACCTTTGATGAGGCCATATCCTTACTTGATAAGTTGTATGTCCCAAAGAAGAGTGAGGTATTTGCTAGGTATCAGTTGGCTATCCAAAGACAGCAAAGCGGAGAGTCCATCACACAATATTTGAACGTCTTACTTTTGCTGAGTAAAGACTGTAACTTTACCAATGTGACTTCCGCTCAACATAGGGACCTTTATATCAGGGATGCCTTTATAAATGGGCTTCAGTCCTGCCTAATCAGGCAAAGGCTGCTGGAAAATCAAACTCTAGAGCTCGATGATGCTGTAAAACAGGCTCTTTCCCTAGAATCTGCCCGAAAACAGGCAGACCAGTATTCCGTACAGCCTGGCTACACTACTCTAACGGCAAATGTCACTTCCCCTCCCGTCCCATCTCCAAGTAATACTCCGGTTAATAGGATTGAAACCCTTCCTGCTCATCCCTGCCCGTCAATAGACTCAAACAACTCTATTTCTGCAGCTTCTCACCCCACTCCTCGCCCCGCCTTTCGTGATCAGAATTGCTTCTATTGTGGGTACAAAATCCATCCAAGAAATAATTGTCCGGCAAGAGAGGCTACCTGTGGTCGATGTGGAAAAATTGGTCACTATTCTAAAGTATGTAAGTCAAGGTCCGTTTTAAAAACTGTACCCCTCATGAGAGATTTCTATCTGCGTATCCCCGGCGAACATAAATGCCGGGGGATATGTTACATAGGTATACATGAATAGTGTCAAGGTTATTATAACAAGCTTTGAATAGCCCTTGAGCAGGAGCACATCTACAGAAACGAATACATACATTGGCAATCTGAAAATATATACAAGTGAAGAATAAGAAATAAATAAAAAATAAACTTAAAATTTAAACTTTAAACTTTGTTTATATCAGATTATAACCGTTACAAGAACTACTTAGCGAGTAAAAGAACTATTATTAATCTTTAAATAGTATGGGTCATTCTATGAGAAATTAAAAATATTTAATACATTTGTAACAAACAATATCCCATTTTATGGCGAAATTAAGTTAGACTATGTTACAGAGGACAAAAAGCGAAACTATTTTTACTTATAAATAATATCTATGCTATTACTCACGACACTGGCCCTGTGTCCTTGAACTCTGGTAAGGGATATTAATCAGAAAAATGTTGAATGAAATGTGTTGCCAGGTAACTGTCTAACAAAGTTTAAAATAAAACATTCTACAACTTAAGCAAGTAGTTTCCCTTTTGCTCCTGAAATATATCTTTGGGAGGGGCTAAAACTTTGTTTTATCAGTGAATAAAAGGGGGTAACATTCTGTATTAAGTTTATTTATTCGGTTCAGTTACTATTCCATCTGTTGTGTCCATAAGCACAATAAATAGTTTTGCTAAATAAATAAGGGGGAAAATTATTAATGAAAAGATAACTTTCCAAAATTTACGATGTGTTAGTTAGTTTTCGTCACTGATTTCTAAAGACCAAATACATTTTTAAAAATTTGCATTTCTAATCTTTTTTTATTCCTTATAACTAGGAATTCCTTAATTTTTGCCATTTTAAAATATTTGTTTAGCCTTGAAAGAAAGTTTACAGTATATATTTAATACATACAGATATCTCTCACACACACACACACACACACACACACACACACACACACACACACACACACACACACGCACGCACGCACGCACGCACGCACGCACGCACACACACACACACACACACACACACACACACACACACACACACACACACACACACACACACACACACACATGTATATAAACATATAAACAACAGTGTACAGTGTTCGGCTTTGGATATATTTCATATATCTCTATATTCAGGGTGTCTCACGTAAGGTGTCTCAAACAGATTACAGACAAACCACTTGACCTAGAAGGATTAAATGAGATGATTTCCCACTAAATTGACCCCAAGGAATAACGTAAAAATATCTTTAGTTCGTTAGAAATACAGGATGTTCTAAAAACGGAGGGTCAGTAGTTTGAATCTCAGAATTTTCAAATATAAACATATGTCAAGTTATACATCATTTGAAAGCTCTACACTCGACTAATATGTTGGCAAAAACAGAACTAATTTTTCTTAATCCGTTTCAAAATGGTGGCCATTTTTTGGAAAAATATTTACATGTACGGAATACCCTGTATCTGCTAAACCACAAGACATATCTTAGTTCTGGTTCAAAATTATTACTTGTTTTAAAATCAGTGTTACCCTGATATGCTACATGACAGTGTTTAAAACAAAATACAAAAATACAAAAAATACTTTTTTTGAAAATGTGGAAGTGCCAAAAATTCCAAAAAGTCAAATTGTAACTTATGTCAAAAAGTATAACACCTTATTTAAGGTCTTGGAAATCCTAGCAACTTTCTAATTCACACCAACCTCGTATCTCTCTTTTTTAGCAATAAAAAAAAATCATTATTTCCCCATATAAAATGCATGTAAGTTATACATCACCCATTTATAAAAGAGGCCTCCGAGTACTTTGTGAGTGTTACGCACAAATAACATGCACTTTATAAGGGGAAATTAAGATTTTTGTACAAAACCAAAATTTTTGTAACAAAAAGAGATACGAAGTTGGTGTAAATAAGAAAGTTGCTAGGATTTCCAAGGCCTTAAATAAGGTGATATACTTTTTGGAATACGTTACTATTTGACTTTTTGGAGTTTTGGGCACATGAATATTTTCAAAAAAAGTATTTTTTGTATTTTGTTTTAAACACTGTCATGTAGCATATCAGGGTAACGCTGATTTTAAAACAAGTAATAATTTTAAACCAGGACCAAGATATGTCTTGTGATTTAGCAGATACAGGGTATTCCGTAAATGTCAATATTATTCAAACAAATGGCCGCCATTTTGAAACGGATTAAGATAAGTAAGTTCTGTTTTTGCCAAAATGTTAGTCGCGTGTAGAGCTTTAAAATGATGTATAACCTGACATTTGTTTATATTTGAAAATTCTGATATTCGAACTAATGACCCTCCGTTTTTGGAACACTCTGTATTTGTAACAAACTAAAAATATTTTTACATTATTCCTTGGGGTGGATTTAGTGGGAAACAATTTTATTTCATTCTTCTAGGTCAATTTGTTTGTCTGCAATCTGTTTGAGACACCTTACGTGAGACACCCTGTATAAGTTAAATGTATAGACAAGTATCTCTCATCTATGTAAGGCATTCATATTTCAAGTAATATAATACAAATACTACATCAGTCCTCCCCATACGCATAAAGGTAATAATTACATATTTGAAAATGTCAGACTGATCTAATGACAGTATTTTAATAAAAATAAATATCTGATGCAAATCTTGTTTGGAGGACATTACAAAAAGTACTTCAATTCTTATTGACATGACAATGCAAAACGTAACAGTAACAATTATAAAAATTACAACTTGTAATTTTACAAATATTACAAAATTGTATTTATGAAATACTAAATAAAATAATTTGATATTCCCTTCAATGAACTCTGTATGCATATTTTTGTTATAAACCTATATTTGCTCAAGAAATAACATTTAGTTAATACTTACTGAAATGATACGTTATTCCATAAAGAATAGTTTTACATCATATTATTGTCTTCTAATTTCAACTTTTTCTTTTAGTACAGAGTTAAAATATATTAATCTAAAAGTTATCATAGTATATATATAATTACACCTAATTCATTTTGTCCAGAGTAAATAACAAAATTCTAAAATTCCTCAAAAAAGTCTGTTGTACGTGTTTTTTTTTATTTCAATTGGTATTTCAAGAAATTTGTTGCCAAATACTTATAAAATTAAATAAATGTGGCGCTAAAAAATATGTTTTCATCTTTTAAATGCTTGCACTAATCTCAGTACAACTTGTAAGTAATTTGCCATCATAAACAAAATTTAAAAATGTAGCAAAATAAAATACATTCTTTAAACTAATTTAACTGCTGTAACAATAATAAATATCTGATAAAAAATTTTTAAAAAATAGCATTTTGTTAAAAAGCTTAAGTTTCTAGTATCACAGGCAAAGATTCATTAACAGAATAACAACATTTTTCTTTTAACCATTTACTTAAACCTAATTTAAATTTACTTCCCAAGCTGCTTCTGGTAGCTTATTGAATAATTTAATCTTCATACCTAGAAGAAAGTCTCGCAGAACTGTGTGTTGCGCAGCTGCTGTTTTGGCTACTTCGTTTCACCTTTCAGGGGGCAGCTATCAGACAAGTAACGACAAGCTGCCCTTTGAAAGCCGTAACAAGCTCACCTCCTCGAAGTGAAGACTCAGGGAAGTGAAGACTCATGAAGAGAAGACTCGGGAAGCATAAACTCAGTGAAGAGAAGACTCAGTGAAGTGAAGATTCATGAAGAGAAGACTCAGTGAAGTGAAGATTCATGAAGAGAAGACTCAGTGAAGTGAAGATTCATGAAGAGAAGACTCAGTGAAGTGAAGATTCATGAAGAGAAAACTCAGTGAAGTGAAGACTCATGAAGAGAAGACTCAGTGAAGTGAAGACTCACGAAGAGAAGACTCAGTGAAGTGAAGACTCCGGGTATTGAAGACTGAAGACTCCAGGTATTGAAGACTGAAGACTCATAGAAGATTCTTTTCTTTTTGGAGGATCCTCCTAAACTTCTGAAAACAGCTCTTAAAACTGTATCAGCTATTGATAATACAATTTTTGGAACTTGTGATACCGTATGGTAAAGAATAACTCTAGTTATGGGTTGTGTTTACAATAATCAAAAATAGTTGGCTGTATAATAAATATAAATGCTAGTAAACCTATCCTATTCTGGGGTTTTACCTAGTTGAAAATGTGCTGTAAATGGTTAGACTGAAAGTTTTGCAGTACAGCAAGAGGTTTTTAGCATATTTGTCTGTGGGGAATTTGTTTATGGATTTGTTCTTTTTATGCAGTATACAAACAAATATATGTTACATCTAGTATACAAGAAAACCAGCTTTATGAAATTTTCGTTACGAAAGGGCTCCAATCATAAAATATTTTCACCATACTGCTTCGAAAGCGGCTTTTTTCAATACATGCGTTGTGGGGCTAAAGTAATTCTTTTTATCCCTAGGGTGAAAAATAACCAGCTGGTGTCGAGGTCATCAGCTGTTTGTTTTTGTCGTTTATATCAATGTAGTAAAACTTCAAACTTGTGTAAGTGGATTGTAAGTAATCGATTGTATCGAGAGTCGTAGTCGCTTATTTTATCGATTGTAATTCATTTTTGCATTGTTGTCGATGTAGTGATAGTCCACAGTGTTCAATATACAAATCGTAATAGTTAGTCTAAACTAACACTTACACAAACGTAACAGACAATAGTTGAATAAATCTGTAACAGCTGTGTGTTTTAAAAAGCAAGAACAAGATGGAAGCCATTTTGGGAGCCAACTTTTAAAGGTAAAAAAGTTGTAGAATTTCTGTTTTGTGATGTAGTTAGCTTAATATACTGTGGGGTATGACGGAAAATATAGTTCAACACACGGGCCAAGAGTTGCAATTCGATCCTCGCTCATTCCGACCGTTAAACTTGAGCTCATATCGAAGAGCGTCGCTTTTGACCCTAGTGAAGAAATATACTGTTGAGGTTGTTTCTGCCTTTCACATTAGACCAATGTTACCTCTAGATCCTCAAAAAATAGTCTGAATTTGTGAATTTATGACATTTTAGAACAAAAAGTATCTGGTGTATTAAGTGACAAAATTTGTATATCATTAATACTGTAGATATCCTATAAATAATTGCAAATATTGAGTCTTTAATAATTTTGTTCAGTGACTGTGTGACGCTAAGCGTCACGCTATTTTTATATAGTGTAGGCGGCCTGCATAACCGCACCAAACTCCATCAACGGCGTTGAGCCAGCTGATCCTTTTACCGTTAGCGGCGATTTCCTCGGCGTCTCTCCCCCTTGTTTTTTGCGGAGCCCCTAGAGCATCACGTCCCCCGCACGTTCTCCTGAATTTTCCACCATCATACATAAGTACCGTATTTTTAAGTAGTTGTTAGTACCAGAAATGGTAGGCTAACCGACAATCGGAGGGGCCATCCCTTTTGGGACCCCCCAATTAACAGGATTATGTAGGAATTGCAAACCGGTCGAGGGTTTCCCTCGACCGCATGTCAAGTTTCAGATTAGCATATTAGATTCTGGTTATTCCTCTTCTCAGAAGACAATTAATTAATAAATTGTCATTGCTTAGATTCAGAAACTTAGTTATTCATTTATTATCCAGTACAGTAATTTACCTGATTTAGACACTTGTAATAATTTCAGTAGTAGGTCTTGGAAGGATATGTATTAGTTATTTATATTTAAACCAATCATCAGAGCTGGCTAGTATAGCCTTCTGGTCTGGTAAAGATCCATAGGCCTCTGGGCACCCAATCACGTTTTCCAACCCCCAATTAGTTATTGCAGTACCAATTAGCAGTTCATGGTTAGGCCAGACAACGGCCTGGCTTGTTAAATTACCAGTCATTAATTAGCCAAATCAGTAGCAGAGTCAGCACGCCCAGATTCCAGTTGTAGTAACCACCCAGTCAATTAGTTCATTAACCAATTAGCAGGCCAATTAGCCACCCCTGTAGCCCATACTTTAACCAATCAATTAATTCCCGGGCCAACACATGATGCTTTAATTACCCCCCCGCTACATATGGTAGCGGTACCAACAATCTAAATTCCTTCCCCCCCGCTGCAACTGTTGTTTGTGATATCAATTATTCTTAAATTGATTCGTAATTCAGTTTTTCGATTAATTTTTTGACAATCTATGGATAAACAATTATTATCTCTGGTGTTATGGGAGAAGTAGGTAGAAATACAACATTTATCATAACACCAAAGCTTTTAGCTTGTTGCGCCACAAAACAAAATGTTGTTTAAATAAGTTACTTTTTATAACTTATTCAAAAATCAAAGAAAAAATAAATCTCTTCTTCCAACGTAAAGTAAGAAAAGACTGTGGTGGGGGCTGCTAAATTTAAAATTCCTTAAATTAATAATCACTACAGGGGGCCAAGCTTTGCTCGGATCATATTGTATATTAGCGAATTTCCCCTATAGGGAAGAAGCTATTACCGTAGTCGGCATGGTAAGACTTAGGCCCGGGACCATGATAACTTTTCGTTTTGAGGTCCCCAGACCCCAAAAACACCATTCGTTCGAAACTGTATATATATATATATATATATATATATATATATATATATATATAGTATAAATGTTCTCTCCAGATTCAAATTTTAAAATCTTTATTAATTTTCGTTCATCTGGTGAACTTCATCAGATAAATATAAAAGTAGATAAATATATATATATGTGTGTGTCCGTGGGTGCGATAACTCTCGTAAACATGATCCGATTTTGATAAAATTTGGTACAAACGTGTAAAGCAGCATTTATGACTATAAGTTCGAAAACCAGACGGATCGAGCTATCCGAAGAGGTATTTTGGGGGGGTTTTGTACCCAAAAATGGGTTTTTTGAGTTTTTTATATACAATTTTTGAAAAAGTAATATTTTATTTTTCCCCATTGGAATCAGCTTAAAAATACGCACAATTTGATGTTTTAATCATTGCTCTACGCCAATTGGTTATTGAGATATTGAAAGTGCTAAACACAGTACGTTGTCCAATGTTATTCTTATGGAGGATAAGAAAAATTGTATATCTCGCTTATTTATCAACTTATCCTGACGAAACTTGGTATATTGCTTCATTTCATTGTGGTCTATTGATATTTGCACAAAAACCCATTTTTTGGCCGATAGTTCCCGTAGCAGCAAACCTGCATACTCAGCCCCATGTTATTCTTATGGGGAATAATTAACGCGTTATCTCCTTTAATTATGAACATAAATTAATAGAACTTGGTATGTGGCTTTACCTAGTTGAGTTATATTTATATTTGTATAAAAGCCCATTTTTAGTGTTCCTTATTTCAGCAAACCTGCATACTCAGCCGCCATGTTATTCTTATGGAGAATAATTAAAATGTCATAAATCGTTTATTTATGAATGTATATTGATGAAACTTGGTATGTGGCTTTATGTGGTATTAAGATAAATTAATATGCATTGGAAATTCGCTGAGTATGCAGGTTTGCTGCTACGGGGGTATTGTATACTTTATAATACGATATGAATCAATATAGAAATACTTTACCTCATGAGTATTACATTGACAGTTCACTGGTTGTTTTAAGCAGTTGTTGTGATTATTTTGTTATATTTTAAACTCCATAAATTAAAACGAGTTTTCCTGAGGTTATGAAATTGGCCAATTGATTTATGAGGTCAAAAACCCCTATTTTCAAAATTTAAAAACCCAAAGATATCTGAAATCTATTTTTCATACATATATTACGATCACTAAATTACGGATTAAGACGCCAACACAACTACGGCGTGTTTTAAGACGAATATAAATGAATGATGAGTGTAGAATGGTTGAGATGTGTAGCCTTGTTACTAAGACCGTCTGATTCTTTAGCCAGGATCATAGGAGTCATGTATTGTGTTGTAATAATTTTGCAGCTCGAAAACCCAAGATGATAAGAGTGATATGTGGGCATTTATGTTTTGGATAAAATACTACTAAATAATGCACTTTTCAAAATACATAAACATTGTTACTTCCTAAATAAATTGGCAAACTCTGAATCATCAAGGCTTATAAAAACATAAAGATCATTTTTTGAATGTTGCCCCTGAACTGTAATGACTATTATATGGGTTTAAATTACCTTTTGACAGCAGTTCAATCGTAATGAAATACTACAACCTGGTTTCGGTGCTTGGTTACGCCATATTAAAAAAATCATCATATTTTTTATTAACATGGGCCATATAAACATTTTCCCAAATTTCATATTTTAAAATTCTTTTAAATAAATTCAGGTTTTGATCTGAAAACTTACAAGTTGTACGTTTTATTGGTTTTTGCTTTTCATTTTTGAGTTTTTTTTATTTTTAATGTGAAGCAGTTGACCATCATGATCTGATAGACAAGGTATTATCCCCTCAACAGTCAGAGTGGAATCATTACAGTTTTTTATAATATAATTATTAATTGCTGATTTAGAATTTTCTTGTTGGGAAGTTTACAACATACCTCATGACATGATTTTTTAATGTCTGTTTTAATATTTTATGATCATGGTAATTTTTTAGAACATTAATGTTTAAATCCCCTCCTAGAACTATATGTTTGAATTTTTTGGAAAAATATACACTTAACCTATCTAAAAATACTTGACAATCTGAATTAGATTATCCATTCACTCCTATAGCTAACATTCATAAGATGTAATGGCGTAATACAGGCGTACTACCAGCTTGAAGTATTTCACTACGGATTGAACTGCTGACGAAAGGTAATTTAAAACCATAAAACATAAAGATCAATAACATAAAAATGCAGGGCTGTTGGAGGTGCTACACCAATAGAACACGATTCAGGTTTCCAATATAACCATTACATGGTCTTGCTGTTAGAAAGAGCCTTGATTGGTTATCAATTCGCACAATCTGTTATCATGAAAGGAAATGACTAAGATGGTTGAAATTTCCTTGTTTCTTTGTATTCTAGCTACTTATGTTTCACAATCAAACTGTATGAAATATTTTGGTTTTTAAATTGACGGAGCTATTAGTATACAATATTTAAACAGAGTGATATATGATGTAAAAAGAGCATTACAGCTGAGAGCAGTGATTGGAGAATTGCAGGAGTGGAAAGAACAAATCTGACCATCAACCATGAATGTCATATATAAATGACATTCATGAATGGCTCATATATAAATGAATGGCTCATGAATGTCAGGCAGAGTTTAGGAAAAAATTGTACTAGCCTAATTCATTGGAAAACAATCTTTATTGCAACTCTGTTACTTAATGATGTTTCACTTTAAAACGAGTTCGCACGCAGCACGCTGACGTGAGGGAAGTGAATTTCCATATAAAAACTTTTAAAACTCAAAATCAATGTAAAAACATACATGTATTCCAATTTTTATTGAAATCTAAAAACATTGATTTTTTTGGCTGTTCTGATGCTCCTGGTTTTATTTACCTGCAAAGCTGGGAATACAATTTTGCGCATTATAATGTTAGGAGAAGGTCCAGTCAGGCTTGAAAGTAGGCGTGAGGTTGCTGGGGATGATAAAAGTACTCTAACAAAGGAGTAGGCTTTTCTAGTGTAAACCCCCCATAAGAGAACGTACTGTGTTTGGTCGAAACACATTTTCTTTAATAACTCGGTAATTAATTATGCTAGAATGACAAGAGAGGGCTTACAACTTTCGCCTCTCTAATTCCCATCTTATTACATGCATTAATTTTACATACGGGGCTCTTCTGACCCTTTTTGGGCCTAAAAACTCAAAATTTGAAAGATCAATCCTCAAAAAAGGGGTTTAGAGTTTTCCGATTGTTTTGCCCAACGAACTTGTCCTACTGATTACAGAAAGAAACGTCCCTACCAAATCTGAAGTTAATCGGACAACAAATGTGACCGCTAGATTGCAAACACACACACATATATATATATATATATATATATATATATATATATATATATATATATATAATTTTGAACGACCCATAGGAAATTCACTAATAAAATGTTCATACAAAACTATAAAAATTAATAGAATGTACAGTGAGCAACTGATTGTAAAAATTTAAAAAGTTAACAATTGAATAAATAATATCTATGACATTAATTATAAAGGTGCCGAGCCAAATTATTTAAAGCTTAGATCAATTTTGGGGCTAAGTCTATTATTACAGTTTTAGAAAACATATGCCACTCGAACATGGTTAAATTTGGTATTAAAAGTTTCAGCACTTAATAGGGTAAAAGACCCTTTTGTTTGTTTGGTTAAAAATCTATTATTTATAGGCCAGAAGCTAATGTAAAGTAAGTGTGGGTCCAAAGATTTATGTAACTATTCTTAGTTACAGTATATATTTTTTTATACAAAAATAACACTCAAACATGGTTAAAATTGGTATTAGAGGTTTAAGCAACATGAATTACTAGTGACCTAATTCAAGTGAGCAAGGGTTGAGAGTTTTCAAAATTTTTTTATTATTATAATTCCTACCAAACTAATATGCTTAAATTTGGTATTAAAAATTTTAGGAACTCATTAGGAACAAAAATAAATAGGTTAATTGGATAAACAAGCCAGACATTGTCCAAAAACGTAATTAAAGTGAGCGCATGTCAAAAGTTTTAAATAATTCTTCTAATTTTCTATTCCATTTGTTAAATATTTATATGATATATTTGGTTATATTTTTCACTGTCTCAAGAATTTAATAAAAAATACAAATAAAAAGCTGTTTTCCCAAAAACCAAGTAGCTTGGAGGGAATTCTAATTCAACTAAGCGCGAGACGCGTTTTCCCCATCTTCCCCATGCTAAACGGGAGTGATTTGCCATCTTATTGACTCACCATCTTATCGCCAGTGGCAAGGGGGCGTGCCTGGCTTCATCGGCCCTAATGTTAAAGCATTGGCATGTCCTCTCCAGTAATATTACCTCCACGAGCTGGACTCCTGCAGTGAAAATCATTAGAAACAACATTTATAAAATAAGAATTTAATTTCTTAAGAGTAATTTCATCTGTTACTCAATTTACTGGTTTGTGTTAGTAATAAATGTTTAAATAACACAATATTTTTGTAACATTACTTATTTAATTTCAAAGAAGGTTAAAGGTAGATCAGTTTAATACACAATTTAATCCTAAAATTGGCCAAAAACGTGGTTCTTTTAAAATCTTCATAATTTTCCCGTGTCTCCTTTTTTCCTCTGGTAGAGAGATCCCCACATATTTTAATGGTCCGTTTTGGAGCCAAACATTCATGACCACACCCTTTATATAAGCTTTGTTCTATCAAAGGAATATAACAAATTTTAAATATATGTACACCTTACTTATGTACTCTGCTTATCTGTATAACTTAGGTGAGCATATTCCATATTTCTTCAATGTGTTATTCTTAAGTTGAGTGAGTTTTCTCTGTCGTTAGCATCTACTAACTCTTGTAATACTTAATTTGGTTGACGTACTAAACTGGTAGAAAGAAAAAAGTATCTACTTCAAAAACAGCTTGGGATTTGAATATTTATTATTTGTACCAAAACTGCTTTGCACTGAACCATTAACTTGACATCTGGATTAAAAGTACTGTCTACCTTTTTAATATTGCTTCACCTTAACGACTTCATGATTTAGAAATTCCCCCTTGGGGCCATACACATATTACGTAACGCATTTTTTCAACATTTCAGACCCCCCTCCCCCCATGTAACGCACCATAACGTTTGACCCCATAACGTCTATACCCCCCCAACCCCCCAATGTGTTATGTAACTCAATCGTAGTAGGCTTTAAAACAGCTTAATTCAAATTCAAATTCAAATTCAAATTTCTTTATTGTTTGAAACATGTAATTACATGCATAAACATTGTCAAAGGTTCTTAATCTATTTCACAGTGCATATTTATATACATTTTTCAGTCACAGTAAAAGTCAAATTAAGCCTAAATATCAACACAATATATTTACATGAAATATCCACAGAAAAAAAGTTATAAAGTACACACGATTTATATTTCTACAATTGTAAATCATAAGGACACTTCATGATTAAATATCTCTTGAGTTCTGTCCTAAACTTATTTCCATCTAAGATTTTTATGTGTTGAGGAAGTGAATTAAAAAATATTGCACCTTTAACATAAGGACTATTTTCTGTTGTTTTGAATTTTCTATTGACTCTATAAAAATCAAATTTTCTCCTTGTATTATGAGCATGGACATCACTATTTTTACAAATATATTTATTATCCAGTTTCAATAGCATTATAACTTGAAAAATATACAAAGCATAAACTGTCAAAACATTAAATTCAATAAATATATTTTTACATGATGTTCTAGGATTCACCTTAGCTAGTAATCTTAAGGATTTTTTCTGGAGGATAAAAACTCTGTCCATGTGTGTTTTGGCTGCACTTCCCCATAACAGTAGGCCATAAGAAAGATAAACACTAGGCCATAGTAAACTTTCATTAACATATCAGGATGAAGATAGGAGTTAATTCTTCGTAATGAAAATAGGCTAGGTGATATTTTTTTACAAATGCTTAAAATGCTTAAATGCTTAAATGCTTTAAACATCCTTTTTATTAGAAATTTGGAATATGGATCTCAATAAATCAATAAACTTTAAATGACGTTCTTTTAACTACATTTGTTTAACTTATTTCAACCCAAAATGTATATACAAACAAACAAGACTGTTACTAATAATGTAATCAACAAAATAGACTATCTCAGCTGAAACGTAACAAATTTAATTTATAACTAATACAAATTGAAAACAACTTAAAAAAAACCCGAAGATATGGATGACATTGCGCAATACTGTATTAAGTCATGATTTTACACTCTAAAATAGTACAAAATAATAGGTGTAAAGCAATGCAGAACTTACTCAAAACACATTATGTATTTATTTTTAGTTTAACTGTTATTGAAATAGTATGACGGAAGTATTTTTATATAACTAACTATAACCTTGATTTAGATATCAATTTGATTATATTTTTAATTTTGAAAGATTTATAACAGTAGCAATAGATAGGGGAGTGCGCCAGCTCTTATGTTTAATATGTGTGAGGTACGTAACGTTGATCACACCCCCCCCCCCCCACATAACGCTACGCCATACTCCCTCCCCCCTGAAGTGTGTTACGTAATATGTGTATGGCCCTCTTTTAATTAAAGGTTTTGGGCTGCTTTCCATATGTCATAACAATAATGGAGCCGTCCAGCTGTTATTAGTGAATTTCCTATGGAAAGTGAACTATTAGCATGACCCGCACGGTGAAACTTAAGCCCGGAACCACCATAGAAGTTCCTAACGTGACCCCCTGAACACGTTTTGGGGGGTCGTTCAAAATTTTATATATATATATATATATATATGTGTTTTCACTCTAGCGGACCCAGTTTTTGTCCGTTTTACTTCAAATTTGGTAGGGACGTTCCTTACTGTAATCAGTTGGACAAGTTCGTTGGGCAAAACAATCGGAAAACTCTAAACCCCTTTTTTGGGCAATTAATCTTTCAAATTTCGAGTTTTTGGGCCCAAAAATGGTCATAAAAGCCCCAGATGTAAAATAAATGCATGTAAAAAGATGGGAATTAGAGAGGCGAAAGTTTTAAGCCTTCTCTCGTCATTCTAGCATAAATATTTACCGAGTTATTAAAGAAAATGTGTATTGACTAAACACAGTACGTTGTCTTATGGGGGTTTTACACGAGAAAAGCCTGTTATTCCTTTGTTAGAGTACTTTTATCATCCCCAGCAACCTCACACCTACTTTAAAGCCTGTCTGGACCTTCTCCTAACCTTATATTGGGCAAAATTGTATTCCCAGCTTTGCAAGTAAATGAAACCAGGAGTATCAGAACAGCCAAAAAATCAATGTTTTCAGATTTCAATAAAAATTGGACAAATGTATGTTTTTACACTGATTTTGAGTTTTAAAAGTTTTTATGTGGAAATTCACTTCCCTCACGTCAGCGTGCTGCGTGCGAACTCGTTAAAAGTTGAAGTGGTACAGTATACAGTGTTAAATATAAGGGTACCTCTCCCATCATCCTGCGACTTCCAAAGTGTCCATACTACACTTTTTGATATAATATTTATTTTCAAAGCTAATTCAGGATGATAAAAATACAATTTTAAAAACGATTGAATAAGAAACAAGGGCCAGACAGTTTTTATTCAGGGCCGAATTAGGACCTCTGGGGCCCCCGGTGTATAGGAAAATGGGACCTCCCTAACATGGATACAAGCCATGTTTAAAAACCGTTTACTATGTACGGGTTTATGTACATAAAAGTTTTTTTTCTATTCCGTAATATAACCTTATTATTTTTAATATTATAGTCTTTAATAAATACACCAAATATACAAGTAAATAACAAATTTTAATTTATTAACAAAACTTTAAAAACTCACAAAATAAAAATGTTGTATTTTAATTTTTCTTACAAGATTTAGTATGGTTTTATCTCTCTTAAGCCTATATCCAATAAGCTAATACTATATTAAGTGGCCTGTGACCCCCCTTGGGCCCAGGGCCCCGGACGCTCGCCCGTGTTAGGTAAATACGGCCTTGTTTCTATTCATATCTGCAGCAACCTTTTTATAAAGGCTTTCGTGGAAAGAGTTCAACTTGTGTCAGTATGTTACATCTGTTATTTATAATGCAATTGCCAATTACCAAGCTAACAATCAAGACAGATATCCTTTTTTTCTTATGCCTTCTCCACTCATGTTCTATACATCCTAGTGGCTAAAATTGGAATGAATATGGACTGGACGCTATTAAACAAAAATTATGGGACACAGAGGTTTTAAAAAAAGGCTCATTCTAACGTCCGACAGTAACAAAAGGAAAGTTGTTTTTGTTAAATATTTATAGATGTAAAGAACAAACAAATTAGGCTACATAATTTGCCTTTGAATAAATGCAATATTATATCCTATTACCCTAGTAATAAATTACTGTAATTAAGGAACTAATGAAGTCCAGAGTGGGAAAGAGACTGCTGTAACATATTTTAAGCTATTTATTTTTTTATGTTTGTAATTGAATTGTATTGTGAATTATTTTGAACAGTACCGTATGGACCTTACTGAAACAAAACAGTTACTGCTAGGGAAAAAAGTTTAAAAATTAAGATGTTTTAAGTAGGTATAGTACATGGACTTATATGTAGCTAACGGCAAATAAATATGAGAGTGAGTGACCATTCCACTTGTAACTTTTGTTATAGATTGTGAGTGTCCACGTTTTGTTTCACATAATAATCATATGATAGTTCTAGCTCCCAAAATAGAGATTGATAGAACGTAAATTTGGGCAGGTTAGTTTATTTAATATATATTTTTGTTCACATGCAGAGAGAGACCTTTGCCACTAGTTATACTTGTGTAATTAATAAAAAATTAAAGCAGAAACTTAGCAAAACTAACTATGCAAGATCTATCCCGAAATATTTATCTAAAAAAACTCTTTTTACACCTTCTTTATGGCCTTTTTTATGACTAAATGGGAGATCTATCTAAAAACAACTTTCCATCACTCTCTTTCTCTCCCGTTATATTTTTTTAATCTGATTTAAAATGTATTAAATTACTCCAATTATTTATCAATTTACTATTTTATAAAATAAGAATAAGAATATATTTATTGTTATAAGTTACATTCTTTTACAGCTAGCAAGGCCAGCACAGAACATAGAGCATTGTCAAATTTCTAATACTAAACTGATCTAACAATAAGTAAATTATTACAACATTTTCCAAATAATTATAATGAACTCTAGCAAATAAAATTCATTTACCCCCCAAAAAAAATTCATCCACAGTAGTATATTTTTTGTAGAAGCAATTTTTTTTAAATTCAGTTCTAAATCTATTTTCATTTACTATACTCTTTAAGTTGCCTGGTAATTTGTTAAACAACTTCCTCCCCATGTACTGAACCGTTTTTTGAAATTTAGTTTCAAACGGTGTCTTGGGTACTGGAAATCATTGCAAAATCAAATATTATAATTATGTTCATGTTGTGTTTCTTTTAAGTTCTCCAGATTATTTTTAACAAAAATTAGACACCTGTAAATATAATGAGGGCACTGTCATAATGCTGAATTCTTTAAAAAAAGGTTTACAAGATTTTTTTGATGAGAATGTCATTCTGATGTATTTTTTTGCATTTTAAAAAATAATTTTGAGTGACTTGAGATTCCCCAAAATTCAATCCCGTAACTTATGATTGGAAACTTATAATAAGGTCAAATTATTACTTTTACAGCAATGCAGCAAACGCACAGGTATTTGCCTGGTGTCTGCTGATTCCCATGACCATATTTTTGTATTATTATGACAGGTAAATTTTAAATTCCTAGTTAAGATTTCCACAGTTATATAGGTATTAGTAATAATTATATTGGTGAAATTGTAAAGAAGCTCTAATTTTTTCAGAATAAACGTTTTTTTCATTATTATTTTTGATTATTCGTATCTATCAAGCAAATTCTGCAAATTCTTAGGGCATACAGTATAGTAAATTTGTATTTATCTTTCCTCTAAAAATTTCTTTAGTGCTTTAAAACCTTTTAATTTAAACTACATTTAATTTGTCCAAATTAAGAAAAAACATGAGTAATAGTAATTTCTGCCTTTTAAAAGCAAAATATAAATGTTCAATTAAGGTCTCAAGAAATATAATTATTATGTCATACATTTGAAAAAGCAGTACAGTACCTGACATCATCTTAGTGGCCATGTGACTTGAAGGAGCTGGGATGAAATGAGAGAATTCTGTTGCAAAGTGAAGGAAGGAGGGATTGAGATAGTCTTATCGGGCCAGGAAAAAGGAAGTGATAAGGACCACTGTTCAGCGGTCTTTCCCAGCCGCCAGCCACAATCAACTGACCACCAGTCAAAAGACTTATGAAAAAAATTAAAGATATCTAAATAGACTGAAATCTGATCTAAGGATAATATTACAAATTTGTATCTTTAGGTTTGCAAAGGAAAAGCACTTGGCTTGGGAGTTTCATTGAGAAAAGGTAGGATACACAGCTAACTCACCTGAAGAAACTGGTTCAGATGAGCACAGCAACAAAGAAAGTATTTTTACACACATAACGACCTCAAAACGAAAAGTTATCATGGACCCGGGCCTAGGTCTTACCATGCCGACTACGGTAATAGCTTCTTCCCTATAGGGGAGATTCGCTAAAAACTTTGGAAACATAAATTACAATATATCATGTATATTCTTGTTTTATTATGAATTACACAATAATGAAATGAGGCTTATTTAGCCCACCTTAAAAGGTTTTCACTCTCCAAAAAACAGCAGTAAGACTGATGGTTAAAGTCCCCCAAAATTACACACTGTAAAGAATTTGTTTATCAAGTTTAAAATTTAATTTTGTAACATGAAAGAGTTACTTTGGAAATTCAACATTGCCATACCCATAACACCCAAATTAAAAAGTTAAATCAAACCAGTACAACATGGACTTAAACTTTATAATTTATCTCCTCTTACATGGGACCAAAGGTTTATAATAGTTTACCCGTTTCAATCAAAGACATAGATTCTTTTTCTAAATATAAAATATCTTTGAAGAAATTTCTATTGGAGTAGGCGTATTATTCACTGGAGGAATACTTGGAAGGAGACTGAATTGTTGGTTGTACTCTGATTGTAGATTAATAATCTTGGACAAATCACCTGACAAGCACGTTTTATATCGATGGTTTGATGTAATGTGATGATTCAAATAAATAATTTAAAAAATACAATAAAAAAAACGGCACATTTGATTTTATGACATACATTTTTACTCAAATACTGTACCTAAAATTAGCATAGCCCAAGGAAAGTTAATTGGACTAATGTTCTATTATGAATACATATATTTTTAATTCTATACCATTTTTCGTTTTAATAAGTCAGATATTTAGATTTTATTTCCTTTTTGGAAGAAAATAATTAAACAATACTAACAATGCATATACATAACCGAAAAAAGAGGGACACGCTTAAGGAAAAACGATAACTCCGCCCCCCAAACACATATAGAGTCACAATCGTATATTTGATTATATTCGGACCGGATTTAAGTGTTTACGGAAAGTTATTTGTTAAAATTCAAACAGCTGGGTGAAATATATTGACAGGAATATGTTATTTATTAGTTTGTTTACAAATTAGGTACTCAACTTGATGTTTTAAAGGTAAACAGTAGCGCGCTGATTGGACCAAGGTGAATTAGCAGCGACAGTCAGCGCTATATTCTCCTCTGAACTTGGGGGTAAAACTAAAATAAAATAACATGGGGAGTCCCTACCATAGGGTTACGTATTCACTAATAGGCCAACCAAATATGTATTTAAAATAAGTTTTAAGAATCGAAAATCGCCAAACTAAAATCAAGAAATTCTTTTAATAATACTGATATTACGGTACTGTATTTCCTTGGTAACCATCTGACTCAGACTAATTATTTTTCAAAATACAAAATCATTGGTCACATTAAAATTATGCCATGTAAAAATAGTTCTTTGCATATAGAGTATTTAATCAAAATTAGAATCACAAAGATTTTAATTTGGTAACAACAGTTTTCACATAGTATTAATTTTTTGTAAATATTTCTATTTACAAACATTTGTTAAACTACCTACAATCCATCTAGATTTATGTTCTCCAAGGGTTCAGCCACCATTTGGATATTGACGTTTCCTCCAAGCTGCTGAGCATGATGGAGTAGTGAGTTAAGGCCAACTGTAGAGGAGTCTGCTGAGGAGCCGTGACCGTCATTCCCGACCTCTGCGTTCTCGTCCTCTGCGGTTGCTGCGTAACATAACTCAACCTCACACCTCTGGATGTCATCGTTGTCCCATCACCGGTCCCCTTGGATGCTGGACCTCTTGTAATGACAGGCAGCACGTTTTGATTTTAGAAGGAATAAAGACAAATAATTAGATAATTTTGTGTACCATATTATTAAAATAATTTTGAAAAGAGTCGTTGTTATGGATTCATTGTTATTAATACAGATAGAATTTTTAAAATAGTGTTGCCATTACAAAAGAATGTTTTCAAGAAAGCGTTATGGTTATGTAAAAAACCCAGGTTCCAAGTCATAACTTTACTGTTTGGTGTAAATGTACTTTGTATTTGTATATTTTAAATTGTATCGGTATTTATTTAACAATTGGAGGACGATCTTCAGATTAAAGGGGTCCATTATTGAAGTGTTGTTTCCCTGCTTGTGAGCCAGAAATCCAGGTTTGCTGCAGGAAACAGTAAGGTGATTTCCTATTTTTGTACACAGATTTAAAGATGTTTCTTCCAAAGGTTGAAAAAGATTTGACGAGTTACTGCTCTCAGGAAACCACGTGAGTATTACTTTGACAGTTCCCTGATTGATTATAAACAGCTGTTGTGATTCTTTTGTTCCGATTTGAAACTCCATGAGCCTATGTTATTTTTTAACTTTTAAAATTATTTTTCACCACACTACACTGTAATCACCTGTTTTCGGAACGTCATTTGAATACCGAAAGTAGAGTTTTTCCGCCCAAGGGCCGAAAGTCAGCTGATCTATTTAGCCAGTGTTGCCAACTTGTTTTCAAGCATAGACGACGTTACCTGGTTAATAGATGCATACTGTTTTGTGTTCTTTGGTTGAAACACTGGAACAAATGACAATAAAATTCAAAACATTGGGCTATTGATGATTTTTTTTTATTGGTTAACTGTTTTTAGTCCGAGACTGCATGAGGCCGCTCGTGTTTTATGACCGATCACATTTAACCCGTTAATAATTGTAGTATGGTGAAAAATAGCGTTCACACCTCTGCCGAAAGGGTTTTGCATAGCCCTCGAACGATTTATGACCTCGACTTCGTCTCGGTCATAAAACACGATCTCGGGCCAGCAAAACCCCACTTTCGGCCCTTTGTGCGAAATATACTATTATACATTATTAGATTTTTCCTGAGGATGAGCTGACTAGAACTTATTTAAACCCCAGAAATTAGTTTATTTCCAACATTTTAAAGAAATCGTTGGAGCTGTTCTTGAAATCAAGTTGCAACCAAGCAAGCAAACAAGGATAGGATGTAAGATAAAAATAACGACTAAGTATTTAAGGAACATTTGTAACCATAATAGACTACAATGTTTTTACAAATACTCTAATCATCTCTTAGAAAATCTTTCTTAAAACTTAATATTACTAAAATGGTTATAAATACTGCAGCAAATCAAATTACTTATTTTGAGATATCTCTACTGTAGAATTAAATATACAACTCTTTCCTCCTCTTATAACAGATACCATTACATTTTTAATTTGTAGAGAAATATGAATCTATAAAGCAGGCCACGATGGTAGCATTCCCACATTATTAAACCTCATTGGTGCCAACTTCACAGTCAATATTTTCTTTCCACTGTACTTAAAAATATGTAGAATGTAAGAATGCTGCAATGTCAACCTGCAGCATACAATTTCAGGGATGAAATTTAATTACTGAATTAGTTAATAAGTAATACAAAAATTAGTAACATTGAGCTTTGCCTAGGTTTATTGCATTTTAAAATTTTTAACCACTTGGATGCCAAAGGTTTTATCGGTTTTTCAACCTGTCACATTAAAACACTGTTAATTACAGTATAAGAATTCTTTGGTCAATGGTATAAGCAATTGTACCATTCTACAGTCTGCAGAATTGTTATGACGTGTGGTGTAACCTGGTAGACACAAACGGAACTAACTCGTACATCGTGTTCAGCGTAATACCTCAAGGCCCGATACGATTCTGAGCCTTTCAGGTTTGCTAGGCGGTATAAAGCGCTATCTTCCCAGGCAGGGGGTAGTGCTTGGATCGAGGGTTGCAACCCCATCCTTTCTCAGATTCAAAAGTGTAAACCAAATGTAAAAAAATAAATAAACTCAAAATCTTGTTGTAAATCTCAAATACAGAACACCTGTTTTAGTTATCATCTGATCCAGTAAATGTTAGTGCCCACAAGATTAACATGGGAAGTTTAGTTGGCCACTGTGGCAAAGCCCTGAAGGAGTTTTTAAACGTGAATAGGTTTATATGTTACGGTAGGATATTGGCTATCTTTGTACCAAATATTAGCTCAATCGGTTCAGTAGTTGGAGCATGATCAAGCCACAAACAAACTTTCAGCTTTATAATATTAGAATAACACTGTAGTGATATTTCTATAAGATAATCATTGGATCTTTCAAGTTCAGTGGGGCTTAGCCCAGGTAATTTTTGACATTTCTGATATTACTACCACCGTCCTTAGCCCTCAAGCTTTAAAATAAATCGTCATAAGCTAACTTAAGTTCTTCCCATCTCGAGGAATTCTGTAGCGACCGATTCGCTTCCGGAAAATGTTAAGACTATTTTCTGGTTCAATCCATACACAGTATGTAATTCTTTCCATAATAAACTTTGAAGTACTCATTTATCTATAAGTATCTGGGGGCCGAGCTTTGCTCGGGGGAAGGCCAGTCAGTTTGTTTAGATGACTTGGAGCATATTTCACCACTTCCCCCCAACTGATAATCAGATTTGTATAACTCATTTGCCTCTTTTCTACATTTTTGAGGTCACTCCAGTTGTTATTTATAACACAATATCCCTTTGATTTATTTTCCTACTCTATATATGTAATCTTCACTCAAATCTTTTAATCTCTGCTCTCAGGAAACCACATGTTAATAATCATAAACAAAATGAGTATTACTTTGACAGTTCCCTGGTTGATTATGAACAGGTGTTGCAATTCTTTTGTTTTGATTTGAAACTCCATAAGCCCAATGTTATTTTTTTAACTTTTAATTTTAGTTTTTTACATTATTTGATTTTTCCTGAGGATGAGGCCTATCTAGAACTTTTTTTATCCCAGAAATTAGTTATTTTGAACATTTGAAGGAAATCGTTGGAGCCGTTTTTGAGATCAGTGTTGCAAGCAAGCAAACAAACAAGCAAACCTTACTCATATTAGAGTATAGGATATACTATATTTTACAGCTATTGTTGTAAAACTTTGCAGAAGTGTAGAAAACACGATTTCGAGATATGTCATGTAATTATCAACTTTTAGTCATTTCATGTACAACAATATAATTTGTAGGTAGAAGTTAGTTTTATTATTATAACGGAAATAATAAAATAAAATTTAATAAAAAATGAAATATTACCATTAAAGAAGATTTATCCTTGTTTTATGTTTTTCATTCACACTTAATTGGTAAACAACATGAAGCTATAAAACATTTTTCTATTAGACAATACTTTTGATTATATGGTTTTATATGGTTTTTAACTCATTAAAAACATTATAAAACCTAAAACTTTGTTATAAAAATTAATAAAAACGTGATGTCGTCTCATGAAAAGGTCAGTGATGAGGTGTTTGGGCCACAATGTGATAAGTCGCCAATGGGTTATCATGGTAGGTTGGCTTCTTTACTGTTTTATATTTTTCTGAGGTATTATCAACTCATGGTCAACCACAATTATCTTATGAACTTTCTGAGAGAAAACCGTAAGAGATCTTAGGAGACAACCAAACTCAAAAATGAAACAGAATATGATAAGATTTATTGTACTAAAATATTTATATAGATACAATGCTTATAAATAAAAATGTACAAAAACATGTATACTTAAAATCTCATAGTATTAATATAACAAAGCTTGACTGAACTTAGGCCTACCCTTAAAACTGCTTTGCTTTGGTTGTTTCAAATGTTAGTGAATGAAACTTGAAATTTACATTGTTTCCAGGGGAATTTCTTTGTAAATTATGTTGTTAACGAGCTGCAACTAAATAGCCTGAACTTCATTCTACATCTTTGGCTCATTTTCATATTTTCTATAATAACAAATTATATCCTATTTATTTTAATATGCTATGGCGAACTGAACTCTATGTTATTTCTGAACCAATTCCAAAGATTCACTGCATCATATGTAATGCATAAAGGTTTTCAAATTTAAATATTCTATTCTGGTCAGCACGGGATGTCGTTAAACCTCGTTTTTTGCCCATAAGATAAAACATGAGGAATAATTTTAGTTGAATAGCACCTGTTAATACAACATCAGGTAATTGGGAATTGAAAATGTTAAATTTAAAATACAAATAACAAAACAAATTAAACATAATACAATTCCCAAGACATAGCCCGAGATGGGGGTAATGTCTTCGCAACAATGAACAAATGTGATGGGAATTAGAATTACCTAGAAATATTAGAGAATTGAAAATCCATTTGCAATACTTATGAGGCATTGATCATTACAGATGAAATAGTCGTGTTGGCCCATCCTGTTTTTAAAATTATATATTTGGAAACATTGAATTAATGTCTGGTCTTTAAATTTACAACACATTTAATTTAAAATGGAACAAATATATTACTATAAAATAATTTATTTGATAAAACTATAATAGCAAAGGATTTTTAAAAGCAAAAATTTAAAAATTTTGTTTGCTTATTTTTGTAAAAAGTGATAGTTTTAAGGAAACATTTCATAAAATTGATAAGGAAACATTTCATAAAATTGATAGGTATATTTTTGTACAGTTAATATGGCACAGGATGTTTAGTTTGATAATCATAAAACCATTTCCTGAGGCCTAACCACACTTTGTTGCAACCTCCTATCTGTCCGAGTTCGCTTCATAAATCATATTCCTAATAAAATTTCATATCACCACTCCAAAATATGATGGTCTTATAAATAAAGCAAGATTATTATTTAAAACTCAAATTAATGGCACTTAAAAAATAGTTTGTTCTAAGTAGATATAGAATAATGTTCTAAATACAGGATAGAGCACATCAAACAGAATATTTAATTTATTTTGTGGAAATTAGTTTCATCTATAAGCACCTAGATCTCTCAAACAATCTTATTTTGCGAGAGTTTTTTCAACTACGTTCTTATCTAAGTCCCTGTACCCATACTTATCAATAAATTAGAACACATTAATAAATAACAATGTATATAATAAATAATTGCTAACATCAAACAAGTCTTTAAGATATTGCTTATTTATGAAATAAATCCTAGATATTTTATTACCACACTAGTAGGCTAGCACCTTTCATAAAAGCAATGAGCACATTGTTTAAAAGTTGTATACTTTAGTGTTTACGTACATCGATAAATAACGGAAACGTATTGTGCTAACAGTGCTAAATAGGCTATATACAATATTAACAAATTAAAAATATAAATCAGTTGAAATCTCTCAGTTGTCGCGATAATTATCATTTACTAAGCGAGCAAAACCTAACAAAATCTGCACAATTTACACAGAATAAGAAAGATCACAATACAGTTCTTTAACAAATCACAAGAATTAAAAATATATAAGTTTTAAGCTGGAAAAATGGGTTAAAAACAACAACTAACAATTCTTAGGATTTGTCAGGGGTCTATTCAAACAAATTTTCACATAAATAGATCTTATAATCATTAACAACGATACATCTACATTTACCAACAAATATAGAAGTGCGATATCATCAACTTGGAAAGTTCAGAGAGTGAAAGACAGATTGGTTATTACTATAACATCTAAACATTCCATTCATGGTTGGTGTTCACGGTTGCAAAAGTTAGAACACGGATTTGGCACAGCACGAGCCTTGCAGGTAAGCAGCCAGTAACATATTGACGATTGACGATTGTCGTACAACTCGCCTGACAAACTAAACACGACATTTAACCTTTATTGCATTTCAACAACTATATAAACAGAAAAAATAATAGATAGCCATCGAGAGGCTCGTTATAGAGAATACACACAATGATTTACTGGCTGCGGATTGTCATGAATGTCACATTATTGCCCAAATTAAGTATAAAGCTCATGGAACAACCGATGTGCAATTTGAGTTGTGCAAGTTTTGACTGAACTTGCAGAAAACACATTTATAACTATAACACAGAAAGAGTATAAATAAAGCAATCACATAAGCTCGAGGAAAATAACATTAATAGTGTAGTTGATATTTTTTTCATAATATCGCTAATAGGAAATCGTCTGGTGAACAGGGGTTTAGGAGAAAAGGAGTTCCCTTTCAAAACATTAAAAATGCCAGTGGCGTAAATTTACACACCGAAAACAAAAGAAGCTCAATCAATAAGGTTGAGTATATACTCAATAGAATTTCACCACTTGTAAGTAGGGGTGTGCGAGTAGTGATTTTTTTAAATTGAGTCGAGTCGATTAGTGGCAATTATTTTCGAGTTTTGAGTATTTTCGAGCGAGTATTTGCCATCAGTAGTACATGGTTTATAACTGATACATGAGTAGCAATACAAAGTTTTGGCCAGTACAATCAAACTGGATTAAGTATTGACAAACAAAACACGGTCTGATATTCATTTCCGGCCGATAAAACACAGTCCGGTTGTCATTTGGCCAATATCACTTGGCCCAGACATCGCTTAAAATCAATATTAGATGACAAAATCATTAGTTACGGTCGATATTAAGAGGCCCGGTCACCACTTTTGCCGATATTAAATATACCGTCGTCATTTTCGACCTTTATTCCGTGATCCAGTCGTCATTTTTGGCCGATATTATGTTTTCCGCCTTCATTTACAGCCGAAGTTATGGGGTCCGATCATCATTTTTGGCTGATTTTACGATTGCCGATCGCCTTTTGCGGCTGTTACTGCGCGATTTTTGGCCGGTCGCAATCGTTAGCGATCGTCTGGAAATCGGCGGAAATACTCGCTAGGACTTTCGAGTACAGTATTTTTCAAAGCTTCGAGTTGAGTTTGAAGTTTCGAGTACTCGCACACCCCTACTTGTAAGTCTGAGAATTTGCAAAGAACAATCATAAACCCTTTTTGGGTAGTAAATACTCCCTTTAAATGTAGTATTTAAGGTATGATCATTCAAAACCACGATATTCCATACAGGATGAGAGGAAACGGCTACGGACAAAGACAAATATTTTTACCAAGAGAATACCACACAAGAATTGAATAAGAAAAAATTCCTAAGAGCACATAAATTGTGCTTAGAAAACTTTAAACATAAATCCTAATACTAAAGGTTGTTTGATCACCTCTGATATTCTGTTTATTTCCCATTTAGTCCCTGTCAGTTTAGATAATAAAATAGCAAATGTGTTAACACAATTGGATAAGTTTAAAAGTAATAAATAATTCACATTAGATAAAGCAATTTTACAAATAAATACTCCATGTTAATTAAAACACCAATTGAGGTAACTCGACTTTTTGCATAGATCCTCGTCTAGCGTAACCTTGAAATAAGTGAATTTCAAAATGAAATCAATTACCCCATTCAATTTACACCCTAGTTTTATTTCTTAATTAGATCACATATTTTGTTCAAAGTAAAAACATTACCATACTTTTTCGCTGTATACTACTCATTACCATTCAAATCTACAGTAGTACTAATGCCGAGAGGAAAGGTTTTTTTTGGTATACCACTATTCTCAGAGGTAAGGTATATAAAGCCGGAATCAAGTCTATATCAAGCGTATCTCAAGTCTATATCAAGCCTGTATCAAGCATATATCAAGTCTATATCAAGCCCTCGCGTATGGGCCGCGTCTGGCATCACCGGGCCTCTCGGTTGCGGTGCCGCAGGACTGACGATGCGTCGGCTAGCGAGTACGTTCCGGGCTCAAACACCGGAGGGTACTCCAAACCCGGATAGTCCGGGGTGGTGGGGTTGGTAACCTGGAAACAAAAAAAAGCGATGGATTAGTTTTCAGTTAGGGTGGCTGACCGTTTTAGACTAGCGATCGCCCAGGGGTTGTAATTCGACTAAAGATAATTCAACGTAAACCCAAAGTGGCACATTCAAATAATGGCTGTTTGCGTGAATATTTTTCCACATCTTGCATGAGCAGTTAAATAAATGCATTTGAACCGGAGTCCTTAAGCTGAACTTCACGAATAACAACTCTTTCTCTCTCCCTCTTCCCCTCCCATTACCCTCTCCTCCCTTAAACTCAGGTTTAATCTTTGTAACGTGGAGTTAAAAGGGGGTAAGAGAAGGGTGTTACCATTCTAGTAGTCTGCAGTTATTTTTATTTACATTAGTCCTGAAACATCTGTTCATGCTCTTGTGCTAGGATTTTTTATTATACCAGCTGTCAAATATACAATTCAATTGATTACTGTTCTTCCATAAGATTAACATTGAAACTTTGAAGGCCTGTAGGGCGTAGTACTGAGGGCCGATGTAAATTATATGGGGTTTGTGCACATCTACACGCCAATACCTTTCCAATGGTATGTGTGAATTTCTCCAATGATATAAACCCGCTGAGAAAAAGGAGGGACAGTTTTGTGCTTATCTATTAATATAATGGATAGGAATGAGGTGCTAGAAAACTTACCATTGAGGATAAGTCGGTCCAATTATTTTTCCACAAAGATTACAGTACAATTTTGTTTTGAGTCGTGGTCAGGCGTTCAGAGAGAATATGAGAGCGGCAAGCTAGGGAAAACCCCCCTTGAAGACGCGGAATGTTTTTGGGGTTCCGTGAAATATCGGAAGTGTGAGGACTGTGTATGTGTGTGTTTGTTTCAAGGGAAAAAACTATTGACGAAGTTGAATAACTCAACGAAAACTGGACTTAATCAGACTCAGCACGAGCCGAATAACAAGGTGAGGGTTCTCTTTCCTTTTCTCCTTTCTCTGCGACATACTATTTGTAGTGGCATTGGGCACATTATGTCACAACTAAAAAAGGCATATTTTATTACATAGTTAAAGAGCAAAGACAATTTTACAAATCGGAAAATTTCCAAATTTCCCTAGACACACATCAATTCTCGTGTGATAAATGTATCTTTAACAGATGGTGAATGACCCAAGGAAATTCCCAATCTAGAAAAATGGTTTTCAAGGGACAGAGAGGAGTACTGTACACACATTTGTGTATGAAAACCACACAGATGTAAATGAAACTTTAGATTACACAACACACTTTGATGAGCCACACAAATACATACAGTGATTGCACAATCACCCGCTACAAAGGCGAACCTGACGGCCATTTCTGTAAAATAATTATAGCCCTACACCACCACCCGTCCAGTGAGCAAACAGTGGTTAGGATACTTTCCTAACAGTCCTAGTACATCAAAGTACTCTTTACATAATATAGTTCCCAGAAGTTCATAAATTCTACCGCTCGTCATCCAAAAGCATAACAACATAAATGTATAAGGGCAAAAGGAGGCGAACCTGACGGCCATTTCTGTAAAATAATTACAGCCCTACACCACCACCCGTCGTCCAGTGAGCAAACAGTGGTTAGGATACTTTCCTAACAGTCCTAGTACATCAAAGTACTCTTTACATAATATAGTTCCCAGAAGTTCATAAATTCTACCGCTCGTCATCCAACTCAAAACTCCACACTTACGAATTTCAGGTATTTAGAAAACTCATTCTTCGGCATTAAAGCAGAACAATAGGCAACAGTGTGAGTGTGTTGTAAAACTCAAAAATTATTGCTGCAAAAACATTTTTTGACACAACAAATTAAAAATAAAAGACAGTGGCCAACCTGAATTTCCATAACGTCCTGAGGGGGTGACAGAGGGGGCGAGTTTACAGTTTCCCCACTAGAGTCGGTGCGAGTCACGGAGCCACGGAATATGGCTCGGTGCAGGCGCGGGGAGCCTGTAGAGTAGACAATAATAACATTTTGATTATGGCTTTTTACAGCAAAATGTTAAAAAAATTAAGGTCTTCTTAAGGATTCGCATAAACCTCCAAGCGCTGACTATATTTATCTTTAGAGGTGAGACGTTTTCACTGACTTGCACGAGTTTTTTTTTTAATCTATAAAAATATAAACACTGAATCTACCTGAAATTCATTTTGATTCATTTTGATCAGAAGGAAAAGGTAATCTAAAAACTATATAACTTGTTAATGAATATTTAAGTCATGCTTACGCAACAGTGGCAAACTAACTCAGAACCTCAAATTTCAAAAGATGTTCGCTAGGTGCCCTAGTGGTTACAAAAGAAAACATGAAATTACAATTTCAAGTTAGCCAAAATTAACTAAACATTTCAAAGTTTGCAGAAATATATACTTTGTAAGGATTAATACCCCCGTAGCAGCAAACCTGCGTACTCAGCGAATTTCCAATGCATATATATTTATCTTAATACCACATAAAGGTATATACCAAGTTTCATCAATATACATTCATAAATAAACGATTTATGACATTTTAATTATTCTCTATAAGAATAACATGGCGGCTGATTATGCAGGTTTGCTGAAGCAAGGAACACAAAAAATGGGGTTTTATGCCAATATCAATATAACTCAAGTAGGTGAAGTCACATACCAAATTTCATTAATTTATTTTCATAATTAAGGGAGATAACACGTTACTTATTCTCCATAAGAATAACATGGGGCTGAGTTTGCAGGTTTGCTGCTACGGGAGCCTTTGGCAAAAAATTTTTTTTGAGCAAATATCAATGGTCCACAACCAGATGAAGCCATATACCAAGTTTCGTCAGTATATGTTTATAAATAAGCGAGATATAAAATTTTTATTCTCCTCCATAAGAATAACATTAGACAACGTACTGTGTTTAGCACTTTCAATATCTCGGTAACCATTTGACGTAAAGAAATGATCAAAATACCAAATTGTGTGTTTTTTTAAGCTGAATCGAATGGGAAAAAATAAAATTTGACCTTTCCAAAATTATATGTAAAAAATTCAAAAAACCCATTTTTGGGGTACAAAACCCCCCCAAAATACCCCTTCGGATAGAGCGATCTGGCTGGTTTTCGAACTTAAAGTCATAAATGTTGCTTTACACGTTTATACCAAATTTCATCAAAATCGGATAATTTTTACGAGAGTTATCGTGCTCACGGACACATATATATACAGTTTCGAACGAATGGTGTGTTTGGGGTCTGGGGACCTCAAAACGAAAAGTTATCATGGTCCCGGGCCTAGGTCTTACCACGCCGACTACAGTAATAGCTTCTTCCCTATAGGGGAAATTCGCTAAAATCATGAATTTTAATTGAAAATGGGAATCAACCCCTACCATGACATTTTAAATAGGGTAAAAATTGGAAAGACGCAAAATCAGTTAGTAAATTGCAAAAAAACACCAAAAGACCAAAACCGATTACAAATTCCAGGTAAAATCATATGGCACTGAATCCGAAATTATTAGAGTATTGATGTATCACACTATGAAAAAAGATCACGATCGCGACATTAGCATTGTAGCATAGTGGAAATGGATTGCAATCGTGACGTTCAGCACTTGGAGAGTTAAAACATTCCACTTAATTGTAAGCGACTTCACCAAACAATTTACTGACTTTAGGGAAGCGAATAAAATAACTAACTACCTCTCACCATCCCAATAACACTGGGAAAATTCATGGAGAAGAAATATATTAGTTCGTACGGCATCCTGTGGTGAAACTGATTACATTACATTACATTATATAGTTATTTACTCACATGACCAAAGAAAATAATCGTCAGCCAAATAATCACTGAAACCTTCAAGGGTAATGGGGTGAAGCCCTGAGGGAAGTTCGACCATTTTCTGAATTTTTACATATCTAGGAATCGTAATGAACATTTTGAAATGCAATATGTTAGAGTTTTGTTACGATAACACCTTTAAATATGGCATGGCAGATTTCCTATTGGATTAAATGCATTCCAAAATTATTATTTTAAATATAGATACAAGTAAGAATAAGTTTTAATTAATACAATGCATATTTTGTGTAGTTTTGGTAGTTGGTTTTGAGTTTTGAGGGCCAAAAGAATAAAACAGCCCCCGCGATTTAAAATTAATGCATATGAAACAATAGGACGTTAAAAGCAAAAATGTTAAGCCCACTCCTCATAATTCTAGCACAAATGTTTATCAAGTTACTGAAGAAAATGTAAATAGACTACTCAGTACTTACTATACTAGACTTTTAACTTTGCGGATTTTATATAGGAAAAGGCTGTTTTCCATGTCTTGATGTAATTCTACCACCCCCAATTCCAATGTAACGGTCTTGAGGCACCACATGTTAGGCTTGTTAGAAAGCCATAAAGTATTGCATGTAAATATGTTAAATAGATTGTACCTGGATGTACCTGCGTAAGTTTCAACTCTTTTAAGTAAAAAATTTCAAAATGGTTATTTGCTAGTGCCTTTAACTGTTGAGTATTGTAGGTTTCAAGGGAAGATTCGTTAACAAGATTTAAGTCTGTGTTCTGTATGTTGTTGTTATAGTTTAAGAAAGTTGCTTTAGGCTCAGTTGACTTTGTCTATTACACTTTGTATCTGTGTTCAATGCAATTACAATAAACACATACTATTCTATTCTGCTCCGTTAACTCCTACTAAGTCCAGACCACAGTACTACGTACCAAGCAGCGTCTTCTGTGTGGGGCTGTGGTCCGTCCGGCCACTGAAGAGGTTCTTGAGGCGGGAGGCCGGGGTGGGAGTGGCCTTGTAGCGGCGCTTGGCCTCTGACTGGTCCAGCGTCATTTCAAACGCCAACTGCATCCCCTCCCCTCCACCTGTGGGCCAACACAGGGAAAACGTTACGTGAGAAAAACAAATTCAAACAATATACAGGTAAAAGTTTCTAATTTAATTGCCCAAGTTCAGTAAACATTGCTAATCATGTTGTGTATTTTGATTGGCTCTCCATTAACAAGGTTTACTTCTAGGCTAGGTCTACTTCCAACAAAACTGGTGAAAAGATAAATTTAATCTTTCCATAAATTAGTCGACGTAATTAAAAAGTTTCTAGAAAAAATCTACCTTTGATTGCCTTCATTTTAGACAGAGTTGACATAAAGACCTCTAATTTTAACTAGTCTTCTCCTTTATTAAGACCTTTAAAATGAGGATGTTTTGCTTGTCTATGCCAGTGACATTTTTATTTAATTTTACTAGAGGACAACGATCCAAACATCTCAAAGTCTTGTGAGGACCCCGGGAATCAAACCCATCATGATCTCTTGCACCAACGTCAAAGTCGCTAAAATTTAGGATAGCCTACAAACTCGATACTGGTTGGAATTACTCAATGGGGGGGTATGTACAATTTTTTACTTACCCTCCCAATCTCCCATTTTTGGGGAGGGGCCAAAATTGTTGATACACTAAAAATCATTCTCTCATGTAAACATTCCCCAAAGTATATCCATAAATTTCCACCAATAAAAATGTAATAGCGGGTGGGAGACTTTTAAGACACTCTGATAAATTAATGGTAATCACGCTGGCGAAGGAATACATGTTTCCCAATACCCAGAGTGAATCCTAACAAGTCTACAAAAGTTCAAACTTGAACCAATCTCTCACCAGGGGTGTCCAACGGAGCCACAGGCGGAGGCTGGTAGAGGGCTGCCTTCTTGAGCCTGGCCCCCGGAGCGGGGGTGGTGACGGGGTGGACTTGGTGGATGTGGCGGGGGGTGGGGGGGTACCGCCTGTCTGTCCGCCGCAGCGAGTCTATCCACAGCTTCTCTGGCGATCCGTCCCTGTAACACACCATACAACTGAACATCACCTTAGTTGAGAGGTTACAGCTTGGTTGTTCCTTAAAATGGGATTCTCAATTTTTCCATTCAACAAGAAATGTTAGTAGAGGTCACTTTCTTATTTTGCCTCTCTAAATCCTCAATGATGAGATTCTGAAAACAGTTTACTAAGTCTATATTTATTTTAACGTATTGTATGGTATAATTGCTAAGTATGGTAAAAACTAGTTCTACAATATTTATGATTAAAAAAAGTATAATTCTTACTATGTCACAATCTAGTCATAATGCCTCTTCCAAACCATTTTCAAAAGTCCTATTCCTTGATATACCTATTCCCACCTTGATATACCTATTCCCGTGGCTTTACAAATTTGTATACATCCATATACAAATTTGAACAATTTGTGTTTTTGGCATCTGGCGTCTCAAAACAAAAAGTTATCATAGTCTTGGGCTTAAGTCTTACCATGGCTACATAGCTTCTTCCCTATGGGGGAAATTCACTAAAAATAGGCAAAAGTAAAATTCAAAAGGAATGAATCGAGGGATCCATTACAAGGAATCACCCACCTGTAGTCCTGGTTGTCCAAGTCTATCTGCCTCTGCAGCCGAGAGGGGGTGTTGAAGCTGCTCCTTCTCACAATCGTCACCCCGCTCACCCTCTCACTCTCCTCCGTGAACGCTGGAAACAGATACAGTGGAACGTGGATCATTACAACTTCTATAATTCAAATTTTTTGCGGAGTCCCTAGCTTTTTCTATATAAACAATATATTTTTAAAAATTGGTTAGTTCAAATTTTATTTTGGATGATTCCAACTTTTTCAGCCTACATTCTCAAACATTGTCAAACAGATTTCTCTCTGAATCAGCTGTTTTATGTAAATCAGCTGTAAAACATAAATTTAATACTTTTATGCTGGAGTCTGTACAAAATATACAACAAACGGTTGCTAAAAAACGGTTTTTGTTCAAATATGGACTTTTTTATGAACAAAATACCACATATGTGGTATTTTTATAATCAGTAAAAAGATGTTTTTTAAATAAAAATATAAACATACTATACTTGCACTACAGATTTTTGACTTGACCATTTTATATGAGTAACCCAAGTATATTATTCGATTTTAAGCAACATATTCAAATTTTATAGACAATTTCACGTAACTTTGACCTGACTTTTTTTTGTATCTTGGAAGAAAAAAAATGTATAAGCAAATTTTGATTTTGGTCAAAAATGGTTTTTTGAGTATAGCAAACAAGTTAAGTTGAATATTTTTGATTTCTTTGCGCCATTTTCTTTACTTTATAATTACGCACTACTTTGCTGCTGATTTAACCTTCCTTGTAACCAGTATGGTGTACGAAATCCCACAATGGTGAGCATAAAAAATTAACACACTGTATAGACAAAGTTAAAAAACTGATCAATTCAAATTTTATTTTAGATAATATTCCAACTTTTTCAAAAGTGCAAAGTGCAGCCTACATGGTCCACCGCCAATCGCAACTGCTCCCATGGCAAGCAATATGATAATCAATCAAATCCTCCTTCTTGAGTTATATGACAGTCAGCTGACAAAAATTTACTTGTGAGGAGAGGATTTGATTGGTAAACTGAGAAAAATGGCAGTCGACTATGTGATGTAGGCATCACTTTTTTACCCCAGACAAGACCGTTAGATGTATTTAACCTCATTGGATCTCCAGTATTAGATAGCAGCGAATATACGTGAAAGTTAATGATATTTCCCGCCAAAAAAGCCAAAGAGAAACAAATAATAAACGTTAGGGTGTACAGGCAGACGGGGTTTAGCTTTGGCAATTGTTGCATGTCGATCAAGTAGCAAATGTAAATACATTTACGTTTACAAATATGATTTCAACTCAAAATTTGCATTATTCAACACATTCTTAGGAACAATTTCAAAAAGAGGAGATTTCTTATTTTGTATCAAAATCCCCCCCGGAGCTATATTTTTTTTTAAATCTCTGGGGAAATCCGATGATACAGCAACCCCAATTTTAAATGTTAATGCGAATTTTACGGTTGTTGCAGTACTTGCCATTACAAATATATGTAAAAGGTCAACTCCAGCAAGATGCATTTCCTACCTGAGGTGGACCTGCTATGGGAGGGGCGAGTCTGTGAGAGGGGTGCAGGGGAGGGCGTCACGCCCCTCGGGGCCACTCTGGGGCGAACATTGCCCTCCTGGGGCGATGGCCTCACTGTAACACACAGCCAATAGGAAACTTCAGCAGGGTCAGTTACAAAAAAAATTAAAACTCATCTGACACGAGTGAAAAGTAACTATGACAATTAATTAACTATGAAATAACCTTCATATTATGGCACGGAAAACAATAAAACACTACAGAAGACCGCCTGAAATAGGAAAAGAGTTGTGCTTCCACGGCAGCACCACGAGTCGGGTCGCTGTTAGAGGAGGCAGCGGGTGGAGTGAGGAAAAGTCGGGACACCGATAGGGATGGCAGCAGGTATATCCGAATGCACCCCCTCTAAGCGACCTAGTGTCACTAATGTTCAAAGCGGCGGGTGGCCGAACTAACGGTAAAGCACAACTGCCGTTAACATGTAGTTGGCTTTCTGTGGTGTTTTATAGTTTTACGCACCATAATGTGAAGGTTATTTCATAGTTAATTGTTTAACTTAGAATTTGAAGTAAATTGGACAAAAAATGTAAACGCTAGAGTGTAAACACCTGTACATATCATTTTTAGCGACCCCCCAAAACGTGTTCTGGGGATTATGTTATTATGTTGGTCATTTCTATGGTGGCTCCTAATTTTCAGCAGTCATGCTAATAGTTCACTTTTCCATAGGAAATTCACTAACAAACACCCATTCACCTTTATTATGCGATAAAAACTTGGACACTCACAAGTCACACAAGGTCGGGTGCAGGTTCGATCCTAGCTCATCACTAAAATACTTTCCTGAGCGGTCACAACTGGCTTGGCCATGTAGCTAACCTGTGGTCACAACTGCCTAGGTCGCCACACAGGCCTACTGGTCTACGGTAACTTCTGCCTGTTTACTAACTCACCCCTCTGCATGTGGGGGTGGGGGTGGGGGTGGGGGTGAGGCGGAGGCGGGGGCGGGGGCTGGCTGAGCAGCAAGTTCTGCTGGTTCCTGCGCTCTTCCTCCTGCCGGGACAACATGAGGGCCTCGAGGGTGACGAATCCTGACGTGTCCTGCTCCTGGTTCTCCCTCCTCCTGCCAACACAACACCCTTGCAGTAAACGAGCCATCAACAGATGAAGTAATATGTAAGAAACAAAATATCTGGAACTAGCTGCCATCATACCCGGTTTCACCCGGGATGAAAACTAACTGCACTAAATCCCAACGATTAAAGATGCCAACACAACTAGGGCATATTTTAAGGTGAATATGAATTAATTACGAGTGTAGAATGGGTGAGATGCCTTGTGTAGCCTTGTTACTGACTAAGACCAACTGATCATTTAGCCAGGATCATTAATTAATAGTCCAATGACCAATGGCAGCTGGATCCAGTATCGAACCTCCACAACATTTTCTCAAGATTTTGTTCAGGATCAATCTGGCGAACTTTAGATTATGAAGTGCTAGTGGTTTAGATTATAACCACTGTGCTACCCAGTCTGTGGTTGACCCGTGGAACCATTACGAATCGTAATCAGGTCAATCTAAAGTGAATGCCCATAAGAATAACACTGCATTGGAACTTTGAATCCCCATGGGAGCCCTATGGGAATTTCTTAAAATCCTTTCTTAGTGGTTACCTACGTAATGGAAAGAATATGTGCCAAATTTCGTGGTTGTAGGTGTAAAGGATGACCTGGGGGATGATCGATTTTTCGTATTTATAGATATAGATAAACTTACTAAACTGAGAATCAAATTTAAAACTTATTATGATTTATGTCAATACATTTTTTTACACACAAGGTCATGCAGGATGTGTGATGGTAAAATAATACGACTTTTAAAGATGAAACGTAGAGAAGAGTTAAGAGAATTCCTGCTTAAAACTGAATTAGTGAAGGAACGGTTACATGTGTTAAGGCATAAAGTTGTTTGCCTTGAGAAATATCAGCATGAGTTAAGATAATTTGGTTTTAATTTTAGAGTTCAAAGATCATTATTGGATACCTATAGTAAAATAAAAATTCATAAATCCATTATTTTACTGTTCCCTATAGTTATTTCCTCTGTAAATATAAATTCAAATAGTATTAGTTAGTAGTGTAAGGTCAAACACAGAATGCAAGTCTGAAAGGGTCATGGAAGTTGTGTCGAAGTAGAAACAAATTTTTCTTCAGACTGTATCAAAATCAGCTATTTTTGGTACAGCTGTGAATACCGAAAGTAATACTTTCCCACTCTAGATCCGGAAAAACGGCTGGAGATATTTCCTGCACTGTTATTAGTTATGCATGATGACACCAGTAGCGCTAGTAACCTGTTGCATGTAGCAATAGTGTGATGCAATTGAAATCAGCTGTTCTTATTAATTTGGGTAGCAGTATTAACGGAAATGCAACACATGCACTCTAAATCAGCTGTTCTTTCGTACATTTGAAATCAGCTGCTCTTATTAATCTAGTTGGTGGATAACCTTAAATAGTTTCCTCTCTATTCCCCCTATAGTTCTATAGGGGAAAATCTGTTAGAACAAAATAAACGTTATTAATGACGTTATGTTGTGAGAAATCTTAGCAACCCGATAAAAATCTAAAAACAAATATTCATCATGATTTAAATGTGATGAAAAGAATCGTTCATAACTCGTACAAGTGTAATTCCTGTACTTGATACAATATGGAAAACCTTTTAGTGAATTGGGAAACATTGGGAATTTTCTTAAAAACCCTAATCTACTTCTAAATACAGAGGAAACTAAATTTGTAAATTTTAAAACCCCACAAAATCGAAAAAAATGAAGACTTATTGATAAACTATGAGTCAAACCTAATTGAAAAGGATAGCATAAACTTTTTGGGCTTAATGATTGACCAACATCTAAATTGGGATGAACACATACATAATATCTTAGGTAAAATTAACTCCGGGGTTTATGCCTTGTCGCAAATAAGTTATTACTGTGATGTAAAAACCTTGACAAATTTATATTTTGTGCACGTTCATTCACACATCTCTTTTTGCATTGCACACTTTGGGTCCACAAAAAAAATCAATTTAGAGAGTATTCTAAAACAAAAAAAAAACTATTAGAATCAGGCTAAAACTGAAATATGATGATTCAGCAAAGGACCATTTTAAAACTTTAAAAATTCTTACGGTCTTCGGTCAATATATTTTTGAAACTATTCTTGCTGCAATAAATGAAAAACTCAGTATAGATATTAATTCAATGAGGACTCATTCCTACAACACCAGAGGAAAAAGTCAGTTTTCCCAGAGACATAAATTGAAATTTTGTGAAAAAATCAACATATATAGGAAATATTTATCTAAAGCATATTCCAAAAAGTATATCAAAGGAAAATGGCTTTAAGTTTAAAAAAATGTTAAAAAATATCTTATAAACAAGGGCATTATATTCTTTTGATGAGCTTTCCACCCCTCTCTAATCTTAGTGAGTAAATGAATTCTTGTTTAGTTTAATATTGAAATGTATTCTTGTGATGATGCATATCTTGACGCTATTTATTGTACAGCTTAAGCATAATGTAAATAAAGATTTGTGACTATAACTATGACTATGACTGATTGCGTTCTGAAAATTACCAATTTTGGTATTCATAATGAAATGTACTACTGCACGAGAAATATTCTCCACAAAACCTGAAGGCTTCCAAATAAATGAACACTGAATATTACATTATTGTAATCCACATTTACCTGTTTTTCGCCAGTGACGCCAGCCTGTAGTCCGCCATGTCAGGAGGCAGTGGTTGACTGGCCGGCTGTCCGGGACTGACCTGAGGGGCCCCTCGTGGGCTGCGCTGCGACCCTTCCACGAACCCGCCCATGCTGTCAACAAACAAATCAATCCCAGTTGTGTGACACAAAAAAAACACCCCGACTCCAGATCCTACATTATGTGAATTTGTATTTTGGATTCCAATTTATTCTTACATGCTCTCTAAAATTTGAAAATAGCTGAGTTAAAAGGTTATTGCCTTAAAAAACCTCACTGAGTAAACATTTTTAAACTAAAAAGAAAATTATCTAAGAAATAGTACAACAAATTATAAACAACTGTAAAAATCCAAACATGTTATTTGTTTAAAATTCATTGTTGGGGATGGTGAGTTTATGTTGTTTAAGAAATTATTGTAGTCATTTTCCATCCCTGATTACTAAAACAAGTTTCACAAGTGCTACTAGAGTGCAGCACCAATCAAATCCCGTTATAGGCTATTGCGAATAGAATAAAATTACTACCTTAATGGGTTAACGACACATTCAAGATTAAGGTTATTTAAAAATGACATATTGCCTTGATAAAAGGGATTGTCTGGATAAGACAAGTAGGCTTACCTTGGAAATTGTTGATTTCCTATTGATTAACACAAAAATAGTACATAGCATAAAACATGAATACCTACAGACCAGAGGTAGGCTATTTTTGTCAACTTGGCCTGTGTTTCTATTACAAGTGGCACTCTTCATGATGACAAAGAGGTCTGCGATCTTAAGGTATTCATCTCCCAAATTCTGTAGTGATTTTTTCCTGTCAGTAACAAACTTTCACTTGCCAAGGTAACCCTTCTTGTCCTATCCACACCATTCCTTTAAACATTGAAAATTAAGTCCACTTTGAAACAGCAATAATTACAATTAGGGATGTTAACTTAGGAAAAAAATCTTTCAAGAAGAGTTCGAAAAGTTAAGAAAGAAAAGTTAGTATTTTAAAAGCAAATTATTAGCATAAATTTACCTTGATGAATTGAAGGTTGGTATTGTCAAAATCCCTACTACAAGGTCAATTATTTATGAAAGTCAAGGTTAAAAACTGATAGAGGGTAGAGTGAGATTCTCAAAGGTGTGAGGAAGAGAGCATGCATGATGAGCCAAGGTGTCATGCATCATGCAGCATGCGGTCAATCATGCATCAAGGGGTCAGCCGACCTGCTGCGAGCTTCCCTCCTGCAAACATGCAAACTGATTAAACCTCCATACTGATCAGATAAGCAAACTGATCAAACCTCCATACTGATCAGGTAAGCAAACTGATCAAACCTTCATACTGATCAGGTGAGCAAAGTGATCAAACCTTCATACTGATAAGGCTATCAAACTCTGATCTAACCTTCATACTGATCAGGCAAACAAACTGATCAAACCTTCATACTGATCATGCAAGAAAACTGTTCAAATCTTCATAACGACCAGGAGAGCAAATTGATCAAACCTTCATACTGATCAGACCATCAAACTGATTAACCCTCCATAATGATAATGCAAGAAAACTGTTCAAACCTCTATACTTATCAGGCAAGAAAACTGATCAAACCTTCATAATGATCAGGCAAGCAAAACTGATCAAACATACATGCTGATCAGGCAAGAAAACTGATCATACTGATCAGGCAAGCAAACTGACCATACCATTATAATGATCTAATAATTACACCGATCAAACAAACTGTTCAAAGAATCATAGGCCTACTTATTAAACAAAATTACTGATCATACACAATCATGCTGATTAAACAAGCAAACTCATCAAAGACTCATGCTGAACAAACTATAACACTAATCAAACTACATGACAAAATGTTAGGATTCCTACAAAATCATGACCATGAACGGTTTTCCGCATAAACGATTAGTAACACTGGAGGATTTCTTATCTTTTGCGTTCTTAAGACTACATTTAAATCAAATACAACCTATTAAGATCTTATGGTTTGGTCTCACAAAATAACCTGCTGGCAGAAAATAGCAAACAACTCATCCTCTGGTTATTTAGGTATTTAAAGATTATATGAACACCAACTTAAGGAGAGACTATGAATTGCACATAGTCCGTGGAGTTGCCTCTCCAGCCCTCACCTCGTGTCCAGTGTGAGCACGCTCTCGGCGCTCTGATGGTGCGACCGGGGCAGAGGCGGCGCCACCCGCCGGTAGCTGCGGAACTGCGCTGTGGGCACCGGAACCGCCGTGCCCCGTCCCAGGAACCCCAGGTACTTGCGGTCCAGGCTGGAGCCCCCGCCACTCTCACTGCCATCGCCCCCGCCGCGCTGCTTTTTCAACGAACCAAACTGCTTCTTGCCAGACTCGGAGCTGCAAGACATGCGGTTCAATCATTTAAAATACTGGTTGGTTTAAACTCAGTAGACGAGAATATAATTGGGATTTCCAAAGAAATCTACTGGGTGTCTATTAAAACGATAAGATAAAATTTCATGAACTTCCAGTTCTAAGAGCTTTTCCTTAATATGACTGGTTTGGTATAATTTAATTGAGCGAATAATACTTTTTTTACGTGAATATGAGATTTCTATTTCATTGGTCACTGCAATGGATTATTTGGTATGAAATATCAAGTTTGCTATTTTAAAACTATTGTTAACTTTGATTTTTAACTGAAATGCAATCTTACTTAATGCTACAAGTTAATGTGACCGTAAAGGTGAATAAGTAGCCTAAAGGTTTTTTTAAAATGATTTTAAAATAATCCTAATATATAATACAAATTTGATGTAGAAGAAACAAATTCAATCTGTCTTACTTTTTTCAATAGGTTCTAACTTTTTTGAACAGTTCAGTTTGGGAAAACCATAACCTTAAAATAGTCATCATCTCCATTTTATCCAAGAATTGTGGTGCTCATGGTTACCCTGAAAACTCAGTCGATCAATAATATATAATGTTGATTTTTTTCTATAGGAAACAAGATTTTATGTCAACAATATCCAAATCCTCACCACTATTTGAGAAAGGCGTAACAATTTCTTAGAACCCACAAATCTATATTTTATATAAACTACATAAATACAAAAGTTATAACAGTTGGGACAATATTGCGGTGTAGTGATTTCAAAATAAACTATGAAACCAACTTTCAATGAAGCTTCTTACTTCTTATCCAGAGTGCTGGTGTTACTCGATGAGGCCGCTGGTTTGCTTGGTGATCCCAACAGTCCGGCCAACTTCTTCATCTTGGGACTTGGAAAGCACGATCCTGAACCCCCCTCTTCACCAGAGCCTTCCCCTTCTGATTCGCTGAACAGCGGACCTGAAAAATCAGCCAAGTTTTAAATCTGTTAAAAAAGCTGATTTTAAAATACAGAATCAATTCCAAACAAATTTGAAGCGTTTATTGTAATCATACTATACTTCTCCACATTAACGTGTTGTCATACTGCATAGCCATTCTAGTAGTAACTTAATCGATATGAATGTAACATTTGTTCTTGCTGTTGTCATGTGTTTTTGTAATGTATCAACAACACCTGTAACGTTTATAATCCAATAAATTGGTTTCCCCTAGATTACATAGAAGCTTATAGGGTGGCGTCCTGAGTAAGGAAGTAAATTATATGGGATTCCGTCAAATCTATGCCTTGAGCTGTTTTAATTTACAACATCAAACATAAAAATCAGTTCAGCAGTTCATTCCTAACAAAAAACCTGGTATCTTAAAGAAACTTTTGAGGAATCTACCAATTATCAATGTACTTAAATTTATTCCTTTTAGTTTTGAAACCCATGGTAGCAGTACGATTAAATAACCAAATAATTCATTAGTATAAAAGTTAAATTTAACTTTTAAATGTTTCACACCTTTATTTGTTTAATGATTTCCCTGACTTTCTCCAACCAAAAAATCTTGCTAGCCTAACGGTTAGCGTCTTGGACTTTGGTTCAAGGGCATACAGATTCAAATCCTGAGGTGTCCAAAAAAATTTGAGGGTTTTGGATTACTTTCCCTAAAAGCATTTGTGTGTTCTCTTAACAAAATGCTGTTAGCTTTTCCTTCAGTATCTATAGTCAATGTCATCATGATGGACTGACTTGCGCTGTGATAGTCGTGCACGGTCCGCGTGGCCACGGTGATGCAGTCCATCCACACCGTCATCTCCTCGTGGTTGTCGGCCGCGAAGTAGAACATGGTGCCAGTGTGGTAGACTTTGAACGCGAACCTGCGCGACTTCACCTCCTCCGCGTCCGACACCGTGAACCCCGGCAGCGAGATCATCACGTCAGCCTTCGGAGCCTGGAACCAAAGTCAAACAGTAAGGCTAGTTCCTTAAAAAGGCTATTCTCAATATAAGGTCCATGGGTAATTTCCATTCATTATGCTTGGCTCGTCAAAGCCAAGTTTAATGGCCACCAAGCCAAAATTAGCGAAAATGTAAATAACTTAAAGTTGGGCAACTAAAAAAGGGACCTATATGGGAAACTTGTGTGAGAGATGGCTCAAACATTCTGAGTTAATCTGTTCTAAACTTTTTTGTTCATCGTGCAGAGCAGAGCATCCATAAGCCAAGTATAGTCAACTCCCGATTATCCAGGAGCGGGTTAATCGGGTTGCGGTTTAACCGGGGTCACGAAAGGTTTATTTTTATTATTTTTATTTATCCCATTCTGAACTTAAATAGAGCAATAATAACAATTTATTTCACTAAATTATCCCCAGAATCGTATTTAATTTACTTTATCTATCAAAATAAATACTATACAATCAATTTAGTAAACACAACATAATCTGAGAGTCTGTCATCCCGCTAATGAGCCGAGGGCGTGTGATGGGCAGTGATGACCTTGACACTGCCCTAGCCACTGCACCTGGCTCGGCAGAGCAATGGACGGACGGACGCGGATGACTAAAAATTGAAACATCACAAAACAATCACCCTTCCCGCCGCTGTTCACCCTCTCGGAGTTTTTCCCCCAGTGCGGAATTAATTAGCATACTGTTCGGTGTAGTTAAGAGAGTTCGGAGTTTAGAGATCTTTAACCTATTAAATATCATTCGGCGTTTTGGATAGTATTTACTGGTATCAGCCATTGCTAGTATCAACTATTATTATCTTGATTGTTAGTAGATTTTATCACAATTTTGACATTTTCAAAAGTATTTAATTTACATAAATATATCTTAAATGACATTAAAACACGATATTGTAGTATAAAAATGTTAATAAACCTTTATTATATTTGTAATATTAAATTTTTTGGATCCCATTGTTTTATCCGTGGTTTTGGGTTATCCGTGACCCTCCCCGGTCATTACCCCGGATAATCGGGAGTTGACTGTAATCCAAATGGCGGTTCAAGAGGTACTACCCGTCATAAAAATATTGACTTAGGCCCATACTTGACTTTGAGGTGTTGTTTTAATTAGTTGCCTTATTACACTTTTGTTAGCCAATTGATTGATGCTTCTTCTGCATCAACTTTATTGCGATAAAAGCACGTTTCTTCAGGATCAACTTTATCGCGATAAAGACACAACCGTTAACATAGATTTGATCTTGCAGAAAATATAACTACAGAAAGTTAAGTTTCGTTAGCACCATTACACAGGTCGCGAGGACAGTAGACGCAACCCTCGTGACAACAAACATGATGAACACAGCTATGGCTACCTCCCATAAGACCTGTACTTCTGGTGAACTCAGTACAGTTGCACTCACCTCCTTATGCCGGAACCCGTAGAACGTGGTATTCTTGATGACGAACCAGCCGCGGTTCCACTGCCCCGACCCCCGCCGACACCTCTGCTGCAGCCACCCCTCACACTCACACACCCCCAGCTCCTTCAGTGTGACATTGCGGTGTTCTACAAGCAACAGAAACGAGTTTGGTGACAACACATCAGGACATGAGTAAATTCATAAGTGAGATTAACAGTGTTCAGTACGCATGAAATATCTTCTGTTTAAAATTTGATTTATGTGTTAACTAACTACTCACTAGCAAATCTAGCTGCTCGATTTTGAGGAGTTTAAATTGTGATAACATTCCAGAAGTTAGCTCATAACAGCTGATCTTCCTGTACTGTGTAATCTTCAACAACTGCCAAATGCTCAATTTCAATGATTACTGATCTTCCATAAGATTGACATTGCAAGTTCTGAAGGGCTGTGGGGCGTAGAACTAAGAATAAATGTATATTCTGAGGGAATTCAGCAAATCTATAAAATCCCCTCCTAATTTGACAAATAAATGTTGCAAATCGGTTCAGTGGTCACTGAAAACTTATCTATTCAACCGTATATTAATATATACGATATTCATAGTCGTTAATATATACGATTACTCAAAGTAACATGGCCTAGTGCCCTATTATGTACATTACCTATTATTACGTACATTATGTATTATTATGTACATTACCTAACCTCATAATTAATTCAAAATAACTTACACTTTTGCTGGGGAAAAATGGAAAAATAATCATTATATATATTTAATAGGGGTGTGCAAGTACTCAAAACTTTTGAGTTTTCGCCCGAGTATTTTAATACTCGAACTCGACTCGAAGTTTTGAAAACTACTCGAAAGTTTGAGCGAGTATTTCTTGCCGATTTCCGGACAATCGCTAACGACTGCGACCAGCCAAAACGCGTAGTGACGGCCGCAAAAGGCAATCACATCACGTAAAATCGGCCGAAAATTACGACCGCCAACGATTACGACCGGCCAAAACACGTAGTAACGGCCGCAAAAGGCAATCGCATCACGTAAAATGGCCGAAAATGACGATCGGACCGCGTAGTTTCGGCTGTAACTAACGATTTTGTAATTTAATATTGATTATAAGCGATGTCTGGACCAGGTGAAACTGGCCAAATGACAACCCTGTTTCATCGGCCGGACATGAATGTCAAACCGTGTTTTGTTTGTCAATCCAGTTTGATTGTGCTGGCCAAAACTTTGTATTGTTACTCATGTATTAGTTAGAAACCATGTTAAGATTATGAAATCTAGGGTGGTATCCACATCCCATTACAATATTTTAAACTACCAACTGATGGCAAGAACTCGCCCGAAAATACTCGAAACTCAAAAATAATTGGCACTACTCGACTCGATTAAAAAAATCATTACTCGCACACCCCTAATATTTAAAGAAATAATATCAGATGTACAGATTTTTTTTTAAACAAAAAATTGCATCCTTAAGGCGCAATTTATGAAAAAAAGTATCAGGTGCTACTTTTGTCATAAAAGTTACGTCTGTAATTTTTTTTCATCACGACATTCAAGTAGGGTATATATGGTTAGGATATCACGAACAATGGCAGCTAGCTATACCGAAATCTATTTTCTTACTCATTTGACCTGGGTGACTGCGATTTTAAAACTATTTAATTTCTTCTATTCAACTTCTTCATCGACTAGATTTGGCATGATTTTATTAATGTTCTCCTGACATTTATTGTTCCATAACAATGCATGATAGATGGACACAGATAGATTTGTAACCAAACAAACTGAATTTGACAAAAAACATCTACACCAGAAGCAAAAATGTTATAATAGATTGTTGAATGATTCCCATATGTAAACAGAAGTGTCCACAGTTTATGGAAAAACTTTGTTTAAAAACCAAACTTCTAGAACTGCGTTCACTTATTTTAAATCATACTGACTAATAAAAAATAACTAATAACAAACTTTATTATAAAAACTTACTCGCTAAAAGTGGGTTCTTTTTCCTCAGCGACCTCGGACTAGAGACTTTGGCAGTTTTGCTGATGGACTTGGCTACCATCATTGCTCTGTAGCACGCCCCCTTGGGCTGGACAGCGGGGGCGGGAGGGGTGGGGCGTGGGGGAGGCTCGGGAGGGGTGACGGGCCGCCGGGACTCTGCCTTCTGTCTGGGGAACGTGGCGGGGGCCTGCGTCGGCTTGTCCACACAGTCCAAGTTGGACACTGGCTTCCTACGGGGGGTGTCTGGCGGGGGTGGTGGTGAGGTTAGGGTGACATCCGGTAAACCCGACCTCTCTTCATGAATGGTCGGCGGTGTGATTCTTACCCTCGGGGGAATAGGAATAACCCCGCCTTTTATCTTCGGTTCAGATATATTTTCCAAAGACGTGGGTTTGCTTAAAATAAATCCACTGGGGTTATATGTTTGGAGAATCTCCTCCTTACAAACTTGTGAAATTGTTTTTGACAAATCCGCTCCCTCTGTTGAATTCTTCCTTACTTTCGAGTCCCTCTCCATTTCTTTTCTGCGTTCGATCAGTGAGGAATTCAACGTTTCTAGGATTTTCCCGATTTTCTCTTCTGATTCTATCACTTTCTCCGAATCTAAATTGGCTGTTGTATTCTTATCTTTCCATTTCGGCTCACTGTCCGTTTCGTAATCTAGAGTGAGCAGATGTTTGTTGATAGTTTCCACTATTTGACCGTGAACTTCTTTTTCAGAATCCCCAAACTCTTCAGATATCGATGGTATTGAAGTGCTTATGGAATTGTCATTAGTTTTAGTTTCTTCTTCTTTCCCAGACAAAGATTCTACGTCGCTTTTTGAGTCTTCGAAGGCAGAATCTGATTTTGTTTCCAGTTTCGAATCCGCCAAAAACTTCTGCTTCAGCTTGCTTATTTTTTCTGAGACACTCATATCGGGAGAGAAGTCATACGCCGGAGTGCTGTAACTCTTATCCAGCTTACCTCTTTCTTTGTGAATTCTTTCTTTAGGAACTGCCAGTGGGGGATCTCTAGATTTATCCTCAGACTCATTAGTTACAACAACCCTCGCCTCGACTTTTGGAGGTATTTGTTTTTCTGGAGCTACGGGTAATCTGAATGTTCTAAGAGGCACTTTGGGTTTCATCCCTCTATTAACTGGTGGTTTAGGCTTTTCAGCCTCCGAACTGACTTTGGAAAACATTTCAATTTTTGCTTTTAAAGAGCTCACTTTCCCTTCGCTAACCTCGCTAACGGCATCACTATCCGATACAAAAACGCTGTCACTGTCATCGGACTTGTTCCTGACATGAGTGGGATGATGTTGAGGCAAGCTGTCGTTTTCGTCTTTGAACGTTTCAGTCAATTCAGTAGATTTCTTGCTGGATCTTCCATAACTTTCCACCACTTTGAAAACGTCATCACTCCCTGTCGATTTTTCAGAAACATCTCCACACTTCCCGTCATCGCTTCCGACTGAAGATTTTCTTACACTCAAAAAGTCCAATGTGGTAACATCACTGCACGATGACTTTCTTTCTGAAGTCTCGGCGGTTTTGAATGTGTCATCGCTTCCCGAGGATTTCAACCTGTCTTGACACGAACTAACCACATCGGGCTTTGAGTCTTTCAGAAAGCAGCCTGTGTTTCTGTCCTTCAGGTTGTCGAAACTGCTGTACTTCCTGGGCCCGGACACTCTTGATTCACAGTCTTGTATGAGTTGAGCCACCTTGGGTTTCTCCCCCCCTCCACCCATCCCTCGCCATTCACGTTCTAACTTCAATTCCTCCCAAAACTGAAACATATATAATAGAGGCATTATAGAAAATTAAGGTGACTGACAGTAATTATTAGTCCATATCAATCAAACCTTCTTTAAATCAGTATATTCAGATCCAATACCCGACTTGAACTAATTAGTGTGAGCTACATTCCTACATATATTTCTTCTATAACTACTCGGTGTTTCTTAACACTCCTAGGACCTACATCACTTTTTAGTACAGTATATGGTATACCGTACTCTTCTCATGAAAACACATCACTATATTTTCCATGTGTTATCAAGATTTTTAGAAAATTTTCCTTAATTATAGATCTATGGGAAATTTAGTTCAACTTAAATTAACTCGGTATTACAGGTCGAGAGATTATTATATGATCGTTTTTTATCATGACAAAACAACATAATATGTTTGTTTTTCATATTTTAAAAGCCCCACATTAAAATCGTTCTTGGAATGTTTGTTTTACAAATATTATGTCCAGAGCATAGTAGAAAAAAATGAAGTGAAGTTCTAAGTTCTGTTTATTCTTGGTTATGTTCCCAACTTTTTAAACAACTTCCCCAACTTTTCCTGGCATTTTCAGTCAATTGACATCCTCGTAACAACACTAACTGGCACGTTTATTACATTTAGAGAACAGTTTCAACTGACTACTAATAGTGGACTTGTCTCACCTGTTGCAGATTAACCGGCGCACGCTTGCTGAGTGGACTGGCGCCAGTGATGGTCGCACGCCGCTGCACCGGCAGCCGGGGCTTGGGCAGGTACAGTCGCGCAGAGGTGGGGGAAGACGCCCCCTCCCCCTCCAACCCCTCCCCTTCCTCCTCTGAGCTGCTGGGTAGCTGGCCCCCGCTCACTGTAGACTCCACTGACACCGACCTGTAACGTTGTCCAGGGTAATCAAACAGTCATAAATGTCGGGATATTATTTATTGGTAAACCTTTTCGTAGTGATTTTTAAATTTATATATTCCAGACACTGCTGCCAACTGTAACACCATGAGCTTCCTACAAGTAACACCTTCCCACAAACATTGTGATAACCAACCTATCCCTCCCCTTCCCAACTCACGTTTACATTACAAATTCAGAAGGATTTTTCAATTCAGAATCTCTTGATAGACCTGATAATTGGTGTGACTGACTGAAATCGATTCCTTTTCGTACCATCTTTTATGGGAGGACAGAAGGTCTATAAGTTTAATTATATTTTGAATTTTTTAAGACGTATTTTAGTTTGAATTAAAATCTAAAATTATAACAACATAAACCATATTCTTACTTATAGACCTAAGCAAAGTTATTTTCTTGGTTTATGCTAGGGATGAGTCGATTCTCGATACCGATTCTTGATACCACCGATTCTTGGAATTTGGTATCAGTATCGAGATTCATTCGTTTAATGTCGATACCGATAGCATCGATACCCCCGCCGTTTAACCGCGCTACGAAGTGCACGGGAAGGGATACTACCGCCGTTTACCCACGCTACAAAAGACACAGGGAATGTTTGGGTCGCCGGCAAAAAGTCTTACCTTGGAGATAAGGAAGGAAGAGTGATGGGAGGGGAGGGGTGGGGTCTGGTTGAAAGCAATACATCAGTCGGCTGACCAACATTATTTCTTTGAGTCATTTGTCTATTGTCTATTGTCATTATCTTACAACCAAGATTTCCCCATTATGAATTTATAATAAATAGTTGTTGTTTTTCTATATTACCATAGGACACTAGTGAAATTAACATTAAATTATGTAAAAAATTGCATTAACAAATTGTATTAATAATTAATTACAAAATACTACTAAATAATTTTAAATGGTTACAAAAGTGTAGTTTTAACAACTATAGGTACTGAAAAATCGTAGGTATTGATGGTATCAGTATTGAGAATCGAGAATCGATTTTTCTGGTACCGGTATCGGAATCGAGAATCGATAAATTTTGGTATCGACTCATCCCTAGTTTATGCTAATCAAAAAGTTGTTATTATTTGTATTCAAAGTTATTTTTAATAAAACACAAATGTAGACTATAATTTATTAGGCTGGACGTCATTTCCACCCACACTCTGGAGGAATGAACATGACGACATACATGGTTTTTGCAGATTCTTTTAACCCAGAACCCTAAGTTATTGAAACAAGACAACTTGCAAAATTTCACTTACTCCACTCTATCAGCTAAGATAACGTTTCTCACTCCTGTCACTCCTTTGACAGCTTTACAGGAGCTTTACAGCTTTACAGGAGCTTTACAGCTTTACAGGAGCCTTACAGCTTGACGGGAGCTTTACAGCTTTACACATATCATTTTTTTTAATGAATACACAAATGTTAATTTTATTTTTAGTTTTCTGTGAATAATTTAGCTCAATTTGGCTATAATGGAATTGTAAATTAACTGTTTTTTTCCCACTGTGGCACCTAAAGAAAAAATCTTTTCTGAAATGTGAGTTTTTTACTCAGACTGTTTTGTAAGTGTGTCTTTCGTATTCATTAACATGTTATAGTTTTTCGGGATCCCTTTTCCTTGCTGATGAGAAAGAATATAAGGTTGATATGTAGATTCATTGTTCATATTTCTTATAGATATTCAAAAACACTCATTCAACACAGTAAAAAATAGCAATACTGTATAATAGCGGACAAATAAATAGCCAGTTGAGGGCGTGGTTTGCCAAGCTATCAATCAAGATCAGCCAATAGTAGACGTGCTGCACGGCCAAAACTCCATACCAGCTGATCGGAATAACATTCGAGTGATATTTTTCTATAGCAAAACGGCAACCGTGACAGCGTACAGTCATGCTTTTCGCTACAGTCCAACTGTCAATTTATTTGTCCGCTGTTATAAGAAAAATATAGTCAGCACTTGAAGGGTGATTATGTTCTCACTTGGCGATGGGCAGCTGTATCTGCGGGATGGTGAAGAGCTCGGGCCGCGGCGACGGCAGGTTGTCAGTCCAGCGTGCGAATGAGTTCTGCACGGCTCTCTTGCGGCTCGGCAGCCGGTAGGGCTTCATGTAGATCTGGCCGTAGACCTTGGTGTGCCGCGGCCGCTTCTTGACAGTCAACAGCACTTCCGTCGGCGACTCCTCGAACAGCGCCATCACCTGCTTCACCTGCCACCCCACCTGCAGCGGGGATTATTCAATTGTATTTTGCATTGCAATCGTATTTTGCCCATGTGCACTCTCACATTTTCTAATACATAGCCCTGTGTGGATAAATAAGGATAATATTTTTAAGCAGCAAAATATAGCTATTATATTCATAAGTTAACGCATGATGAAATAATATTTGAACAAGTTTTGCTGTTTATGGTCAGTATATCTATGAGTGATTCCTCATAAAAAAATATCAAAAATAAACTTTAAGGCACTCACTAACTATAACACTGGGACAAGAAGTGACACTATTCAGCAACATAGGCTGAAATTCTTTGAGAAAAAACCTACCTATGGAGGTTATAAATTTCTAAAATACATTCCTCAAATAAAAAAAGAATCCAATTCAATCAGGTTTGAAAAATTGCTTGCAGTATGTGATAAACGGAGCTTTCTACTCAATAGAAAAAATTACTACCTCACTTGAATGTCCCTTTATCTCTTTATGGCATAGTTTTATTTAAACATAATTATTTTACGAGACACTGTTCTTTGTACCATTAATTTACATGCAAATGAATATAGATATTTGATTATTTAATCATTAAAAATTGTCCATGATTCTTGGAAAAACGATTAACCTGTTTGATCAAGTTTTGCTTCCCAGTGGTCCAGGCTTTGAGGATGCTCATACACCTTAGACCTACTCCATCAACTTCAGTAACCAAACGTTTTTTAAGCCCATTAACCCTTTAACCCTAACAAAGAGGTAATAAAAACTAATAAGCGCCTCATTGAACTGAGTGAAAGTTATCCTAATGTTTCGGTGGTCAAGGTGAGTGATGCTCCAAGACACTTACATACGCGACATGGGCAGCACCTCAATCAGGATGGGAAGAGATGGTTAACGAAACTAATTGCCGAAAAGGTTGCATCATCATCAGCTGTTGCAAGAGGTTGTCTGCAAAGAATAGATGTTCAGCCGCCTCCCCCAGGAACTGAGCCCCTGCCGGAAAACTCCACCTTTCCAGGACAACTCAGTCTTGTGCATCGACAGCATCGAACACCAATGGACCCATAGATATATGTAAGTTGAGTAGGTCAAATAAAGGAAATAATGTAAATACTTTTATTATTGACAGTTCACCAACAGGGGATATTGTAAATAAAAATGTAAATGGGAGTAATAAAAATTCTGGAAAAAGCTGTAGTAGTCCTAAGATAAATTTAAAAATGTTTCACCAGAATTGTCAAAGCTTGTTTAACAAAATTGGAATTTTAGAAAATGTTTCTTGTGAGTTGGATTTAGATTTTTTGTGTATTACAGAACACTGGATGGAAAGCAATGAAATTTGTAAATATTCTATTAATGAGCTAAAACATGTTACTAGTTATTGTCGAACTACCAAGATTCATGGGGGATCTGCAATTTTCACTCGGTATGATCCTTCTTTTATTAAAGTAATGGATGTCATAAACAGACTCTCTGTTGAAATGGATTGTGAAATCTCATGCATTGAAATATTAAATGTTAATATATTGTTAGTAACTATTTATCGCAGTTCTAATGGTAATGTAGAAAGTTTTTTAAATGTAATGGAGAAATTATTAAGCCACCTTAATCGGTTAAACAAGCCCTCAATCATATGTGGTGATTTCAACATGAATTTTCTTGGCCATGAAAAGGATACTGTAAACTTTGTAAATCTTTTGAATATGTATGGATTAGAAATGACAGTTACTGTGCCTACTCGAGGGTTAAGATGCCTAGATAATGTATTTACTTCTTTAGATGGCAATTATACAATCAATGTGGTTAACAGACATGTTAGCGATCACCTAGCACAGGTTTTTCAGTGTGTTTTTGACAATAAACTAGATAACTGTTCTACGGAAAATTTTAAAACCATTACGAAGATAACTGATGCAGGTATTAGAGAATTTAAATTCTATTTAGAGAAAGAATGCTGGAAGGATGTATTTATGACAAATGATCTGCATGTTAGCTTTAGTACTTTTGTAAATATTTTAAAGTATTATTTTAGCATTTGTTTTGTAACTACTGTAAATAATTTTAAAACTAGACCTAAGAAAGCTCATGCAAAATGTATTTGGTACAATTTAGAGCTACAAAATCTTAAAGATAGATTAGATATGCTGTATGATTTATCAAAATCTACAAATATTGCGTGGTATAAAAATGAGTATAGGCATGTCAAAATTGTGTATAGACGTAAAATTAAGGAAGCAAAAAAACAGGCGAATGTTAGCTTTATTGATAATGCAAAAAATAAAACAAAAGCTTTATGGAGTATTGTGAATAAAAGTAAAAAGGGTAATGTAAATAGTAGGGTAAATAATGTTTTTATGCCAGATGAATTTAATGACTTTTTTATAAATATTGCCAAGGATTCAATCATTCCGAATTCGTATGGAAGTAGTAACTGTGATTTTAACCTATATTTAAGTAACATGACTGTACCTGAACATATTGATGAATTTTGTTTTAAGTTTGTTACAGAAAGAGATATTTTAGATGTGGTTCAGCAACTAGCTCCTAAAAAAGTAAGGATCATTTTGGTCTGACAAATGCTCTGATTAAGGAAACCATTACCAGTTTTGTATCTCCACTGACAGTTCTCGTTAATGGTTGTTTAGGGCTGGGGATATTTCCTGATGTTCTAAAAATTACTAAAGTGCATCCTATATATAAAAAAGGTAAAAAAGAGGAGATAGGAAACTACAGGCCTGTTGCGATTGTACCAGTCCTGTCTAAAATAATAGAAATAGTTATTGGTAACCAACTAATGCAATACTTAGAATCCAATGGTTTGGTTTGCAAAGAACAATTTGGATTTCGAAAAGGACTATCTACAACTCAAGCAATTATTTCTCTAGTTGATAAGGTTCTAGATTGTTATGAAAAAAAGGACTTTGCTGCAATAACTTTCTGTGATTTAAGCAAAGCTTTTGATCGAGTATCGCATAAAATACTATTAGAAAAACTGAAGCACTATAATATCAAAGGTGTCGCTCTAGATTTATTCAGGTCTTATCTGCAATGTAGGTCTCAGTATGTAGTTTTAGGAACAAGTGAATCTCAATGTAAACCTGTAACCTGTGGAGTCCCACAAGGTTCTGTACTTGGGCCATTATTGTTTTTGATAGTGGTAAATGACTTAAATGTAAATGTCCCATCAGACGTTGTTTTATATGCAGATGATACCACGGTAATCACTAGGATCTCAGATTATTGTAAACTTATAGAAAACTGTAAGGTGAATCAAAATGTTATAGAAGACTGGCTCACAGCAAATAATTTAATTCTGAACAAAGATAAGACAGCAACTGTAGTATTTAGCCTTAGAGAAACTCCTGAATTGCCATATGAAAACCTGCATCAAAAATTTTTAGGCCTAATTTTTGATCCTACTCTAAACTGGCACCATCATGTTAATTTGGTAAAAAGCAAACTCAGCTCAAGTATATTTGCTATAAAACGGTTATGTGGTGAATTAGAACAGGCTGCTATTGTACAGGCATATTATGGACTTTTTCACTGCCATCTGAGTTATGGTTTAATTGCTTGGGGATCTTCTCCTCATGCAAAGGAAGTGTTTATTATGCAAAAAAAGGCTAT